>OZ020254.1:6792924-7392924 GCA_963971285.1 Astropecten irregularis
GTGCACGCACGGAATAATTACCGAGCTGACAATACAAGCCCTATGCGGATACCCGACTCAAACTGTCCGCACTGGACTTTTCGTCTCGGGTAAAGTGTCTCGGGTATTCTACCCGGGCAGAAGTTGGCCGGTAGAAATACCCGCGCGGCTCGGGCAAAGTAACTGAGAGGTAGACTTCCTGAGACGTCCGCACTGGACTTAAAATGGGTAAAATACCCAGCGTCTCGGTTACTTTGCCCAAAGGGGTCGAAAAACATGCACATTATAGGCCACACATAGCGTTTTTTATGTAATCGGCGCTTAATAACTGAAAAAATCCAGTATTTTCAAGAATTTTTTTTTCACTTGCATTTTTTTGGGGCATACGAATTTCCCTCTGCACAAAAGTCACACTTAGTGCATCCTATACATTAGTACATAGATTCTTATCTCCCTGAGCCCTGTGTAGGTGTGCGTTCAACCTTGAAACTACTGTTTACAATTCTTGGACTGTTGTACTTGAAGAGTAGGGAAAAGAAATGCCACATCTAATGTTGGAAAATACTTATGACTCCCCATATAGACTTTATACATAACCAGAAACCATTACCACTACAGAAATTACAATCTTGTCACTAGACGGCAAGTGAAGTAAAATATAGGCCTCCAATTAAGTATACCATCAACAACCAAAAGCTGTTTATGTCTGCACTCACCCCTATGCAAAAAATGAGCTCGCCCATAGCCACAGCGTGGCCCAGTGTTCCATGTACGTCTCGACGAAACTTTCCGTTTTCAATACACTTTTTACACGACCATTGCTCTCTCAAATTGAATGATATCAAAATAAAAATACCACCACGTGAATCTAAATGAATTAAGCTTTCCTACAGTATAAAAATGTAACATCATAAAGAATTTCAAAAGAGTGAATTTGACTCTTGAAAAGGAGGTCCGATTCAACGTGGTCATCGCTGTCAGAAAACACTGTATGCCGTGACCGTGTGTTCCAATGGGATCTTAAACGACCATTCTGATTTGCTACTTGGATTCAGCATATCAAGTACGGAGGAAAGAAGTAACCAATCAGCTTAACTTTTACATCAGCTTTTCGTAAGGGATCATCGTGTATTTTACCGCGCGAACTAAATAAATCGGCCGTGTGGTTGTCGAGTTACGACAATGTAGGGACCGCATTGCGCTATCAGGACTTGCTCAAAAACTGACTTCGCACAGTAAAACTGCCAAAACTTACCATCTTTGACCCCCCAGGTACGGAGGTTTAAAATACATTTCTAGTTTATTTTAAACACTATCATTTAGAGGAATAATTGATCTTTATTTTGGCGAGCGAACTAAATTAATACGTTAAGCAGAAGTTGAGATATGGGACTGGAAACCTCAAAAATAGGCTATTTTTCGAGGCTTTTGGTGACGATTTCCGCTGTTTGAGTAGTTGCTCGCTTAGGTTGTACAGACAAATTCATATGGCTAGACAAAATTTTGGGGGGACTACAGCCCCCCTAGCCCCCCGTTGAACCGCGCCTGCTTAGAGTATCCGCTTGCGGCCGCCACTTAGTAAGTCGCGGCCGCCACTTAATATCTCGCGGCAAAGTCGGGCACACATTTCCCTGCAATATTCGTCCATCATGATAATAAGTGGCGGCCGTGACATAGGGGGGCCTACAAAGTGGCGGCCGCAAGATAAAAAGTGGCGGCCGCGAGATACTAAGTGGCGGCCGCGAGATATAAGTGGCGGTACAATGAAATACATCGCACATGGTGGGGAAACATACATCTACTCAGTGGTCAAATGGCACGAAAAGGGCTTCATAATACACAAAACATTAAAAAAAAATGTATACATGTACCGATTGGCCCTGCGGATAATTTTGCTGCGCAGCGCCAGCTGATACGTCTGTAGTCTGGTGCCTTGACGTACTGGCGCACGTTCGTACGTTTAGTGCTGCGCTAATGCATGAAGTAGTCTGTGGTGTGTTAGCGCATAGCACTGGCAGCCTTCCCAAAATGGCGGACTTGAAGGCACTAGAACATGCAACATTGAAGGTATTTGGTGGCTTTTGTTCAGAAAAGAATAATTAAATATCGATCATGTGTGTATGATGTATTTAGTAACTATCCAGGAAAGCTTTAGGACCAGTTTTAGAACTTCATTAGTTGTAAATGAAACCCAGTAGGCTAATTCAATATTCATAAATAATAGGAAAAAGAATGGCGTAAAGACGCCTGCTTTTTTGGCAGTGTAAATTAATGATTTAGCCTACTTAACTGAGTAGGCTACTGTATTTTGTAGTTTAAATCTGTACCGTGTTGTTAGGTTAGTGACTTACATGTAGTGTAGGCTGGGATTGTGATTAAGTAAACTCAGTAACTGGAACGCTTAGGCCTAACTCCCTGTTTTGTTTTGTTTTGTTTTTTAGTGCGTTAGAAAATTCAATTTTTACACGGAAGTGTTGCACACATTTCTTCAATCTAACGTTAGGCTTTTAAAAGGTAATATCATACTTTGTTTTTTGTCAAAGAAATGCAGATTCATGTGCAAAAATATCGAGGAAGATACTATAACAGTCATTTGTGAAGATTTCAGTCCGATAGCGGATAACCGGATAATTAGATCTGGGTCGGTTAACCTATAGGGCCCGGCCCCTAACCGGATAAAATTCCCAGCACTAGTCCGATACGGAGCCCGCGCCTTCTGAAGTCTTTTCTCTTTTATTTTTGATCTTTAAAAGATTTTGGTCTCTGGTTTTACTCTTTTCTGGATAAATACAGCATTTCAGACAGAAAAATGTATAGGTAAATCTGTGAAGATTTCGGTTTCGGTATACATGCTACCAAATTATGATACTACATGTAGGTCCCAGAGAAAATGGTCCGAGCCAAGTCCCTGAAAAACGCATTGCGTGGGAAATTAATAGTTTTTATTTGTACTCAATGATCATTACATGTAATAAAAAAAAATGTTTTATGACAAAAAAACAGACGATCGGAGCAATTTACATGCTATTGCGGATGATCCAGCATTCAAGATTGCAGTGCAGAGGCGAGATGATCTACAAATGAAACGTTTGTATAGTATGTAAATTAGGAAAAAGCATGGTGTTATGTGGGTACGTGGCCGAGAGCCACAACAAAATGGCGGATGCTCCGACGTGATCGTTTGGGTTTTGGTTGTAAAACATAGATTTTCATCACTTGGAACATTTGGTCTTGAGTACAAGTCGAAAGGTTATTTGGGATGTTTTCCGTGTTCGCATTCCTTAGGATATTAAGATAACCTCCATGTGTGTGTATGTGTTTTTTAAAAGTGGTAACAAAATGTGCAAATCTTGGCAGAGAGTGACAGAAAAGGATGCTGACGCACGTATTCTAATCATTATCTTCGTAACCCTTACGTCCAGTAGACCAAGGGTTACGATCAATGCAACTAGCAAATGTACTGTACATGAAGATTTCTAGTCTACAAATCATGGATGTTCCTGATAAGAATACTAGTAATTTGACTGTCAGGTGCAGTTACACATTAATCTGAAGTATTTGCTTGTTATTGTGTTTGTTTCTTAGGTGCCGTATGAAACGCTAAACAAAAAATTCCGCAACTGTCAGAAGACAATTGATAGAGAAGTCTCCCATGTTATGCAGGTACAGTCATGTTATTTGAGATGTTTCACCCAGCATTCCGTTTCAGTGAATCCACCTAAAGTTCAGCTTTTTTGCACCTGACTTGTCAACTGTGTTTAGGTCAAACAACAATTTGACTTATGTGTAAGACTTTTCTTTACAAGAGACTTTCCCTCACTCAACACACCATTGACACCTTGATCTAAAGATCAGGTGGAGTGTTTTTAGACTCTGGATTTTCCTCTTTCCAACACCTGCAGAGCATAACTCACCAATTCTTTATTTTCCTACAGAGGAAGAAAAGAATGTTTTGATTGGAATATTCCACTTATAAATCAAAAAACTTTTGCACAATCATCATTTCTGTCCCTTTGTTTTTTTGTTATCCAAAGACAACTAGAAAGAGGATTCATTTAGGTCTTTTATCTTTATTTCTTTATCATTTTAGCCTGCCTGGTATATCCAATTTTTGTGGTTGAGGGTATACAGCCAATGGCTCAAAACTCTGTGACTTTCCACATTTAAAGTCAAATGAAATTGTAATGACATTTAGCCACGCAGTTGAATACATATATTTGTATAGAGTATGAGAAGATTTCAGTCAGTTTCAGGGAAAGTTTGATTAATTTCCACTACCTGACTTCTTGCCACTTATTTCTTTGTATTTTCTTGGTCTTTCAGGTACACAATGAGTTGGAGAAATGCTTAGAGAACTCATCTACGACCGTTGGAGCTGTGGTCACTATTCTGGACTCGATGGTGGACAAACTGAGTGCTCTCAAGAGAAAGGTAACAATCACATTCTAAGGTGAACTGAGGAAATTGAATGGAGTGGGATTGGAACCCGCAACCCCCAGAATACCGTACCGGTGCTCTACCAATTCAGCTATCCAGCTCTATGTCTGTATGTTGGTAGTGTCCCAAATTGTCTTTGTTTGGTAGTCAAATGCCATGAAACCACACACATAAACCGCTATATCCCAAGGATCGTTTAAGATGCAATTAACATTTGACTCTGTCATAAATTGTGCCCCACCCTGATGGATAGACCCACCATGTCTATTTAGTTCACCAGTAGCACAGCATACTGCATAGTCTTGGTTCACGACTATGTTATTACTTGAACATTATCTCGACGTTTCCTTTTTCTTATACTGTTCATGTACCGGTACATGCTTTTGCATGTGATAAAGAATTAGTGCTGTGCATCAAAAACGGATTCACGGGCTCCCGCTTAAAATCTTGCCATCCGGTTTCAAAATTTCAAAAACGGGATACGAAACCAACATTTTAAAAAGTAGACTGACGTTTGCCCAATAAATAAACAACCCCAAAGGTGTATACTGTATAATACATACTTGAATTTCAGTCGTTTTTGGTCCATTCTGCCAAGCAGAAACAAACTTTTCGCAAACTTGATTAAACAAATATTGCGAACAGCCTTCCGAACGCGACGATCGCTCGAAAGAAGACGTAAACATATCGCGTACGATGCATCATGAACACCGCATGCCCACCACGTGGCCGCATGGCCCGGCCCATGCAGCAGCAGCATTGCATCCAGAAAATTCCACGATGTGTAATGTGCGCCGCACCATTCAAAGCATACGTTGTGCACCAGTACACAGTCGCCAATTCGCAATCAGGCCGGAAGTGCAAGCCTACATGTCGTACGTACAACGTGTGTATTTGGTGCATGCATTCAAGTTTCGCTCGGTACCGTGGATTTCGGCCTGCTTCAATGCAGATTTTTCGGTAAGAAATGTGAAAGATTCTGACTGACGTTTTCCGGTTTTCAAAAGCTCCGAAAATGCACAGCACTATAAGGAATGCACAAGAGGCATTCTATCACGTTGGTGCACAAATTGCACAGTGTGAATATGAAATCATTATACTAGTCTATTAATTAGGCCTCATTGCTCCTAACAATCATAGTTGTCTTAAATACCCATGGAATGTCTTTTAATTACTTAAATGTACAATGCTACCATTTTGGTGGCGATGTGACATTATGTACACTTTCACTCATTCCTACCAATTCTTTTGGAATGACCCATTAGAATGATGAACAGATACAAACTGACCACTCATTTTCCTTCTCAGGCCAATGAGTCCATCACCCAAGAGGAAGACAGCGCCCGGGTGGTCAAGCGACGGCTGGAGCACCTGAAAGAATACGAGGGATCTACGGGAGCCGCACTGGCCATCTGGAAGAAGAAACGAGTTGATCGCATGCTCGTGGAATATTTCCTAAGAGCAGGCTACTATGAGACTGCAGTCAAATGTGCTAGACATTCTAATATAGAGGTAAGTAATAAACCGTGTACAGAACATCATTGAGTTCAGCCATGCATTTGTACACAAACATAGATGGACTCAACCGGCTTGGATACTCGCTGTAGGTCAGCATCCTAGACACTAGCACCGGTATTGCGGCCTTCATCTAGCGTGGCCTTGTTTTCCTTGTGTCAGACAGTCTTCATATAAAATAAACAATTTAAGACAGCTGTTATGATTTGGGATCCTTTTTCATTTTGTTTTTAACTATGTCAGGATCTAACCAATATAGAGCTATTCTTAGTCGCCAAAGAAGTCGAGGAGTCGCTACTAAGACGAGAAACGTCATTGTGCCTGAACTGGTGCCATGACAACAAGTCAAAACTTAGGAAAATTAAGGTAAGAAATTATTCAGTCAACATGTTAGGTAGATTCAATGGATGATCCAAATCAACTTGGCACTAGTTCCGAAGGGTGGTTGAAGGCCATGGACCTTATCGAGGATAGCGCAAAACTGGCTGTGCGCAAAGCACTCTGGGACACGCAGGGTTGTTAGGGCTGGCGCTGAGTGCATAAAACGTATGGACATGAACATTCAACTATAAATAAGTACTCAACTTTACACCGCTGGAACAAGTGACTCGACAGTAACATTCCATGGACCGTTGTGCAGCATCGTTATGTATAACAACTCAAAGCAAGGCTTTCTTCTAGGAAAAAAGACAACTTTAAACTTCGCGAACCGGCAGCTATACGAATATACGCGTGTCGATTCGTGTGGTAAAACTTTTAAACCCAATGTTGCCCACTGTCCTTTGCGCGCGCACGCGATAAGGTCCATGTTATGCTTTGAATATCTCCTGCTCTTCAGCAGCAAAAGATTATATAGTGCTACGTGCAAGATGGGGAACTCTCCCTGAAACACGTAATCGCCATGGGCACCGGGGCGCACGCTCCACGTACGGAGATGATATGAGCGATGTGTGCGATACTTGCAAAAGTAGGTCCAGAAAACCACAAAAAATCGCCGTTTTCATATTCAGCTGCTTCACACCAATGTAAAATATTTCTATTTACAATAAACAATAGGTTTTAATCGAATCCTGCCAAGATTTTGCCTAACACTCCTCTTTTCTTTGATAAATCTCCCAGCTCCCATATGTCCCGTGTACAAACTACTCACTATTTGCACACCAAAATGGCGGATCGTGTATAATTGGTATGGAGAATGGCGACCTCCATACCAATTACCACGTGCCCTATGGTCAGTTATCCATCTTGCGCGTAGCGCTATATAATCTGCACTTTCACACCTAGTGAGAATTGTGATGGAAAATCAACTAATACACAGTTACAGATTTACAACATTTGGCACAAATTGAAATGTTTGATTTCTTTGTTGTGAATATCCAGTTGTGACATCACTTCGCACAAAGCATTCATGTGAAATTTGAACTGGTCTGTTGGGTGCTGCTTTCCATGTTAAAACCTGGGAAAATTGAGGATTTGTGACTGAAGATGTTGTATTTAGATCCAAATAGGTTGTTGACTACAAGGAACTTAGTTTCAGTTTTATTTACCCGGGTAGTCTTATTTGTATGATTAATAGAAGCAGTATAGCAACTGTTTGAAACCACTCATTCATGCAATGATTGCATTCTGCCAAAATGGTACAGCAACAAGCCTTAATAATACAGAGCATTTCAACTTTTGGTTTCTCTTTCATGGCAGAGCACTCTGGAATTCAACCTGCGAACACAGGAATTCATTGAGCTGATCCTGCTCAACAAGCGGGTGGATGCAGTCCGCCACGCTCGCAAGTTCTTCAGTTCCCTGGAGGGGGAGCAGCTGGCCGAGGTGCAGAGGGTCATGGGACTGCTAGCTTTTCCCACAAACACCGATGTAACACAGTACAAGGTAGGTCAAGAGAATAGCCTTGGCACCTAGGAGGCTTGGCAATTGACCTCATTGTTTGGTCTGGTTAGTGCCGTATTCAATGCCATCTCAATACCCATTGAGAACAGACATCTTAAGAGCGTACTAATTTCATTTACAAATTTTGTGAATATTGAAATTCATTCAAATATATTTGAAGGTAGTTTCATAATTCATGCTTTGTTTTTTTGTCAAAGAAATGCAGATTCATGGGCAAATATGTCAAGGAAGATACAGTAACAGTTATCTGTTAAATTCCCTGTCCCATACAGTGCCCACTTTTTGAGAAAACAGTGAAAAACGCCCACGGTATTTCTTAAATCTTTTCACAGAATTTTTGATCTTCCGAAGATCAACATTTTTTTTGGTCAATTGGTTTTACTCTTTTCTGGATAAATGCAGCATTTCAGGCAAAAGATTTTGAATGGTACATGTATGGGGCCGTCCATAAAGTACGTACGCACGAAGGGGGGGAGGGGGGGTTGTTACCGATGCGTACGCCATGCGTACAGGGGGGGAGGGGGGGTTAAGGCCAATGCGTACCGTACGCAAACGAAAAATTTGCATAGCATTATCGCGCGAAAATAGAGGTAAAAAACGTGAAAAAAGCACCGGGATTGTTTTGTTTTTCCTTTTTTTTTTTTATTCAACATGGTAAAAAATAGTAAAATCCATCTGTAAATGTAAAAAAACCTGTTAAACTTTAGTCATTCATTTCAGAATTTGAAAGTGACGTCCCAATAACGGCAACGGCCCGGATTACGGTGACATTTTAATGATGCTAAAGCAAGGGACCACGAGAAGTGAAAAACCTAATGTGGAATGCGTATGCGTACAGGGGGGGAGGGGGGGGTTGGGACCACTGCGTACGCCATGCGTACAGAGGGGGAGGGGGGGGTCAAAAAAGTCGGCATTTCGTGCGTACGTACTTTATGGACGGCCCCTATGTTCTGCTATCAGTCACTCTCCTGACATCGAACACAGCACACTGTTCGGAATGTCGAGATAATACTACCGGTTCTTCTCAGAATTAGAACCAAACACTCTCACAGAAGAGATTACATCAAGTTTTATTTACTATCACCATCTTTATATCCTGTAAGTTATAGGTAAATCTGTGAAGATTTCTGTTATGGTATGCTACCAAAGTATGATACTACCTTTAACTTCAAAGACTTTCATACCTAATGTCATGCAGGAGTTACTAGATGGCCACCGATGGCAGCTGATAGTAGATCAATTCCGAGAGGAGAACTTCAAGTTGTATCAACTGAATAATACTCCTGTCTTGACCGTATCGCTAGAGGCGGGACTTGCTGCAATGAAAACACCGTATCCTTGTCAAATAGCCCTGGAATCTTGGCTGAAATTTTGCTATAACCAGTAGAACCAATGCTATCTGTATTCCCTTGCAGTATTACACTGTGGAATAGAGTAAGACTCTAAACGTCACTGGGGCCTCAAAGAAATTTCTCACTGTTATCAGTATCGTTTCCAGACAGCATTTTTCCCAGAGAGGCTAGTTGTGCAGTTCTGGCTCAGCATCCGTTTTAAACAGGGTGGTAGAATTATTCAAGTTGGACTTGGCCTTCACCGACGGGTATCAGCACTCCATGCTCAGTGCTGTTTGAGCACGCAGACTTCTTTCATTTCATATAAACACCCCAATTTGAATTTCCCAGACTAAAGACTCTGTTGCTATATCACATGATTTTGGGCAAGCTTTTGCATAGTGATACCCATCTCTGGAGTGGACTGGTTCCTTTGTGCCATTCTTATCCATTATGAACAGTGCATTGGGAAATTCAAATTGGGGGTGTTTCTATGCCATGAAAGAAGCCTGTGTACCAGTTACTATTCAGATTTATCTCACAAATGGCTTTATATTAAATGCTTTTTTGTCTGTAGATTAAAAGATTTGAGTGTGAAATGTCTGGATTTCTCATTGTAATTTCCTTAATGGCATGACTACTTACAGGCAATGTTATAGTGACAATAACAAGAATGCTGACTGTCCCGTATGCAGTAAGAATCTGAATGAGTTGGCAAGGAATCTTCCCTTTGCACACTGTGCACAATCTAGGCTAGTCTGCACAATATCAGGTAAGGGACTGACAGTTTGTTCTGTCATTGTTTGTTCTACATCCTAGTCCTTCATCCTTATACCCAGTCCTGTCCCTTTATACCCAGTCCTGTCCCTTTATACCCAGTCCTGTCTCTTTATACCCAGTCCTGTCCCTTTATACCCAGTTCTGTCCCTTTATACCCAGTCCTGTCCCTTTATACCCAGTCCTGTCCCTTTATACCCAGTCCTGTCCCTTTATACCCAGTCCTGTCTCTTTATACCCAGTCCTGTCCCTTTATACCCAGTTATGTCCCTTTATACCCAGTTCTGTCCCTTTATACCCAGTCCTGTCCCTTTATACCCAGTCCTGTCCCTTTATACCCAGTCCTGTCTCTTTATACCCAGTCCTGTCTTTTTATACCCAGTCATGTCCCTTTGTACCCAGTCCTGTCTCTTTATACCCAGTTATATACCCAGTTTATACCCAGTTCTGTCTCTTTATACCCAGTCATGTCTCTTTATACCCAGTTCTGTCTCTTTATACCCAGTCCTGTCTCTTTATGCCCAGTCCTGTCCCTTTATACCCAGTTCTTCCCTTTTGTACCCGCCCTGCCCCCTTTATATCCATCTTGCCCCTTTATACCCAGTCCTGTCTCTTTATACCCAGTCCTGTCTCTTTATACCCAGTTCTCTCTCTTTATACCCAGTCCTGTCCCTTTATACCCAGTCCTGTCCCTTTATACCCAGTTATGTCCCTTTATACCCAGTCTTGTCTCTTTATACCCAGTCTTGTCTCTTTATACCCAGTCTTGTCTCTTTATACCCAGTCTTGTCTCTTTATACCCAGTCTTGTCTCTTTATACCCAGTCTTGTCTCTTTATACCCAGTCTTGTCTCTTTATACCCAGTCTTGTCTCTTTATACCCAGTCTTGTCTCTTTATACCCAGTCTTGTCTCTTTATACCCAGTCTTGTCTCTTTATACCCAGTTATGTCCCTTTATACCCAGTCCTGTCTCTTTATACCCAGTCTTGTCTCTTTATACCCAGTCCTGTCCCTTTATACCCAGTCCTGTCCCTTTATACCCAGTCCTGTCCCTTTATACCCAGTCCTGTCCCTTTATACCCAGTTATGTCCCTTTATACCCAGTCCTGTCTCTTTATACCCAGTCTTGTCTCTTTATACCCAGTCTTGTCTCTTTATACCCAGTCTTGTCTCTTTATACCCAGTTATGTCCCTTTATACCCAGTCCTGTCTCTTTATACCCAGTCTTGTCTCTTTATACCCAGTCTTGTCTCTTTATACCCAGTCTTGTCTCTTTATACCCAGTCTTGTCTCTTTATACCCAGTCTTGTCCCTTTATACCCAGTCTTGTCTCTTTATACCCAGTCTTGTCTCTTTATACCCAGTCTTGTCTCTTTATACCCAGTCTTGTCTCTTTATACCCAGTTATGTCCCTTTATACCCAGTCCTGTCTCTTTATACCCAGTCTTGTCTCTTTATACCCAGTCCTGTCCCTTTATACCCAGTTATGTCCCTTTATACCCAGTCTTGTCTCTTTATACCCAGTCTTGTCTCTTTATACCCAGTCCTGTCTCTTTATACCCAGTCATGTCTCTTTATACCCAGTTCTCTCTCTTTATACCCAGTCCTGTCCCTTTATACCCAGTTCTGTCCTTTTATACCCGCCCTGCCCCTGTTATATCCATCTTGCTCCTTTGTACCCAGTCCTGTCTTTTGATATCCACCCTTTGCCTTTAAACCCAGTCCTGTCCCTTTATACCACATCCCTGTTCTATCCCACCCAGCTGTAGCCCATTCCACCCAACCCAATCTCTCTCAGCCCACCCTTGTCCCTCTTGTATCACACAAAACATATATGCGAACTACATGTAGTATAGTATTAATTTTCCATATTGTTGTATTATCGCAATATAATGTTGTTCCCCCAGGCAATATAATGAATGAACACAATTCACCCATGATGCTTCCTAACGGCTACGTCTATGGAGAATGCGTAAGTTGGAAATTCTGTTTCCCTCTGTTAAAAACCCTGGTACATCTAGTCCCGAATATTTATGCTTGTTCATTAATATGTACAATTGCCAAGTGGTGCCAGATCTTCACAAATTTTCCCATAGACTGAACACAATCAGCAAGGGATTGTAGTGTTCTCTCTGTTGAGCCAGACACTGCATCATTAATTGTTGTCTCCATTTGAAGTTGATGTGCACCAGTGATGCAATATTGATTGTTTTATTTGTTTGTACTCCATAAACTCCTATTTCCATTCAACCCGAAGTTTGACGTTTTCTGATCATTTTTCAGTCGCTTAAAAATATGGCTGCGGAAAACAACGGGGTGGTGATCTGCCCCAAGACGAAGGAGAAATTCACGATTGATCAGATCGAGAAGGTGTTCATCATGTGAGTTTGGTGGGAAGCTTAGCTTGATGTTGCAGCCGTGCACTGAGCTTGACTTGTTGGACATTTGCTCTGGTTGGAGAAAACCCCTCAAAAGATGATCCGTGACAGTTTCAATTACTTTGCTGCACTTGTATTGGGCCTGCACTGTGTCAGGTGGTTCGTTGGTTGTGGACAAACCTGTGGACGAAAGTACCCCCGTGGGAGGTGGGAAAAACTCTACCTTTGTCATTCCATTCATATTGTAGTAACCCCTTGTGACAGTGTTTCCAGATGGGTTTGTCTCGGACCCAGACTCATCCTAATGCTACAGGTAGCCTTTAATTCAGTTGTCCCCACCAGTCTATTTTTTTTTCGCTAGATCCAGGTTCCATTTTCATTAAGCTTCTTTGTGGGAAAATCTGTTTAACAAATTCTCACACTCTGCAGAAATTGACCGAGAACCAATTGTGAGCAGTATGGATCGCATGGGATTTTGGTTGGTAATCCACATTTGCTTAGCAGAACTTTCTGTGCTTTGCTTAATAGCAGCTTGATGGAATTGGAGTGCGGTCCTTGCATATCTAGCCATTCGAGCTGTGGTTGTGCACATCTTGCATGCGTGTGAATTTCATACATACATGTACTCCTTATGTGCTGCTTGCATGATCAATTCAGGAACTAGAAAATAAAATAGTGTCCTCACTGGACACTGCAACAGTTATTGCAAGGCCTACAGGGCCATCACATGCCAACCTTTTGTCTACCCACATTCAGTTGCTGGAATATAATTGTGGGCAAAAAGTTAAGTGTGCATCTGTGCTATGGGTTTCCTCGTGGTCCCCATTCACTAAAGTGATCCCCACTATAGTGGCCCCTGCTATAGTGGCCCCCGCTGTAGCGGTCCCTGCTTTAGTGGCCCCTGCTATAGTGGCCCCCACTATAGTGGTCTCCGCTATAGTGGCCTCCGCTATAGTGGCCCCCGCTATAGTGGCTCCTACTATTGTGGCCCCTGCTATAGTGGCCCCCGCTATAGTGGCTCCTACTATTGTGGCCCCTGCTATAGTGGCCCCCGCTATAGTGGCCTCTGCTGTAGTGGCCTCTGCTATAGTGGCCCCTACCTATGGCAACCCCCGCCAAGGCCTGGGGCCGATTTCACTAACACTTTGCGATCATCGCTAAGCCCAAATCCATCGCTAAACGGAAAATTGATCGCTACTTTGTGTAGGAATTTTCCGTTTAGCGATGGATTTGGGCCTAGCAATGATCGCAAAACGTTAGTGAAATCGGCCCCTGGTTTGATTAAATCGATTGGTCAAACCAGGTGCTACTAAACACCATAAAGAATAAACCTTTATAACTGTAATCATAATATATATCAGCCATCACAATCACATCTTCTGTATCAAATCAAATATTTCTAGGCCCAGTGGTCGATTTCACAAAGATTTGCGATTCATCTTTTACATGAGTTCCCATAGCAGCTAGTATTGTGACATCACACTTAGCTTAGCAATTAAGATTGATACGCATGTTGCGATCTGTCTTGGCCTTTCATGAAATCGAGCCCAGTTCTCGCAATAATTTTGCCTTCAAGCAGTTTTGGACGTACCAGGGGTCGATTTCACCAAACTCATCATAACTGCTATCAATCGTAGGACTCGGATGAGTTGCGGTCCTTTGAGGATAGGCTCCCTAAGATGGGTATTATCCTTCGTAACTTGAGTTACGATCGATCGTAGGACTTCGTGAAATCGACCCCGGCTGTGATAACTTTACAAAGACAAAATCCTTACTTAAAGTTCTAAATTTGATGTCGTGGACAATGCATACTTTTTTCGAGAAACCGTATTTTGTGGAAATGTTTACACCAGGGGTTGCCATGTTGGTTATGGTGAAGGTTACACTGAATGGTATATCTCATATTATATATTCTTCAATCGGCATGTGCAATGTGCTGTACTACTTGGCACCTGAACAAAAATAAGACTATTTACGAAGTACATAATCTCTTGCTTTACTAAAATGTTGTGTAAAGTGAACATGCATGATGCTGGGAAAACCCACTAGAATAACAAAAATGGATCTATTACATTGCAGCTATATTTCGTGTACTAATGTGGCAAAATATGCATAGGCATAGACTATGCATCAGTCCTCCCACAGTTTAGCATCATCGTTTTTACATTTTAACATTGGGTATTAAGGGAACTTAAGGCCTTAACAAAGCCGGGCTTGAGGCTAGACTTGGGACTTATCTGGCTACCGCCATTTGAGCCCCACAAAACGAAATGAAGGGTTTGGGCCATGTGACGAAGCCGAAGAAAGGCTCCAGCTTCGCCATGTATCTCATGCCCTGCATTTCATTTAGGACACAAAATGGCGGTAGTAAAATAGATACCAAGCCTAGCCGGAAGCCTCAGCATTACAAGCCAGAGCCTAGTCAGAGATCTGTAATCTGCCGCAGGATCAGTCTTGTTAGATAGTTTGGCAGTGCTACAGGGAAGGGTTTATAAAGAGTGTTTGCTTGGGTAATGGTTAACAATGAATCCCCTCCTGTAAGTATGGTAACAACCTTACAATCGCAAGAAATATTTTCTTATGCAAAAAGGAAACCAAACTTACCAAAGAAACCACTTGGATGCTGATTGGAAGGTTTCAGACAAAATTCTTATTTTTTTCCACTTGTTCGATAATATTTCATTTGACTGTTCCTGTTTATTTCTCTGAAATTTCTATTTTAGAGACATTTTTATTGTTGTTTAAATTAATTAGGAATTGATTGTCACACATCTCACCGATGAAAGAAATTTGCGCGCGGTTGCAAAAACCAGAAATACTGCAAGAAACTGCATAGAGAGTAATGCTAACCACTTGCTGCGTCACAACATGGGCTGAGAATGTCCATGATGAAGTTGACATGAGATCCAATTTCATGACACTGCTGACTTTAATTGTAGAATTCAGTTACAGAAGCAGATAATGCTGTTGCTTACGAGATCCTATATTATGGATTAGCAAGGAATTGTCAGTGTAGTTTCGTAAGGGCGCCCCTTTTTAATTCTGTGGTTCTCATTTCCGACTGACCCATATTTTGGGCTCCGACCGAAGAAAAAAAAAATTCTTTTTTTGCCGCCGACCCTGTCAAAATGGCATAATATAAAAAAAAATTGAAAAAATTCTCAGAATTTCTGGAGACAAAATTTGTCTCCAAAAATTCTGGGAATTCTTTTTTTTTATTTTGCCAACAATTTTTATACTTTTTATCACTGAAATAATACAAACATTTTCAAACGCGATTACAGTGAATACAATGAGCATCATTTTCTTTAGGTTTTTGTGTATTCAGCCAGGTTTTCTTTTCACCAATCTTTTCTTTTTTTCGACCGACCGACCCTCCCTCAAGGTGAAATGAGAACCAAAGTTATAAAAAAGGGGTGCCCTAATTGAGAGATTTCTCACTTAATACTTGACTAGCGTAGAAAATTGCCGCTAACGCTGTAAGCAGAGAATGAGAATCATAAGCGAAGAATTCTGCAGTAAGCAGAGTCATGAAATTAACACCAGAGTAAACCTGGCCAGTTTTGTGTATAGGACACAGTGGGCATCATTTGTCTCTGTCTGTTGCACAGTGTTGCCTTTGGAAAATCTAGTGTCAATTTCATAGAGCTGCTTAACAGCAAAAACTTGCTTAGCATGGAAAGCCTTCCTTGATGAAAACAAATAAATGAATGGAAATTAAAAATGATCAACAGCAGTATTTTTCCTAATTTGGTTCAATGAGTTCATGTACGTTACTCTCCCTATGTACCCGTATGTCACTTAAGTCCATTCTTTCTGTGGTGCTGTATGGTATTTAAAAATGTTTAATATTTCTTTATTCAGTCTATATTTACCCAAACTAATTTGAAGGGAATTTTATGTAAAGCATTATATTTGTTTTATTCTGTGTATTCTTTGAACTTACTTTGAGCTGTTAAAGAGTTATCCATTTACTACAAATGTTATCTTCTTTTTTTAACGTTTACCCCTCAGACAGACCTTTATTTGCCTGTGTTCGTTATCTAATATCTTTATAGTATGTTACATTCTTAAATAAGATTCATTTTAAAACGCTACAATGTGAAGTGATTTTCAGCATTGTGGTTCATTATTTGACCATAATGACCAAGCCATTAAATATGTTAAATATACACATTTTAGCCAAAAAGAAGCAGTTTTCAAGTGGTGCATTTGTTGGCATGGTGATATATCCTTTTGACATTTTAATACTGTTGGTACGTATACATGATGTGATGTGACGTGACGTATGGGAATGGTTGGCATAGTAACCTCAGCTTGGGAATGGTCTTGTGTCATTCTGACCCACTGTGAACAATGTGAATTTGACTTGTAGAGAAAATATTTGTTCTGAAAGAGCTGAAGAATCAAATTGCATAGCTAGTGCATTTAAGGCACTCACCTCTCACCAATAGGCCTTATTTAAGGTGCATCCATCTTGTCACCTTCTTTGTATACCCGTCGGAAAGGATAACACCAAAGGGAAACGGGTATCAGACCACTTTGAATCCAAGCCTCGTTTTTTTGCACTGTTTCAAATGTATGATGGATGCACCGTGAATTAGCCGTATTTTGGTCCGGGTTCGATCCCAGCTAATGTCATCCCCAAGTACAGATGTACGTTTAACCAGGTTCTCTCTGGAGAGGGTTTTTCCTGGGCCCTTTGGTTGTCCTCCCTCTACCACAAATCACACTTTCATCAGCCTGCACAACCCATACCATTTAACCAGGCTGTGGTGGTTCAGGGCACTAAGTTTGATCTGAAGTATGAATTCATCTTAATTGCTAAGCAACATGTGATACTGACAACTCATCTTAAGATTAATCTTAGTGCTTGTCCTGGGTTCGATTTCACAAAAAGGCTAAGACAGATCGCAACATGCATATTATCAATCTTAATAAGCAAAGTGTGATGTCACAATACTTGCTGGTATTGAAACATGAACAACTCATCTAAAAGATCAATCGCAAATCTTTGTGAAATCGGCCACTAGTCATGTATGGGTTGAGGTGGCTGGTTGCTAAGATGCTCTTGAATGGCACTGAAAGCTCAAACACAAAGACACATCTTTTGCAATTTCGCTTCTCAACCATGAGAGCAAGCACGATTATAATTACCTATTTCAGAATGCTCATCCCTATGGTGACACATCCTCTATGCAATCACAGCCCCAAATCACAATTTTGTCAAAACGAACTACAATAATTCATTCCTGTACGGTATTCAGGAGGTCGCCGGTTTGAATCCCGCACTAGTTAATTTTTCTTTGTTCACCTTTCAATTCAATGACTTCTTTCAATTCAATGACTTCTAATTCAGTTAGTTTCCCTTGTGGTTATTTGATGATTACAATAATTCATCTTAAACAATAACAGAGAACAACACGCTTCAATGTTTTGTTTTAAAAAAAGCAAAAACAATTTATTAAAATTTAGTCTTTCAAAATCACTCATATGTACAAAAAATTGTATGTACAATTAACACAACTGACAAATGGCAGGAATAGAAATTGTTACAAACATTACAAGAAGGATGGATGGAAGATTTACACTGATGGAACTGCACAGCCTCAAAAAGATGTTGTTTTTTTAATAAAAGTTTTAAATATAGATTTTGTAGGAATTATCTAAAAGTCAGAAAATAAGTACTTTTAAGTTTGTATTCCATTAATGCTGCAAGAACTGGATCTTGGTCAAAAATGATTTAGTACAGACTCAATTTCATGAACCTGTTTCCTTTAGCATTCAGTGGTACACAGTGTGAACCTCTTGGCATGGGGTCTAGGGCCCACATAAAGGATTGCCTGGATTTTTGGATGGTGTGTGGTGCAATCGAAGCATGGCCATGAGAAGTTTGAAAGTTTGTTCTGTTTTTTTTGTGTTATTTCTAAATGAAACAATAAGAATCTGATACGGGTAGCAAATGTAAGTTACACGATCAGTTGACAGGGACTTCTGGGCCCAACCTCATGGATATACTTGCCAAACCACTCCATGCTTACAATTACCAGTACCTGTTCCCGCGCAAGCAGCACAAATTCCACACTTACCCTGTAAACCACAAACCCTATTGCTAAGAATAAGCACAAAATTCTACTTATCTTCAATTACAATAAGCAAAGCCACTAAATTTCATGCCAGACTCTATTCACTACGCACAGATTTGCTCCACTATCAGTAATACACTGTTCATGGCTATTGTTCTCATGGGCTTAAGTATGTATACAAAAATTGCATAAAGTGTAGAAATGTATGAAATAACTAGAAGTAAACAAAGATAAAAAATGCTGCTGAATCAGGTAAAAGCATAACAAACCGAACCATAGAAAATGAACAAGGAATAATAATTAAAAAACGCCATGAATATGTTGAATAACTCAGAGCCTTTAGACAAATATCCATTACATCATTTTACAAGGCACACCAGTCGAGAAAATAATATATAAATGTTTTGATCCTTTGGCAATCAAAATAAAAAGGACGACAAAAGTCACCTCAAATTCAATCTTTTGGTCACTCATTACTTTAAAAGCAAGCCTCTTACTGCAATCATCATTGATGGGTTTGTTGTTCAGTTACCTACGTCAAATTTATTTGTGCTATGAAAATATAATTAGTTACTATAAATCCCTCGAAGATAACATCTCTGATTTACATTTGTAAATCTCATCTGTTCAAGGGAACATTTCGCAAAATTTCCATTTTCATGAATACTAAACATATTATGTGGTTGAGGTTACAAACTACCAATTAGTATTATTTGAGCTTCAAAAAGACAGCCCTGGCTCGCTTGTTTTGCCTTCTGACATGTACTTTTTTGTAACTAATAGGGCTCCGCGCTCGCGACGTCATATTCAGAAGTTCAGACAAACAAGTCGCACGTGGCCCCATTTACTTACACGTAAACGTTGTGATAAACGTTGTGATGTTTGTCCGAACATCCGAGTAATTATAGCTGTCGATAACAAAGGGCATATTCTATAAATAGCTCGAGCGCGGAGCCCTATTAAAAGCCACCTATGTAGAAAGGGTCTGTGATTTGTTTTTGTACGGAAAAACAAAAACGCAAGTGAAGATGAAAAGGAGTACCTTACCTTGGTTTTCAACCGAATTTCGGCTTTTCATCACAAATTCTTGAGGTCCTCATTGGACTGCATAGAATTAATTTGATTGGTCATTTGACAGACCTTTTGAGAAAGAGTGACACCCTGACAGAAAACCAGACTTAAGAGTTAATATGCCTTATAGGAATACTTCCATGGGTTTGGTTTTAAATGAGGTTCCTGACTAGATACCAGCGTCTGTGTTTCTGTATTGAAAGGCACATCGGGTGCACGGTACCAGTCCGTAGTAGTAGTGTCCAGTTTCTGCTGTCCAGCCGGAGGTTCGGTGTGTTGGCGTGGGAAGCGGCGTCTGGTGGGAGCGTGCTTGCACGGTCTTCCCGTGAAGGCATCGCCGTAGTTTGTGGTGTTCATGTCCCGATCGGGCAGGTTCCATGTGTGGAAGTTCTTGGAGCTGTGTTGTCTTTCCTCTCCGTGGGCCAGGCGTTTACCAAGACCCTGATAGTTCAGGAAGACAATATTGGACAATCTTATTCTATAGGCATGATCATACAACAAGCAGGAAGTATATAATACCTTCAAATTTCATTTCAAACAATGAAATATCATCAAGGAAAATCACATTGTTTGGAATTATTAGATTTTTTACCATCTTTCCATCACCATTCCCATCACTATTTACATCACATATCTCAAAGTGATCAGATTGCTTTAAAGGATTTATCATAGTTTGGTTTTTGTCATAGAAATGCAGATTCATGGGCAAAAATATCAAGTAACATCTGTGAAAATTCCATTCCCATACAGTGCCCACGTTTTGAGAAAAACAGTGAAAACGCCCACAGTATTTCTTAAATCTTTTCACCGTTGTTTCTGATCTTTAAACAATTTTGGTCATTAGTTTTACTCTTTTTCTGGATAAATACAGCATGTCAGGCAGAAAAATGTCAACGGTGTATTTCTACCATCACCATCTTTGTACCCTGTAAGTTATTGGTAAATCTGTAAAGATTTCCTTTTCTGTATGCTACCAAAGTATGATAGTACCTTTAAAAGTTTGAGTGATCAAATATCCATTGGTGCCCTGGTCAATTGCTTAGTGCCCTATACATTACATTGTAATGATCACTGCTTTACAAGTTTACATGCCCCTGATAATTGCCCTGGAGTTTCTAGCCATTGCCTTGGTGCCCCTTGGCATTACTTATCCCTATCATGTATGTCACTGAACGCCTGTCATTCAACTCAATGATTAATAAGAAATATGAAACTGATGCAACAAAAACGAAATGAATCATTGAATGAAATCAGCGTGATATACTTACATGGCCAAAATAAACTCCATGATCCTGGAATGAGTTTCGGTTGTCATGCAGAGAGAAGGGGTTTTCCACGGTGTAAGACAACTGCAACACAAATGGGAAAATACACGGTCAAGTTTGATTATATTATTTTTATCTGCAGACACAAATGTCATAGATAACTGACCGTCCACATGTGGTGCCTATGGCAGGGATGAGATTTCTCAGATTAAAATCTGATTTCAGATTTTTTTGTTTTGGATTTCAGATTTTATTTCCTCACAGGCTGTGTACAAAATTATAGGAGATTTTAAGATTTCAGACATTTTATGCTCCCTGTCAGCTGTTTTCAGACATTTTTTATCATTGATCAATCTCATCCCTGCTATGGATACAGAACTATAGCAGTAGAATCTACCATGGGCCAATTTCACGGACCTGCTTAGCACAAACTTTTGCTAACCATGACATTTTTGTCTTAATAGCAACAGAATTAACAACCAAATTCCCATGTGTTTTGTATCACTTGTGAATGTAATTGTTCTTCAGCTGACCATGAATATCAAATGGAATGTTCAGCTCTAATGGTGGTTTGTTTTATTGGGCAAAACATTTTTGTGCTAAGCAATTTTGTTTGTGTTAAGCAGCGCCATGAAATCGGCACCTGGTTTTCTTCAAGTAAGCAAGCCTTATAATTATAGTTAATCCACTGTCTCAAACCCTTTACAATCCTGTACTACTAAGACGCTACTTGGATGGATTTTAGTACATGTGGGATAATTAAATTCGATGTCACAAAAAATGATTTTGCCATTATAATGCTAGTCTACACCAATACATTTAATATTATAAGTAATAAACTCCTACAAACAGATTTCTTTCGAATTCTTATAAATGTTGGAAAGAAATCAATCTTTTGGCATTGACAGTGCAAATGAATGGGATATTTGGAGAGTGTAAAACTAAAGGACAACCCTGAAACCCCTCATGCCCTATGTTAACAACCATTGAACCTTGATCTACTATGGTAAATGATTCCCGGCAGCTCATGTCTACCACAATAATTAATCGCACTGTATTGATATAACAACCTTGCTGTTGCAGTCTATGTACAAGTTAATTATGCTTGGTGTTAATTAATAGAAGGGCCTGACGCAATTTGATCCTAGCAGGATCTTTATTAGAACTTGAAGGCACAAATCAATTAAATCAATGTTTGAATGATATATACCTCCATCTTGGTATCGAATGGTTCCGGAGGAGGCTTAGGTCTGGTCGGCTGGCTCTCTCTGAGTGATGTACTCAGCATGTCTCCTGTGCTGGTCATCGTCTCTCTCATCATTGGAGGGTCTGACCATCCGCGGGTTCGGAACTGAGTGACAAATATTAGTCAAAAAGTCATTTCTTTGAAGATTGACAAATTTGCAAGGTACAGTTCTTGGCATTGAACACACAAATAAATCTTTCATTTTACATTATCTTGAGGGTATTGTTATATTGTCAAAATCATAATGTTACATTTCTTAATTAAATAAAGGCTCATACTATGTCATAGTACATAGTCAAGTTAAAAGGTAAAGTTTAAATATAAATATTTTACTGAAAGGAAAACAAAGAAAGATTGACTGGAGCGGGGTTAACCTGCGACCTCCTGAATACCGTACAGGCGCTCTACCAACAACTGAGCTACCCAGCCCTTTGTTGGTGGTGACCCCAATAGTCAATTATTTTTGTTCGTTTGGCAGTCAGAAGCCATGAAATTAAACCACACATGTGACATTCTGCTATATCCCAAGGATCATGTTATCAAAACTCGCAGCAATGCTGTAACCTGAGAAACAGTATATAGGGGATCACTCAAAGAGGATGCAGCTTTTTAATTAATATAATCATCAGATAACCACAACACAAGGGGAAATGAGTCAATTATAAATATTTTAATAGGCCTACAACATATAATTATAAAAGTCATTAGTCTGAGCAAACAGCTGTTGGTAGCAAGCCAGTGGCAGGCTTAGTTTAATAGGACTACTATTATAGGCCTACTCACCCAAATTCCATCATTGCTTGCCGATGGGACACAGGCCCTTGACTTGGGCATCGTTTAGTTAATTCAATCAACTGGCAGGTGGTTTCCTGTGAAGCCGGGGTGGATCTTCCTTGCACTTGTTCAACGCTCTCTTTCTCTAACTTGTCTAAGACTAAGTAGACAAGTCAAACTTATTATATAAGAAAAGTCTACCGCACAAAACGGGGAATTTATCAACTGTAAGGCATCCGGCTTGCCATCAAAATGATCTTGATCACTGACGGAGCAAACAGTAGCAATGCTTACGGGGTACTTACTACTCGTGTGTAACTAAACGACCTCAAAAGTTTTAACGTACTTAGTCAAGTGTTATTCTGATCGTGTATGTATTGTAAATAATGCACTGTGTGCATGCATGCATGCATGCATGCACGCATAGCGTACGACGTTACCGGGGCAATGGTCTGGTTCCCGACGACTCGCTACACTGATGATACAGACTAGCGCTCGCCACATTCATAAATGAGAGCGCCCCCAGCGGTGAAATAAGCCTAAAACTAGTCCTTTTGTATAATAATAATTCCTCGCTGTGTAGTATATGACATTGTGGTCCATACCAGGCCTCGTGCCTTTTGTTCTATCCAATGAGCTACATACATGACTGATAATACGTACCTTTTCCCAAGCCTAGCACAACCGCAGCCATTATTATGATGTTATATTCGCTGAGTAGTACCACCGAAACTCCTTTTACCGTCTGGATCCCAAGATCTCGTCTGGTTATCCTGTTCACTTTAATTTGCAGGCCAAGCTAACAAATTTCAAATAATGAAAGCTGAACTTGAAGTTCGGACCTTGCACCGCTGCATGCAGTATTGTTCAGTAGAGTTGTATTTCAAGTCCGAGTCCGAGTCACTAATTTATAAATCATTAATGTATACTAGTAGCAGTACTACTGCTTAATAAATGTCCAGGGGTGGATCCAGGATTTAGTCCAAGGGGGGTGTGGAAATAAAAAATAATGCGCCAATTATTCACTAGCAATCGTGATGCATTTCGGGCAGTGATATGATCAAAGCTATAGCTCATTTTGTCTCCCCCTCTTTTTATTCTATTTTTGAGTCTTTCTTCCTACCTATAAACTGTCTTTTTCCTCTTTCTGTCTGTTTTCTTTTCTTTTTCTTCAAGTTCTTTTCTTTTTGCTAGAAGAAAAGGGGGCGTGCGTCTCCCACGCCCCCCCCCCCCCCACTGGATCCGCCCCTGATGTCCCAATTTGGGACGGTTTTCTTCGAATCACTAACTAAAAAACATGTAATAGGCAGGCGCGGTTCTAGAGTAAAAATTTGGGGGGGGCTAGAAGAGCCATTATTTTTTTGGGGGGCTAGAAGACCCAATATTTCGGGTTCTTCTAACACTCGCTTCTGCAATGTCTTATTAGGGGTCGAAACCATGCACATTTTAGCCCACACAACGCGTTTTTTATGTAATTGGCGCTTAATAACTGAAAAAATCCAGTATTTTCAAGAATTTTTTTTTTCACTTGCATTTTTTTGGGGGGCTAGACAAAATTGGGGGGGGGCTACAGCCCCCCCTAGCCCCCCCGTAGAACCGCGCCTGGTAATAGGCAGTACTTTATTGCACTGGATGGACAACCATTATGTTTGTGAAGTAAACCGTTCGAACTTAGTAGTTTTTAAGTGTTTGCGTTGTTAGTTAGGTTCAACAATTAGTAGATTTAATTGTTTCCACAAACCACTGTTTTCATTGGTCTTCCGCGGTCTCCGGCCGATGGAATTGGTAAAAAAGAAATTAATGTACAACTTAATTGGGGGTTGAAGCCATATAACAGTTTCAAAAATTCGTTTCACGGGTTTGCAAAACAATTGTTGTGCTGTCTATTGTTTTCCAATCATTTAGTAAATGCAAAGCAGTTGAGAAAATCGATACTGACACCTATATTACCTTTAGACCAACCGTACCCACGTCCCATACATTTTACATACTTTAGGATTGGTACGTGCGTACGGCTGGTACGTGTTGAGATCGATAGACAATCCTATACCATATGCCGGTTAAGCGGTTATCATTTTATGAAAATGATTATACACAAATACTTTCGTCACAGTCATGTCTGCTTTGTCTTGTAAAATCGACGTATCGATTTGTAAACCATGACCTTCACGCAATTATTGTATTTATTAAAACCCATCACCTGGGAAAACAATAATATTATAAGCATTACAAGGACTTTGATTCGTCGTATGAAAATTATAGTTAGTTGAATGTTGCATGCCCAAATAAAAATCCTCGTCATCATCGAATCTTCATGGAGTTAGTTGCTTCTGACTGCAGCAACTGCAGCAACTAGTCACTTGTTAAAAATGCAGCCTTGGCACCAGCAATTTTCATTCATCCGGAACCGAAGACAGCCGTACTTGCATCTCCTGTGCTGGGTGGTATTTTCTGCTGTGCTGTCACACGGGAGTGCGTCCTATGAGAAGAGACCATCTGTAAGGGCAGGTAATATAAATGTTGATGTTTATGTCGTGCCGTGTATAGAATATGACATGACAATGTCAAAAATTCACCTTCATGTCAAGGTGAATTTTGTGACGTTTTACAAGATAACCCTGCACCATACATGCTTGGTAAAATTCAAACTTAACTTGAGGTAGCATACCTAAATAGAAATCTGCATACTTATAACTTACGGGGTATAAAGATAACGATGGTAGAAACACCATTAAAATTGCTATGCCTGAAATTATCAAGAAAAAAGTAAAACCAATGACCCCAAAACAATTTTATCTTTTATAATTATTAGACATATTATTTCAAAAAATTCACAAATGACTGTTACTGTATCTTCCTTGATATTTTTTCCCATTCATTTCTTTGACAAAAAAAAACCGACCTTATCAGTAAGCCAGATAATACAACATGCGATACCGTGAATAGCCGACAAAAAAAAGAGCCCACAAAATAACACAGTCTTCAGTCTGACTTATACCAATTAAAACAACTTCATGTATATCATGCATTTGTATCCGCTGTTCATCGACAGCAAGAATACCGGTATATCAAATTTGCAGATTTTCAAGTGACTTTCTATAAAAAAAAAGTTTGCAACTTCGCAGGTCAGGCATATTTTGTATTTGAATATAGAACCGTAAACGGATTGCAGTGATAAGAGCTTAGGTGCCTAGCTGATGTGAACTTAATTGAAAAGCAGCTATCCTGTATAGTGTTTCATGCATGTTCTGGTCTTCTTTTTCATAAAAGTGACCACTTGTGCAGCGGATTCGGCTATCCGGTTGATCCAGTGCGGTTACACGAAGGGATGTATCTGGGCTGGATTTCGGTGTGATGGCATCGAGGACTGTGACGATGGGTCCGATGAAAGTGACGCTTCATGCCGAGGAGGTACGAACATGTCAGAATCTTTTACGGATGATGTGGAGTTTTTTCTGCACAGTAGCAATCGCAGTGGTGTTTAAATACATATTCCCGCGGTGTTGCAATGACCATTATTTTAGCATCGCTGTGAAGGACTGGGGTGGTTTCATCCCAAATCCATCTCAAATCACACGCTAAGGGTAAAAAATAGTGTCAAAACTATTAAGGTTATTGGTTTGTAGAAAGAGCAAGTGTGCTATACACTATAATGATTTAGATATTTATGTTGTAAAATTTAAAAACAAATGCAATGAATTATGCACAATTTTAAATGATTCACGGAATGACAGTTCATTTTCTGCTGCACTAGGTTCTGCGTGTGGATCGACACCGGTGCCGGTTTGCCCTCTAAATTCGGCGTGCCGGTCTGTAACTGGCTCTGACACCAGATTTGCCCATCATGTATGCGACTGTATCGCTCCCTTCACCGGGGACAACTGCACCCAAACGACCACTGCCCGCGAAGAGACAGGCTTATCCACGGCGCCGCCCGAGCTACATGAAGGAGTTTCTGAAACTGCGGCGCCGGATTTGTTGAGCTCGACGGACAAATTAACTGCAACCGAGTCATCGATAGGGCTCATTGACCCATTGACCACGAAGACGCCACCCTTGAATAATACCCTCAACACAAGCTCAACAACATTCATGACATCAAATACGACTGGATTTTCTTATACCAATACGTCAACCATGACCAATTCGACAGCACAAACAATCACAGGGAATCAAACCACGACGCGTCAACCTCTCACTGTGAGCCTACCTACGATGACACCGACGGAGAGTAACAATAATGGCGCCCCAGCATCTACCCAAAGACAAACTAAGCCAACAGCCCAAAACATCAATGCGCCAGAAACTACTCAAACGTTCACCAGTTCGACGGCCACAGCAAGCAGCAGCATAGGTGCGGCAAAAGACGACACGGGGTACACGACACAGCAAACTAGCCTCTCAGTGACTCCATCAAAGAACCAGGGAGGAGCAGACCTGAGCACGGGAGCTGCATCCGAACACGTGGCAGAAAATTCGATCACGGTGACACCACCCAAACCCGTGCCAAAGGCTGCACAAGCTGTTTCGTCCAGTCAACCTCCTAGTAGTACAGACGGCACTGGGCACACGGATGATGATGAAACTCCAAGTAACAATACAGCCGTAATGGTACTAGTATTCGGGCTCCTAACACTCATCCCAATGGCAATTTTCTTCCATTGTCGCATGAGGAGAAAACCGTCCTCTTCGTCGAGACAGAAAGCTAAAGAGAAGGAAGAGCAAGACGAAAACACGGAGGAGAAGTCCAAACCAAAAGAAACGTAAGTTGGACATTATTCATTATCAACCCTTCGCTGTAAAGTTTTGTTCTCATCACAGTGTAAAATCAAAACCATTCTTTATGTTTTATTACAACAGCTGAGTCGGTTTGTCGCTATTTTTTCTTATGACTCAGATGTCCGACTGAGCTCAACTTAGCTTTACATTAATTTTGTTTGTAAAATGTTAACACTTTGTTTCGCTTGTGTCTTTAAAGAAAACGTCACTTGAAGCTGTTCCATCGGCGTAACGTCAGTATATCCTCCATACAATTACGAGGTGAGAAAAAATGACTAATTCTTAATTAAAGCCAATAAAAGGGCCAGTGGGGAAACAAAATTAATTTTTATACACTGTACACAGGAATTTCATCATCAAAGCTGAAATTTCCTTTTCCCGTGTGACATGACGTAGAAAAATCGATTAGTGTCAATTTTGCGGTTCTGAGGCCGCAAGACGACAAAAATATTATGCGCCACTCTTCGCGCTATTCCTGTCACGGCTAAAAAGATAATTTTGACTGTATTAATTTCCGCCAGAAAATTCAACACTTCTGGAGAACGAACTGCCAGTGGACATAAACGCGAACAAACCAGAAGTTGTACTGCCAGTGATTTGCATAACGCCTCCTCCTGACGTAACAACTGGGACCCAAACGGGACCTATCCTGGACAATAAGAGAAAGCGCCGTCGACACACGCAGCACCTGCCAGACACACAGATGTGGCTTCCTGATAATGACTTTGAAGAGCTACCGTACTTCGTCACGGACAGTCATGAACCCCTTCCCGTTTCTTTGGTTTAAATGGATTGGTTGGTTTTGTATGTAGTCATCTAGACTGGTTCCCGTCCCAATACATAAAATATATTTGAGTGACGATAGACGTCAGGAGACTACTGTAGGGAATGGGAACCTGTCTAGTAGTCATCATTGTTGTAATTTCTTTTTTTTAACTATTTCGATAAATTACTCAATTATTATATTTTAATATAAGCCCAAAATACCGAATCAAAATTCTAGAACCATCTACATTTACTTCCATTTTCATATGCAAAATATCACCCATTTGCCCGAACGTCGTAATTCAGACATAATCCCCAAAGTTCTTGAAACTGATGTCATCAGTTTTGAACATGATTTTGGTCTTAGTTGGACAATGTGTGTCCGGATTACTTGCACTATAGTGGTCGTTGTATGGATGTTTGTAACATTGGTTACTACCCAATTGTACCCCTGTCGATAATATAATGGTTGTTTAAAAAATAGCCCTTTAACATCATTTTCTTTTCATGTTGCGTATATATATTTTTACTTTAACATTTCACGTTTTGTATAATTATGATATAAATTGTGAATACAGTACATCGAAATTGCTCTGCCTAGAGGAAGTGCATATATTTTGATAATTGTTTTTGACAACCATGTCTTCCACAAAACAGCATGACTTTCTTGAACATGCAAGGCAATCATGCATCTTAAATTATTATTTTAAAAGGGGTGATTATTTTGTAATACATGATCAGTAAGCACTGACTATGCACCGTACCTGTCTAAGGATTAGTTGTATTAGATACGTGTAAATTCTGATTGAGTGTCATCCGGTAAATAAACAAGTGTTCTATTAAGCAGAAGAATCAGACAACAATACTTGATCTGTGTCGAATGAACTTCATATGAACTATTTCCCGCCATTTTGACCCACTCAGTTATACTTTTATAAAAAAAAAATAGCCCTGCTTAGTAGGCCAATAATTAGTTCGGTTCCACTCCATGGCCAATATGGCCGATAATCTTCCCCACTATTGAGCAGGCGCAGGCCTTTGTCAAGTTTTGTGGTGTCTAGTCTGGAGCCGAGGGGTGCAGCTTCTCAATGTGTTGGCAGAATATTCCCCCAACAGAGTCCCATGCAGTGGAAATAGCTTTTCAGGCGCGTTTGCAAAAAGGCCTCTACCAGAAAAAAAAGTTGTGGTTGTGGACAAAATGTATGATTGTGATGTCGCCCTCTAGCATTGCTGCCCTGCCAGTGCCATTACGTAGTGTAAGAACAGAACGGACTGGAACCGAGTTTATTATGTCTGGGACCTAGCATGCTTTATACGGGTAAAGTCTTGGGAAATACTTGCACCATACTGTGTATGTAAGCACATGGGGGTGTGTACATGTGTATGCCTGTGTCGATCGAGTAGGAGGCAAACAAATTTCTCACATTTTAAATTCAGTTTGTTCATGCTAACGGTTCAAGTTTGGCCATGGAAGTGTGTGTGGACTCTGTACGTTCTGCATGTGCAGCTGAAAGGGGTGGTAAGTTGTCAATCAGTGTATGTAGTTAATAAGGTTGTCGTCGACAGGGCTTCTGTCGACAGCTCTGTCGACAAAGTGAATTTCTCAGCCTGTCGAGTTTGTCGACATAGCTGCCGTCATGGCGACAGAAATGAGAAATAAAAAAAAAATACGAAGCAGAAAAAAGGCACAGCAGCCCCTTCAAAAGCCTACAAAAGCTTACCAGTTAGAACGATATTCAGTTCCCCATGCGGTTTTATGGCCGTATTCATATTCCAGAAAGTAGTCCTTATGTGTTTGAAAGCAATATAAGCATATAAATCCAGCAGCGGGAAGTCCCGCAGTCAAGTGGTTTACATACATTGTATCAAAGTTTTGTCATTGTACACGTGCAATGCCAGTTCGCTACGCAACAACATTGCAACAACAAGCCGTACACCGTGACCCGTGTAGCGCTATGTCCACACGTACATGTACGTGCCTGGGTTGACATGCTGCACACTCACCGCATGGTGATGATGTCATCAACAACCAATGAAAAAGCTTGCGTGCGTGCGTGAAAATAATATTACAAATACTTAGTAAAGACAAAGAGTAAACTTGAAAAAAAGTTGAAATAATATCGGAAATAAGTTAACCTGGTTACCCGAAGCGAAAATAATGAGTATTAATGACCAACCTTTGCGGAATTCCCCGGCTTCAAAATCGGGAAATCCCGAACCCGGAAGTGAGCACTTTGGCGGCCGCAGTCACGCAGATAAACAAGTTATAACAACAAATGGCAATATGGCGTCGGCGGTTGAATGTGCCGTGCCATTGAAGTTGTTGAAATGACAATGACATTGAACACAGTGACACTATAGCTCCATTTTGGATAATAAGATTTATTAGAAATATCAATAAACGCACTCTCTGTTACATGATGCATAACGTAAGTTGGATATGTGTTTTTTATATTAAGAGTTTAATCAGTTTTATATAAGCTTATTTTCCGTTTTGGACGAACATTTTCGGACCCAATTTTCATACAGCTTTCTGTCGACACATGTCGACGTCGGTAACTCCAATGTACCGACATGTCGACAGGAAAAAATCGTGCCGACGACAACCTTAGTAGTTAATGAGTTGCATTATGATCTTGCTGGCGTGGCCTCAGTCTAACGTTACTAAAAGTTACACTTACAGCCTACAACAAGGTCACAAGGCCAAGGGTGTCCCAAAAAACGCAACACTGTGTCTACTTCTACTTCTAGATTTAGAAGGCTACTCCGCCCACGAAGTAGCCTTCTAAATTTATAAGTACACTGTGTCGGGACCCATCATCATTTTTTATGTTAAAATTAAACTGTTTAACTTTATCACTTCAAGATTCAGACATGTTTACAGCCATGTCTTGGCTATCACCACCATGTAAAATTTAAGCACATTGGCATTGGAGCTGAAATTGGTGGAAATTTGACCAATTGAAAGAGTACTCCTTAAAAACAAATTTGCATGGATAACACGGTTAAACACGCATCATCATGTTCGTCCATCCTCGGGGATGATGACCACGACATCACTAGAGGTTGTCTACTTTGCATGTGTTCGTCTGTGGCTGTAAAGTTCAACGCGCATAGAGGTCAATACACTCATATTCATAATGTGTATGAAAGAAAGATGAAAATCGGGTTTTGAGGTTGGGTCATTCAGTCTTAGTTTTTTCACTAAATTTTAGTCAAATTTTGCTCAAACTCTACATGATGATAGCCAAGACATAGTTGTATCAGTTTAATTTTCATATAATGGTTCTCGACACTTAAGTGTTGCATTTTTTGGGGACACCCTGTATAATTACCATTAACGTTAATCGGTAGTAATCCACTATTGCACTAAACTAAGTGAAGGCACTATTGTTCTAGTATATTAGTAGGCTAGTAGTAATAGTACTAGGGACCTACTAGTACTACAATACTAGGCGTGTCATGTCTTGCACATTTTGCAGTCTCCATGTCTCTTCTTTCATGTCCGGATGATGATGATCAGAACATGCATGTCACAAGACTATGATGGACCAATTTCATTTGCTGTGTGCATGCATGGTGTGATGTATTTTGTCTTACTTTCATAATTTGGTCCTCTAGACGCCAACAGACTGCGTAGCATGGGCCTGGACAATATCCAGTGACACGGTGGCTAATATTTAAGTTCCTTTTCCATGTTTTGCTACCTCAAGGAACCTTAGACTGGTAACGGTGTACAAGCAGGTCCGATACCTATAAAGGGAAAAGTCCTAGGCCTACAACTGTTTTGTCTGTCTGTTTTGAAGTTTGCAACAAACAGGTAAGAAAATTGTATTAGTCTTTACTCTGAAATGTTGCACAAAATTCTTCTATCTGGGGATTTAAGGTCTCAGGAACATTTGCTGAAAGTAAAAAATATCATTTTGGAACAGTTGAAACTATTAAGTTGTTTTTATTCCCTTTCTAGGTATCGGACCTGCTTGTACACCATTACCCTTAGACTCGTAGTTAACCCAGTGCTGGGGAAGGGTGGTCTGTACTACGTCAATTGAGTTTTTTCTTTAATTTGGGGATTTGGCATTGAACTACGTACCTGTTGCCTTGTAAATATGGCAGGTGTTTATAATGTTTACACATGCCCTCTGCATGGCTGCCTCAGCATTCTGATGCATTTTAAGGATGAATTTATTTTCTTTTCACATTCTTGTCTGTCAAGGGGCAACAAGAGTAGAACTATGTGCAGGTCTGTCTGAAGGAGGTACCACACCCAGTCTTGGTAAGTAAGATCTAGGAGTACTTCTAGATCCAGTAACTGGAACGCTCCCTCATCTGCAAATATGATATTTGATTGGTTTAACACTGATTCAGGCTTCAGTGAGACATTATTCCATAAAAACTATTTTATAAATTGTTTTCAGTTATTAGTAATCAACTTGTCTAAAGTCTTAAAGGTAGTATCATACTTTGGTAAGAGACCAAAACAGAATTTTTCACAGATTTACGTATAACTTACAGGGTATGAAGATGATGCTAGTAGAAACATACCGTTAACGTTTTTTTCGCCTGAAATGTTGTATTTATCCAGAAATTAGTAAAACAATGACCGAAAATCTTTTTGATCTTTTAAAAGATCAAAAATAAAAGAGAAAAGACTTGAGAAATACTGAGGCCGTTTTTCACTGTTTTCACAAAAACTGGGCACCGTATGGGACTGAAATTTTCACAGATGACTGTTACTATATCTTCCTTGATAATTTTGGCCATGAATCTGCATTTCTTTGACAAAAACCAAAGTATGATACTACCTTTAAGAAATAGTGTGGATGTTTTTCACTGTTTTCTCAAAAAGTGGGCACCGTATGGGACTGAAATTTTCACAGATGACTGTTGCTGTAAACTGTCTTGATATTTTTGCCCATGAATCTGTATTTCTTTGATAAAAACCAAAGTATGATATTATATGCCTTTAAGCTAAAAGTTTTGACAAAAAAGACGGCAAATTAATTTTGTGCTGCATGTGTCTGACACTGCAATTCACACGTTGTTTCTCTAGAATGCAGATACGTTTTCTTTTCACGTCTCTGTGGCTATGGCTGTAATTCAGCACTTTTAAGGCACTTTTCTGAGCATGGCATACTTTGCTATGCTCAGAAAAGGATTATTTGGATTATTTATTATGAGTTTTTTAAAGTGGAATTAGATCACTGTTCTTACGCTGGAAAGTGCCAGAAAATGGATTTCCGTTCATAAAGATATGCCCCTACCTTTTGGTATGATATTCAAATAAGTAATTTTTTTTTTATTTTTGTGTGTTGTGCAGGGTTGCTACGCGTTGTTAAGGCCAGCATCAAGCTGCCCGTCTTCGTCTTAATCCGACCCCGAGCGGGTGACTTCTTGTACGACCCTGAAGACCTAGAGGTCATGAAAGAAGATATTCAACTATGCAAAAAGAATGGGGCAGATGGTGTAGTGTTTGGCGCCCTCACAAGGTGGGAAATAACAACATGTGATATACCGTTGCAGACAGTCACATTAGGATGTCATATAGATTAGACATTATGTTGAATAGCCAATACTGCAATTCAAAGTCAGCCACAACAAAATAATAACTGTATCATTCAGGAGGTTGCTGGTTCGAATCCCGCTGCAGTTAAATTTTCTTTGTTCACCTTTCAATGACATAATTCAGTCATTTTCCCTTGTGGTTATTTGATGATGATCTTACTTAAGCTTTCCTTTTGCATGCAGTGTACTTAGTTGTCTTAAAAGTTGCCTGTAAAGATTGCCTTGGATGACCTGGAGCTAATTTCACGGCCCTGCTTAGCACACAAATTTGCTAACCATGAAATTTCTGTCTTAATGAAAACAGAATTAACAAACTAATTTCCATGTGTTGTGTATCACTTGTGATTGTTCTTCGACTGTTTTTGGCTGACCATGAATATCAAATGGAATTTTCAATGGTGGTTTGTTTTATTGAGCAAGACATTTTCTGCGAAGCATGAAATTTGCCCCTGGCCCTAATGTTTTATAAATATGTATGTTTTATTTTGTTCTTCAATCTTGAGAAGATATCTGGTTAAGACGATCTTTCTCATTCCATTTTCTTTTAGTTCAGGATGTGTAGACCAGGAAATCTGCAAAGAATTTATCGGTAAGAAGAAATGCTTTTCCCCAATTGTTTTCCTTCAAGTTTATGGGAATGAAGATAAGAGGATTTCAGTTAAATTTATCCTGGTTCTGTGCAAGATGATTCATCGCTTAAAATATCAAGCTCAGCAACACAAAGTCATACAGAACGGGAACTAATAAAGTATCAGTAAAGGTTGTTTGGGTGAGCAAAGGAAGTTAAAATTAATGGAGATTAGAACCTGGGACCTTTAGATTGCAGTACCAGTACTCTGCCTTTCTAAGGACAATAAGGACCTGCTAAATACCTTAGTCGAATTCCTTTTGCTCGCCCCTAAATCATGTAATATTTTTAGGGTAGCATTCTTTATTTTGCCTTTAATTAGTACTTACTCAGTTTTTAAAGCACCAAAAATCATTTGTAGTGCTTAACTTGATTGGTTGCACTAGCGAAGGACAAACATCTGAAATTTACTAAGCATCCAATTCCTCTTCAGATTAGTCTCAATCTATAGATATTATTGTATTTTGAAGGATTTCTAGAGCACAGACACTGTAATATTTTGCCCCCTGCTTGCGTGCTGGTTTAACTTCCTCCAAGCTTCAATGACCAGTATATGTGCTGTTTGGGAATAGTGCAGACTGATAGGATAAGTGTATCAAATTTGTATCATATTCATACAAATGTTTGATGTTTCTTTCATTGGCAGATCTGAGCAGACCCTTACCTGTTACTTTCCATAGAGGTAAGTCGGTTTTCTTGCCTAGTTGATGACTGTTTCAAGGGTTGGTCTTTTTATTTTGTCCATGAAATTTTTATGAACTACGTGACACTGTAGTACCAAAATTATACTCAAAAAGATACTCACTAGATGTATATTGCAATAATATGCACTGCAATGAAAAACTTAAAGGTAATATCATACTTTGGTTTTTATCAAAGAAATACAGATTCATGGGCAAAAATATCAAGACAGATACAGTAACAGTCATCTGAGAAAATGTCAGTCCCATACAGTGCCCACTTTTTGAGAAAACAGTGAAAAACAGCCACAGTATTTCTTAAGTCTTTTCTTTTTTATTTTTGATCTTTTAAAAGATCAAAAAGATTTTTTGGTCATTGTTTTACTTATTTCTGGAAAATACACCAATTCAGGCGGACACATTTTAACGGTATGCTTCTACCACCACCATCTTCATACCCTGTAAGTTATACATAAATCTGTGAACATTTCTGTTTTGGTTTCTTACCAAAGTATGATACTACCTTTAAATGCTAGACACATCAAAGGCATTTCCCACAGTCATTGTATTGTTCTTTTTATATGCATTTATCCATCACATTTTATCCTTTTGGATTTTAACATCAGGACCATGCAGGACAATGAGGACATAGCCCTAAAATTGTAACATTTTGTGGCTTTTTTTTCCTCCCATTTGTCAGCCTTTGACATGTGCAGCGATGCCCATTCCTCTCTGGAAAGTCTCATTTCTCTGGGTGTTGAGCGAGTGTTGACAAGCGGTCAAGAATCTTCTGCCTTAGAGGGTGTTCCGCTGATCAAAGAGTTGGTCCAGCAGGCAAATGGACGAATAACCATCGTGCCAGGTAGGATGCAAACTTGTGCCTTACAGAAGAAACACCAGCGATCATGCTACAAGTATTTTTAGTTTTGTTCTTTGAGAAAGTTTCTATGAAACTGTTGATGTGATAGTGCTCGGCAGATGTTCCCATTTTCTTTATTTTGCGCAATTTAAAAGCCATTAAGCCAACATCATTATAAGATGATTACCATCACCAGCCAAAATAAACAGGTCTTTCTTAAAAATGAAGAGCAGGATTATATCATCACCAAGATGAAATCTCCAGCCAGCATAGGGCTAGATAGCTCAGTTTGTTGCAGTATCATCAGCAAATTAGCCAATAACAGGAGGTGTAAAATTTGAAACTACCCTCAACCAGTATTAAGATGTGTAGCACAATGTTCAATGTGCTAAGCTGAGTAAGCTCAAACGGACATGGGGTTCAGAGCCCAGGCTAAGGGTACTGGTACATCAATGAACAGATGTGCATTAGACCATGTTGGTCTAGATTGTTCACAAATTTCATTGATGAAATTATCATATAAACCACAAGAGAAACAGACTGACAAAAGATAATTTACTGGAGGTTGTAGGTTTGCATCACGTTTCAATGACAAGATGAAATCTCTTGTCAATATTTGGTAATCCTTTTTTTTAAGGGGGAGGAATCAATGCCAGGAATTTGGACCGCATCCTGACATCCACGGGCGCCAGGGAGTTCCACTGTTCGGCACGAAGTGCCCAGGATTCATTGATGGTTCACAGGAACGGGCGAGTGAACATGGGCGCTTCGCTGTCCCACCCGGAATTCATCCACAAGGTCGCTAACGAGGACCTTATTCGGACACTGAAGGACATCCAGGCTGCTGTGTAGTCAGACAGAGACAGAGAAAGAGACAGTTAAGGTGGACTTTCAGTCAAGCAGGAAATACAAGTCCAGCACGTTTCTTAAAAGTTCAGCTGTTTTCGGGAGTTGTTCTTTGAAGTTGAGATTGAAACTGCAGAAACACCTGGGGCCAATTTCATAGAGCTGCTTAGCACGAAAATTTACTAAGCATGACATTTCTGTCTTAACAAAAACAGGGTTAACAACCAAATTTCCACGTGTTGTGTATCACTCGTGATTGTTCTTTGGCTGTTGTTCGCTGACCATGAATATCAAATGGAATTTTTTTCAATGGTGGTGTGTTTTATATAATTTGGAAAGATGTTTTTGTGCTAAGCAAATTTTTGTGCTTAACTGTTTTATGAAATTGGCCTCAAAGCTTGGTTATTGGAGAGGAGCAGATTTCCAGCCAAACCACTCAACACATGTCTGGGTGGACGTTGCAACAATATGGTGTGCGAGATATATGCCAATGGGAGTCATTAGCCACATGATAAAAGATGAAGCCTCAATATTGCCACTCAAAGCCTGATTGTTCATGTGAGAAAAAAACATTATATTGGGCAAATTAATGACATTATTTTGTACGTCATGGAAGGTGGAAAGAATTCACCAATTGTTTACTATTTAAAAAAAAAACTGTTTTATTGATTTTACAATTTGCTTCCAGCCTCTTTGTTTGTTTGGTTGTTGGGGGGGTGTTGGGGTGTTTGTTTGTTTGTTTGTTTGTTTGTTTGTTGGGGTGTTTGTTTGTTTGTTTGTTTGTTTGTTTGTCTCGACTTGAGACAGCTCGACCGCAAAGACAAGTCGACTCTGAGACAAGTCGACTCCATCTCTGCCGATGCGATGTGTATGCACGCCTGACATCTCAATGTTATGGAGCCACCGGGGACGGGCCCAAAAAAAATTGGAGAGAGGTTGAAAAAAAAGTTACAACTATTCCGTTCCTTCTAAAATTTGAAATACTATTTCATTCCCTCAAAATACTATTACATTCCATCGAAATGCTATTCCGTTCCTTCGAAATATTAATTTGAGGTAACGAAATACAAACTATTTGGTTTCCTCGAAATCATTTCATTCCCTAGAAATAGTATTTCTGATGAAGTACATGTAGTAGTTGCTACGAAAGTTTGGGCCCATATGCACATAATTATTATTAAATGTTTACTCTAGTAAGTCTAGTATATTTCTACTTTTTATACTACCACTAATTATTTTGTCAGTTTTGGAAATTATTCTTTTGTCATCGAATCAGTATACCTTCTTGCATAATACTTGCTAATGTCATCTGTGCTCCGTCACTATCAACAACACACGAGTTTCCAATTTTACAAGCATTGATCTCCCAACAAGTATTGATCGAAAATTACACACAGATGAATTCTTAATGCTGTTCGTTGCTTACACGGTGCCTCCTTTCGTATCGACCCTTTGATGATGTTATCAAAGCATAAAGACTGTTTAAGTTAAGACGTCGTAAACGTACCGAGCTATGGAATGGAGACAGGGCAAGTGGTTTAAGGTAGGCTTTTCTGAACCGTTTTGTTTTTGTACATTCTGAATGGAATAGTGAAGTGAATATCCTGCGAATTATATGAACATGAAGTAATTCGCATTGGCGCCTGCCTTGGGCAAAGGAATCAATCTAGTAGTTTTAAACTCTTGTTCTTACCTGTCAACTTCATTAACGACGTAGGACCCCCAAAGGACGTGGTGTTAAATGTAGGCCTACTTCATGTTGTGTAATTTGTAGTGCTTGTCATTTTCTCCGGCTGCGTTTAAGGGTCATAGGCTCACACGGGCCAATTTCATAGAGCTGCTTGAGCACAAAATTTCCTTAAGCATGAAAAGTCTTCCTTGATCACACAGGATTACCAACCAAATATTCGTGTGATGTTTACAGCTTTTGACTTGTATTCGGTCATTTGTTGCTTAGCATAACAACCACAAGAAGTTTTGGTTGGCATGCTGACTTTATTTACCAAGGTTTTTGGTGCTTAAGCAAAGCCTATACGTTTGCATTTTTTTATTTAAAATAACAGTATTTATATCACACCACAGTCATTGAAATATAGAAGTTGCTCTATACTGTACATTCAATTGAAGGTGTGATGATTTTTACATTAAAAAAAAACTTGTATAACCTTTTTGTACGGGCCTATATACTGGTATATGCCTATATGTTTGTGTGAAAACTCAACGAGGTTGAAAATGCATAACGTATATAGGCTAAGTTTTATAGTAGGCCTACCTCTGAGAAAACGGGTTGTTCTAAAACGGAGCGCTAGCTGCCATTTCACGCGAAGATAGGCCTAGGTAATTTAGACTGGATACAATAGCAAGTTGTTCAACAAGGTCGCACATCATGATACTGAGTGGTATGCCTATTTCCACCCTGTTATATTGCACACTGACTCGCAAACAATACAGTAAGACGGGTTGCAGGACACCCGCATCTAAGACAATATGTTTTTAATGATTCCGGTAACATAAAGTATTTTCAGAAGACTAAGTTCGTATGAAAACAGACTCGACGGCACATTTTGTATTTTACCGAATCATAATGATCAACATACTTTTTAAAGTTTTAAGACACAGTTTGGTTGCTCATTTGCATTCCTTTTAAAGGTACAGTACTATCAATACTTTGGTAGCATACCGAAACAAAAATGTCCACAGATTTATCTATTTCTTTAGGTATACAGATGGCGATGGTAGAAACATATATCGTTCTTGTTTTTTTGTTGACTGAAATGCTGTATTTATCAAGAAAAGAGTAAAAAAAAATACCGTGGGCGTTTTTGTTTTCTCAAAAAGTCGGCATGGAATGGAATTTTCACAGATGACTGTTGCTGTATATTTTTGCTTTGACAAAAAAACAAAGCATGCGACACTATATTTAAAAGTCTCCTGATGATGACTAGAGCAGGCTACACGAAACGTTGAGACCCGTACGAGAAGTGCGAAAGTATACGAACGTTTCTTACATGGTGTTTCCGCAACTGACCGCTCCATGTGTTATATAATAGTAAAATAATGTTTGCTCAACCAAGAGTTTAACGCATAATGTATCAACTTTGAACTCTCACGTGCTCTCACAAGCACTGAGTATACAGTGCTCATCCACGTCGGTGAAGGGCAAGCCTAATTTGCATATTATCTATTTCCCGACCAAAATCATTTAATATTCATAACTTTGAACTTTTTTTTTTTCGTCCAATCATCAGGCAAAGATTTTCTCCATGACATCTTTGTGACGTCATCACCATGGCTGGAGGATTAAAGTGCAACCCTTTTTCCGTGTCGTTGGTCAGCATTGGTACCCTACTGGCCATCATTAGCATGTTTGTGTTTGTCATTGTCAACGTGCCGTTGGATTTCACCACATGTGAAGAACGTGACAAGGAAGATGATACTGGGGTACGGTCCTAGAGTGACAGTTCATTCACAAGTTTCTCCTTATACGAAATCGAGTCCACCTGTGTACCGGTGTGGCGGTCACAGCTGCCTCCCGGTCTCTGCTGCCCCCTGACGTAGCCGGACCTATAGCATGCCACTTAAACTGAATACTCTCCCGTTCACAGTACTCAGAAATGGCACGTCATGGTCAGGTAATAATGTTACCATATTTAGTAAGGGGACCGTTGAGACCAGAAGACAGCTGAGACCGCCTCTCACCGGAACGATATTGTTATTCTAATGCTTCAATTTTAGAAATAATGTTTGGGAAGACGGTTTAGACTATGTCTAGTGGGCAACATGGGGAAAAGTGAGAAATCCCATCAAAACATTGAACAGACGCATAAGCCATTATACTGTAAACTATATAGGCAACTTTCCGAGGGAAAGTGCTGCATAAAGTCTCAAGGTTCAATTTTGGATTTTGACCCATTTTAAAATAATGAACGTTTCAACAGCGTCTTTTGTATTTTTCTCCAATGAAGCTGGCCTGGTATTCTATTGTCATACAAGTGACTGACCCTCCAGTACTCAAACCAGAGGTATTTTCCTGGAGTTATGACTTGAATAGGACTCTTGCCAAGGTCCGTCGAGTGCCTTACTCATGCCGGCAAAGTAAGTTTCCAAAGAAAAACGATTGTGATTTGTGTCACGACATCACGAGTGCCATTCCACTTATCCAGATAACCACATAATAATCTATCTCACCAAGTCGACTTATTAAGCCCTAAAAGTTGACTTATCGAGATAATTATAGTGAACACTAAGAAGTCGACATATCCTGATAATTTATCTCGCCAAGACGACTTACTGAAACAAGGAAGTCGACTTGTCCTGATAGTTTACCATGCAAAGACGACTTACTAAAACTGAGGTTATTCATCAGGATAAGACGACTTTTTAGATGCACTTCGTTGATTGTCCAGAAAAATTATATGGATAAGTCGACTTTCGTTTTCCCTAAAAGTCATCTTGTTGAGATAATTATTGAAACAAGACGACTTTTATCATTCAAAAAGTCGACTTGGCGAGGTAGATAATGTGGGTGTCTGGATAAGTGGAATGGCACTTTTGGAGCTCCATAGTATTGCATTATGAAATCGGTTGTATGTAGGCCTACTTGTTAAAATCATTCATTGCATTGGTACTCCATATTTTGATATTGAATAAAATGACTTACTGGAAAGTCGGCTGTTGCACACTTCAGATCTTCGGTCTCGGCTGGTTGAACCAGGCAAGTTCATTGAGGCGTGTATGGAGGCGATCAGCAGTATCGTTCCGGATGACCGTCATGACAGGGCGCTGGTTTACCTTACCACTAAGGATCAGACCAAGTGAGTTTTGATTTCCTCCTCTATTAGCACACACAATTTAGAATTATTCAGATCAATGTGAGAGGTATGATTTTCGTATTTTCAAGGCTGCCTCTAGCCTATATGGTCCAGGTTAAGAGACTTCGGTGCAATTTTGAAAATTGAAAAATTTGTTCTACATGTATAACACATAATAAGTTTCAAATGTTTCAATAATTATACATGAAGTCTGTTACAATTTGCCCTTTTTTTTATTTCGCTCGGCCTCTGAAGGGGAATTGCTTATCTGGATGTTCTGAGGGAAAGCCTGACCCGGTCTCCGTTTAACACAAGTCAGACGAACCTTCAGGAACCAGACCTAGTGACTGAGGGAGATATTGCCGTATATCGCTGGGTCGCTGAAAATGAAGAACTTGGAACCATCCGATCGGTGAGTGACACAGTGCATGCAACAGCAGCAACAGCGGCGCGGCGGCAGCACTGAGCAGCAGCAGCACCAACAGCACCAACAACAGCAACGAACAAAATCAAATTATAAATGCACAACTCTTCAACTCAATCAAGTTGTTCATGTATTACCAAAATAAAACGAGGGCTCTCAATGTTCTTTTTATTTTCATTGTCAAAAGCGATCAAATATTGGTTTCTATGTTCCTGTCCAATTGTCAGGCGACATCAGACACTGACCTTAGACCGGACGTACTCAAGCCGACCACGGGTATCGTGGACATCAAGCCTACCTCAGCCAGCTTAACCTTTGCCCTAACAGACGGGGACTACACGACTGATGCTACAACCCTGCAGGATGAACATGCGAACTTGATATTGAGACTCTACGACAAGGAACACAAACTCCATAGTAGAAGTTTTCCGTGTTATGGACTTGAACTGACGAGCAGAAGGTTTCAAGAACAACTTGTATTCGAGGTAAGATGACTTTATAATGATAATTTGCCTATAATTACATAAAGGTGAAGATCTGTATTATCTCTGATTATTACTCTAGCATTATATCTTTAATCCCACACTTACAATTATCCATATAATTATTATCTTACCAGGACAATTCCATTTGACGACGTGCGTCTTCTCATCGGTTAGATATATGGTAATCAATCAAAAGCGACCGTCATGTCCGGCAAAAATAAATTGTCCCACAAGCAGCGGCGTATCTAAGGAAAACGGCGCCCGGGGCGCGGCAAGCACTAATATTGCGCCCCTATCGATTCCAATTGCTGATGCCAATGAAAATAAAATTAGACAAGTTGAAATTGGAATCTTTCTTTGTTTGTTCATTGGATATGATTTTTCAATAACTTCAATAGTTATATACCTTTATTTGACCTTTGCTTTTTTGCGCGCCCCCTAAAAAGTGGCGCCAGTGGCACATGCGTCCCCTTGCATACGCTGCCCACAAGTGATTCGCTCAAAAGGTTGAGAACGCGACCGATACGGCTTAGAGAACAGAGAAATTGTTTTAATTATTACTATTTGTGATCTTTTTTCTTTTGAAATATCTTGAGGTACCGTATTATAAGGAATCAGACACGTCCAAGGAAAGATGTAATGATGTACGATGGCGCATAAATTACATGTAATTTTTGTTGTAACTTTGTTGTAACACTGAATGTGATTTTAGGTAAGCGATTCAACGGGAGAAACCATTTCAAACCCGTGCGCCCCAATTGGCTACAGCGAAACCCTCAATTTCTCCAACGTCAGCTCACTATGTTCAATGAACGTGGCACCAAACCGTACCCACCCTTCAACATCACCAGGCTACGGGGATGAAGCGTCTCCCGACCCCACCGCGGATAGCGGGGATTACACGCTGAGTGGTACGGGCAATTCTACCGACTGCCAACGGCGACTGAACACACTGATCCAGATTGAATCAAATTTACCCGTTCCTCAAGGAGACTTCATGGTGAGAGAATTGTTCATATAATTATATTTCTGACCATGAATAATATTAAAATTAATGACTAACACGATGAGCGATTTGAGCGAGTTTTAGCTCTGTCAAAAAAATTGTTTTGAAGACTTAAAAGTCTTCCAAATCATGCACATTTGAGTTCTTACTGCTTCTGTTTCAAAAGAACTTTCATTCCAATAATCTAGGTTTTAAAGCGTGCATTCAAATACTGATCCTTCGTATCTAAGCAAAATCTAAGTTCGCGTTTACGAGAAAGAAACGAATAACGATTTGTGTTTTTGAAGACGGCATTTATGCACGTTCCCGCCTTATTGTGGTTAATTTCGGTTAATATCTGGAATCAAAATCATCTTTAATTTGGAGGTTTTCAAACGCAGTTTTCTCGAACGTGTTGGCATTTCAGAGAGAGATATTTGGCATATACGACTGTATCGATTTTTTATAAACTCGGACTCGTCATCCCGTCTAAACGAAAATCGGCAGGACGGAGTTGATGTTGGCTCTAAGTCTGCACTCACGCAATGGAGTCATGTTGATTGTAGTATCGGTGCGACTGTATTCTATCTTGCTCTGTATTAGGCCTATTATAGGCAATTAACGCTATACTGGTGCACGATGCCTTGAATATCGTTTTTCAGTATCTTAACTGGCGTTTTTGCAATGTCCCATTTTTCAGGCATTCGTTCCGGATTTACCTGCTGCCGACTTTACTGCAATGGACATTAAGAGTGGCACACATTGCAACTGGACGACTAAAACTGTGGGTATAATCCTGTTGTCGTTTTAACAAAAAGGGTAAAAAGGAGCTCCATTAAGGAGGTGGTGGGGGAGGGGGACTAAGGGTAATTGTGAGGCCTTAGGCCGGGATGATGATAGACTTGACCCAAGTCGGATTTATGTGCATGTTTCCGTATGCCAAGTTAATGGGTGGCCTTATTCTGCCTCCAATGTACAAATCCAACGAATAGACGTGGAGCAACTGAGGACAGCTTGCTGTAGTCTGGTTCCCTCCCCAAAGATTCCCTGATGGCTCTTATTAAAAATCCTATATTTGACAGACAATAGTCGGGAGCTTTTTGGGTCCGGGAACCAGACTAAGCTTGCTGATGTAGTACGCGAATCAAGAATGAAACCCTACTTGGGACAAGTGTCAGGCATTGGTTCTTTGGCATGGTACCATGGTACCAACAAGTTCAGAACTGTTAGCATACTGTATGTCATTTTCATTTTCTCCTCTGAATAGATCGACGAGTTTAAGACGGACCTCAACGCGACAGGAATAAACCCATGTTTCCTAATGACCTACATGAATGCATTGATATTTGAGGCTTTCAAGATGGAACCGGCGACCTGGGATCGAGCAGACATCAAACAGAACTTGGAGACGGTAATGATAATGCATCTTGCCCGATAAAATCAAAGACGTGATCACAAACTGACCTATTCCTCCCATGATCATTTCTTTGACATTTCCCACTATGCACAGGCAGCAAATAAATTGTTATTTTTACCCCTGCGACAAAAAAAACCCTGACAACTTGTGACTAAGCATGCCAGGAAAAGTCTCATGGAGCATTATTATTTTGCAAACACACAAATAATTTCCCGCTCTTTTTGTTGTCATTCATTGTGTATTATGCAGTCCAGCGATTCGGATCATTCGTGGGTCCCTGGCTTCATGACCAGCACCGCCAGCAGTCTACCGCCCCCTCCCGGCCCCTGTATCCTGACAGAGGAGCAAAAGTCGGCCATTGATTCGAAACAGACTAAAGTCACAGTACTCATCGTGATGATACTATGTGGATGCTGCATCGTAGGGCTGGGCTACGGCATGGCCTGCCGACGGGGCGACGACAACTGGGTGCCGTCACCGCTGGCGATGTATCAGTTCGAATAAGACTCAACTTTTCAACTTTAAAGGTAGTATCATACTTTGGTAAGAAAACGAAACAGAAATGTTAAAGAAACAGATTTACGTATAACTTACAGGGTATGAAGATGGTGCTAATAGAAACATACCGTTGACATTTTTCCGCCTGAAATGGTGTATGTATCCAGAAATTAGTCAAACAACGACCGAAAATCATTTTGATCTTTTAAAAGATCAAAAATAAAAGAGAAAAGACTTAAGAAATACTGTGGCTGTTTTTCAGTTTTCTCAAAAAGTGGGCACCGTATGGGACTGAAATTTTCACAGATGACTGTTATTGTATCTGTCTTGATATTTTTGCCTGTGAATCTGTATTTCTTTTATAAAAACCAAAGTATGATACTACCTTTAAACTTTTATTTCAAAACCAAAAAAAGTATTTCATATGTATGTATTCAGGGTACAATTTCACGGCGCTGCTTAGCACAAAAATTTGCTAAGCATGACATTTCTGTCCTAATAGAAAAACAGGGTTAACAACCACAATTCCATGTGTCGTGTATCGCTTGTGATTGTTCTTTGTCTGTTGTTCACTGACCATGACATCAAATGGAATTTTTAACGGTGGTTTGTTTTATAGGGCAAGACATTTTTGTGCTAAGCAAATTGTTGTCCTTAGCATCTCCATGCCCCTGGTTGTGTAGTTCGTCTGAGTTAGCAATGTATATCAATCGTGGTCAATTGCTTTGTGCATGGCTCCTTGATTTGCTTTAATTTTGCTAATTAAAACAAGTGTTAAAATGAATTTGAGTTTGGCCTTCACTTTGCCATTCTGTTTTTGAAGTCATCGTACTCGTCTTGTTCGCCTTTGTTTAATTCGCTGTTTCATCGGCTGTGTTCATTTCACAACAGTTCCGTAACAATAGGAATCTCGATCTACATGGTTGAAACCAATTGGTCCAAGTTTCCAAGTTATGAAAAATGGGAAATAACAAAAGAAGATGTTCAGCCTCATTGTGTCTATAGAGTTGATGTTGTAACGTGTTGTTTATGGAAAATCTTAAAAGCAATTGCATTTTGGGAGCGTTTAAAATTCCCAAGGGTTTCGCTGTTCCTTTAAGACAACTGCACAGAACAGCGGGCACACATGTTTGTTTTACTTTCCTTTGTTCTCATGTACTGATCAAATTGACAACTTCAAACCATTGGTATTTGAACTGCATATACCCATTTTGTCATGATGAAATTTGGACCGAATATCCCTTGAATGATAAAGACAATTGAACATGCCTCCTTTTGCCATGTTTAGTTGGCATCAAAACATTATGTGGACGTGTGAGAGTCCACATATTAACGTCTTGGGATCCTGCATTATGTGGACGTCCTTTTTCATGAGGTCCACAGTGTGTATGCTACACAGAAACACAATCGCTCAGAACAAGCCCTTATACACCATAAAAACATGCACTAAGTAAATACTTAGAAGAAAATGGCTCAAGGGCCAGCAAATCACTACTCCATAGACTTGTGTACAAACTGGAAAAACAAATTGTGGGAACCGAGAAGTGAAATGAAACCGCTACAAGACCTAAATTAGGGATGGGATTTGTTTTGTGTGTAGACGGGGACTACCGAAGTGTTTAGTGCGTGTTTCAATGGTGCAGGGCTTTATTTTGTAGAGATTCGATTTCACTACTCCTTCAGTTTGTACACAAGTCTATATGTACAGGATTGGGATAACATACACAAACAGAAATGTTAGCAGATTCACATAATACTTTCAGGAAAATTATGAAGATGGTACTGGTAGAAACATGCTGATGAAACATTTCCGTAAGAATCCAGAATTTAGTAAGCAAAGACTAAAACACGGTTTTGCTCTCGGGGTAAGATCAAAACCATTCTTTATGTTCTATAAGAAAGATCGAGTCGGGTTTTCGCTATTGTCTCGTGACTCAGATGTGCGATTAAGCTAATATTTTCACAGGTTTATTATTTCATGTACATGCTGGATCAGACAAAGCGTGATTGCTGTTCTGTGACCTTTGTCGTGTATTATGAAAAAACAACAACTTTAAATGCGACTTTGAAAATAAACAAAATGTCGAGCGCCAGAACGAATGGTCAAATTCCAGATCAATAAGTTGAGTAAACTTATAAATTAATTTAATTAGAGCCGGTACAGGCTACAACCGGTTTTCTATTACGCGTACACACACCCTGACCGGCCGCGGCCGTGCAACAAGACAGTGAGGACACGCAATAATACGTCTGCTTTGTACAGGCCGTGTACCTATTCACGCGTGCACAAAGGTTTGTGTACAACTGGTCGCGCTATGGGTGTATTTTTGTCCGCTACTGAAACATTTCAACTTCCATTGCAATAATACACAGTCACCTAGGTAGGCGCTCTTTATGGTAACCGCCTTTATGGCTGATTTTCTAGCGTCTACGGGACAAGTTTTTTACGGTGTTTAGCGCCTAGAGACGCAAGTGGGGAAACGCAATAATACATGTTCTTTGTACATATTTCTCTGCTTCTGAAACATATAACTTGGATTGCGATAACATTGTCACCTAAACAGGAGACCACGATATCGTAACCGCCTTTATGGCAGATTTTCTAGCGCCTACAGGACACGTTTTTAATAGACTTGGGGCCAAGTCTTTCTTAGTCCGCGCGGTGATTGTCTCTTTTTTCCCCGCAACTCTCGCGAAACCGCGCGAGACTCATGGCTACGGCGAGAGTTCAGCTCTCGGCCCGGGACCGCTCAAAAAGAAAGACTTGGGAAACCTGTTTTCACTTTGTACACGGCCTATGGGCTCTTTAGCCGAAATCGTACGGATGCGTCTGATTGGCCAATCTTTATTAAATATATGAATATTCATATGTAGGCCTACGCTACATCCTGCACGTGTACACTAGGGCTGATTCACGTTGAATACACAACCACAGCCGTCGCACGTATCTAGCTATATAGCTGCAGTATGACCTTGATAATGAGACTTTTAACTCATGGGTCGTGAAATTAATATGTGCATGTTTGTTTTTATCTTTTGTGTGCATATTAGGAATATCTTATAAGTCCGTCTTACTAACTGTAGCTATAGTGTAGACCTACGTATATCAGGTACATGTTAACCTACACACTTGCTAAAAAAAAATTGACATTTACCGTTTTAGTATTTAGTATTTATTTAGGTATTATTCATTTCCATGAACTAATGCAATATGTTAAACTTATAATAGATTAAGTTCCAGCTTAATACAAAATTATTTATTAAATCATTCAACTTATGAAGTAATTGAACATAAACCATAATTTGAAAATGCTGTCCAATGTAAGTAGTAAGTACACCACTGCTGCCTTATTTGAAATTGTATACACCCTCAAATAAAATGGACTCGTCTTAACGGCCGTCTCTACGGCAACCGTAATGCAAAGCACGCCCATACGTGAATAAATGAATATGCGTCTAAACAGGTTTTCCAAGTCTTTCTTTTTGAGCGGTCCCGGGCCGAGAGCTGATCTCTCGCCGTAGCCATGAGTCTCGCGCGGTTTCGCGAGGGTTGCGGGGAAAAAAGAGACAATCACCGCGCGGACTAAGAAAGACTTGGCCCCAAGTCTACGTTTTTAACAGTGCTTAGTGACTATAGAGGTGCTGTGGGGAAACGCAATAATACGTGTGCTGTGTACACGTGGTGTTCCCATTATGACCTGCACAAACGTCCGTGTACAACTGGTCGTCATATAGCTGTATATTTTCACATTCTGATAACATGCAACTACCATTGTAATAATGCACTGTCACCTAGGTAGGCGCTCGTTATGGTAACCGCCTTTATGGCTGATTTTCTAGCGCCTACGGGACAAGTTTGTAACGGTTTTTAGTGACTTTAAAGGCGCTGTGGGGAAACGCAATATACGTGTTCTTTGTACATATTTCTCTGCTTCTGAAACATATAACTTGGATTGCAATTACACTGTCACCTAAACAGGCGACCACGATATCGTAACCGCCTTTATGGCAGATTTTCTAGCGCCTACAGGACACGTTTTTAACGGTGCTTAGTAACTATAGAGGCGCTGTGGGGAAACGCAATAATACGTATTTTTTGTACATGTCCCCACACACACGTACGTGCACGAACGTCCGCGTACAACTGGTCTCCCTATTGCTGTATTTTTCACATTCTGATAACATACAACTTCCCATTGCAATAATACACCGTCACCTAGGTAGGCGCTCGTTATGGTAACCGCCTTTATGGCTGATTTTCTAGCGCCTACGGGACAAGATTTTAACGGTGTTTAGCGCCTAGAGGCCCAAGTTGGGAAACGCAATAATACGTATTCTTTGTACATAAATTGTCCCCATTCACACGTGCACGAACGTCCGCGTACAACTGGTCGCCCTATTGCTGTATTTTTCACATTCTGATAACATACAACTTCCCATTGCAATAATACACCGTCACCTAGGTAGGCGCTCGTTATGGTAACCGCCTTTATGGCTGATTTTCTAGCGCCTACGGGACAAGATTTTAACGGTGTTTAGCGCCTAGAGGCCCAAGTTGGGAAACGCAATAATACGTATTCTTTGTACATAAATTGTCCCCATTCACACGTGCACGAACGTCCGCGTACAACTGGTCGCCCTATTGCTGTATTTTTCACATTCTGATAACATACAACTTCCCATTGCAATAATACACCGTCACCTAGGTAGGCGCTCGTTATGGTAACCGCCTTTATGGCTGATTTTCTAGCGCCTACGGGACAAGATTTTAACGGTGTTTAGCGCCTAGAGACGCAAGTGGGGAAACGCAATAATACGTGTTCTTTGTACATATTTCTCTGCTTCTGAAACATATAACTTGGATTGCGATAACACTGTCACCTAAACAGGCGACAACGATATCGTAACCGCCTTTATGGCAGATTTTCTAACGCGTACAGGACACGTTTTTAACGTTGCTTAGTGACTATAGAGGCGCTGTGGGTAAACGCAATAATACGTGTTCTTTGTACATATTTCTCTGCTTCTGAAACATATAACTTGGATTGCGATAACACTGTCACCTAAACAGGCGACAACGATATCGTAACCGCCTTTATGGCAGATTTTCTAACGCGTACAGGACACGTTTTTAACGTTGCTTAGTGACTAACGCAATAATACGTGTGCTGCGTACAAACTGAGTTCCCATTATGACCTGCACAAACGTCCGTATACAACTGGTCGTCGAATGGCTGTATTTTTTCACATTCAGATAACATACATCTTCCATTGCTTTTGTAATACTGCCACCTAGATAGGCGTTATTATGATAACCCCCTTTGTGACAGATTTTCTAGCGCCTGTGTTAACAGTATCAAACACGGTCACAGTATGTTATCACTTTTAATTTTGATCTTTAAAAGATTATTTATTTTTTGGTCATTTATGGTTTTTACTCTTTTCTGGATAACATACAGAATTTCAAGAAGCAAATGCGGTTTTGATTTAAATGGTATGTTTCTTCCATCACCATATAAATTTGAGGTAAATCTAATGATGTGAAGATTTCTGTTTCGGTATGCTACCAAGTCTGATATAATCCTTTTCTAGTTACGTTTAAAGGTACATGTAGTATCATACTTTGGTTTTTGTCAAAGAAATACAGATTCATGGGGGGAAATATCAATGAAGATACAGTAAAAGTAATCTGTGAAAATTTCCGAGTCCCATACGGTGCCCTCCGTTTTTGAGAAAACACGGAAAAACGGCCACAGTATTTCTTAAGTCTTTTCTCTTTTATTTTTGATCTTTTAAAAGATCAAAATGATTTTCGGTCGTTGTTTTACTTATTTCTGGATAAATACACCATTTCAGACGGACAAAGGCAAATTAATTTAACGGTATGTTTCTACCAGCACCATCTTCATACCCTGTAAATCTGTGAACATTTCTGTTTTGGTTTCTTACCAAAGTATGATACTACTTTTAAACAAAATGTCGAGCGAGAAAGAATCATTTCAAATTCCAGATAAGTTTAGTAAACTTATAAATTAATTAGAGCCGGTATGGTGGTCTATTACGCGTACGTACGTACACACACCCTGGCCGTACAATTATACTGGTCGCGCCATGGGTGTATTTTTGTCCGCCACTAAAACGTTCAACTTACATTGATTGCAATTTAAAGTAGACTGTAGGCACTCGTTATGGTAACCACCTTTATGGCTGATTTTCTAGCGTCTACGGGACAACTTTTCAACGGTGTTTAGCGCCGAGAGGCCCAAGTGGGGAAACGCAATAAAACGTGTTCTTTGTACATAAATTGTCCCCATTCACACGTGCACGAACGTCCGTGTACAACTTGTCGCCCTATTGCTGTATTTTTCACATTCTGATAACATACAACTTCTCATTTCAATAATGCACTGTCACCTAGGTAGGCGCTCGTTATGGTAACCGCCTTTATGGCTGATTTTCTAGCGTCTACGGGACAAATTTTTAACGGTGTTTAGCGCCTAGAGACCCAAGTGGGGAAACGCAATAATGCGTATTCTTTGTACATATTTCTCTGCTTCTGAAACATATAACTTGGATTGCATTAACATTGTCACCTAAACAGGCGACAACGATATCGTAACCGCCTTTATGGCAGATTTTCTAGCGCCTACAGGACACGTTTGTAACAGTGCTTAGTGACTACATAGGCGCTGTGGGGAAATTCAATAATACGTGTGCTGTGTACACGTGGTGTTCCCATTATGACCTGCACAAACGTCCGTGTACAAATGGTCGTCATAATGGCTGGTTTTTTTCCACATTCCGATAACATGCAACTTCCATTTATCGTGGCCCTGAAGGGACATATTTTTCACGACTTGTCGTGAATTTTTTTGCGACTAGTCGTGAATTGTTTGCAACTAGTCGTGAATTTTGTGCGACTAGTCGTGAATTTTGTGCGACTAGTCGTGAATTTTGTGCGACTAGTCGTGAATTTTTCGCGACTAGTCGTGAATTTTTTTGCGACTAGTTGTGAATTTTTTTGCTACTAGTCGTGAATTTTTTTGCGACTAGTCGTGAATAATTGTTCAGTTGGCTAGGTTGTACTAGTAGGCCCACATGTATACGTACATTGTAGGCCTACATAAAATCGTCGCTGTCACCACGAACTGACACCCAACTCACAAGAAAATGTATCTTTATTTTGAGATATAGCCATTTGAAGTTCACGACTTTTTAAAACCGGTTTATTTCAAATAAAATGTAAATATTACGACCTTTTTTGCTTCCCTCTCAAAAATATGGTAATTCATTGTACTAGTTGACGTATTTTAAGTTGTTTACGGACATTAATTAACTAGTAATTAAGCCTAAAACATGCGTTTCAGTTCGTGAAAACGAAAAATTATGTAAACATTATTAATTCGGTTTCACGAAGTGACACGCACGCGCATAAAAGCATACGCGCACTGTTCGTATAACATGGACAGAATGGGTTTCACGAAGTGACACTGAGGTGCGTGTCAGTTCGTGAAAACAATTTTTAGCAGACGCGCACATGAGTGTCCATGCAGTTAACTATGGGAAAATGACTTGCGTGTCAGTTCGTGAAAACAAATATCGGTGAAAACTCGAAAAGTACCGTTCCTAGTTAGTCTAATTAGCTAGGTTTCGGTATAAATGAAGCCCTGTAAGTTCGTATACAGGCAGATATACACTCATATAGTCCAAATCGATAATAAAACGAAAATCGAAAAAATACACACATTTCATGCAGAGGGTGTCAGTTCGTGGTGTCAGCGACGAAATGTGTGCATGCTACATTGTAATTTGCGTTGGTCACTGTTTTTAGTCGGGTTCCCATCCCTTTTCGAGGTCGAGACTCGAGGAATATTATACCGGTATTCTTCAATATATTCGTTAATGCTCCGTGCTCCAACCATAGAGGTATATTAAAAATACATGTACCTCCATGAGCTTTCAACTACTATGCTCCAACCATTTTAATTGTGATACCGATACTAGTAGGTTGAACCATGGGGGAAGGAAAAGGGCTACAATAACATGATCTGACGCTAAACATACATTATCAATCTGGAGTATGTTCAGATGTGTGTAAAGGGGAGCAAAATCATACATGTGGCATGTGGAAAGCAAAAAAAGGAGAGACAGGATCCATTCGTCTATAAACCACAAGGCAAACAAATTGATGGATAAATATATAGAGAGGCATCTTACTTTATTTATTTGTAACACAGAAAATTAGAAGAACCGGAATGCGCTCCAAAGTTTTTCAGAAGCTTTTATCCGTGTGGTGTAAACCAAGCTCAAGAAAAAAACTTTAAGAGGCGTCATAATTCTAGTTCTATTTGTTTTTAATCTAGTTCCCATACCAAGAATCTTTGTGCACGTGGAATTGTCAAGGTGGAGGGTTACTTGATCAATCGGAATAAGAACTTTTATTCATGCTCCATACTCTAACCATAATTATGGAGGTATGAGCCTCCAACTATGCTCCAACCCAGTTACTATAAATGTGATACTGATGAGGTCTATCTAACCATGGACTGGAGGTAGTATACATTACAAACACATGAGTCGCATCTTCCATAGACAGCGCGTACACCGTTTAGTACACACAAACCACGTTCAAAAACTTCCCCATAGTGATTTCACACACCCCAAAATTACTACGGCCTTGTGACGGTTTTGAGGAACTTTAAACATAATGCACATCCAATTTCTAGAGGAAGATAGAACAATTTAATGATATATCGGGTGATTTTTGCTAAATGAGCTACTAATAACCCGTACCTCGTACCATAAAGCAAGAGGTAGGAGGTAGACATCAGCCTTTGTCTCCCGGGAATACTGCGTATTTTCGTATTCGTTTGGCAACGCGTGTCTGATGTTGATCGCCATTGTGTTGTGTAATATACATGAAGGCTTTTGGCACACATCCCATTGCCTAGCGTAAAATGCTCATCAACCATGATATGCAGTATTTCATAAGCTTCATTTTGATTGGTCATTTAAAAGTATTGAAGAAACTAAACCCCCGTACCCTAGACCAAACAAATTCCTCCTTTCATTAATCTTTTTGCCGGGATCCGCTGGACATGCTGAGCGCTGTTGGACTATACCATTCACGAAGAAGGGATGTCTATCAGGGTCGTGTGTTATTACACGATGAATTAGTTAGTATTTACCATGAAGTATCCATGGACAACTTTGCCAGCAATTTGTCTGTCTGTTGGTAGTGAGATATCATTTTATTTGGCATAAAAGCCGCTTGGTTTGACGGCATTAGATCTTCCTGGCCGTGAATACGAACCCCTAGCTAGCTTTGGTCGTGCCACCGTGTGTGGCTAGAAGACACAGACATGTTAATACGCGCACAGTATATTATGTGCACAATACAGTATACGAATACAGCAACAACAGGGCGCGCGTGGCGAAGAAGTTTTATCACGCGCGCGTTGTTGCCCTTGGTGATGTCCCTGATTGGTCAACTCCTGTATATATTGTACGATGCGACTTTCGCAGTAGAAACTGTTTGTAATGATTTCTACCTCCATGATTTAACCATGGATCTACAATAACTTCAGTTCTACCGGTCTAACGCTAGACATAAATTTTGAGTAATTTGATATTATGGCATTGCAACTAGTGTAAGTTATGTTAGTTAGTCACCGAAGTGAACTACATGTATTTACACTTCGGTGATTGGCCCTGAGATTTTCAGAAAACCAGTCCCCGACCACCCAGCAAACTAAAAAAAAATTCGCGACTAGTCGCAAAAATTTCACGACTAGTCGCAAACAAATTCACGACCAGTCGCAAAAAAAATCACGACCAGTCGCAAAAAAATTCACGACTAGTCGCAAAAAATTCACGACTAGTCGCAACAAAATTCACGACTAGTCGCAAAAAATTCACGACAAGTCGCAAAAATTCACGACTAGTCGCAAAAAATTCACGACTTGTTGCAAAAAATTCACGACTAGTGGCAAAAAATTCAAGACAAGTCGCAAAAATTCACGACTAGTCGCAAAAAATTCACGACTTGTTGCAAAAAATTCACGCCTAGTCGCAAAAAAATTCACGACAAGTCGTGAAAAATATGTCCCTTCAGGGCCACGATATCCATTGCAATAATGCACTGTGTCACCTAGGTAGGCGCTCGTTATGAACCGCCTTTATGGCAGATTTTCTGTACACAGTACAGACACGGTCACAAAAGTTGGCCGACTAAATCCCATTACTGTATACTGTCTTAGCGCCGTCCAGTGCCCACAAATAAATTACTTTTCTCGTTTTTGGTTTTCTCAGCTCGAAGAGGGTAGGGAAGATTAGGAATGCAAATTGTGTATAATTACATGCATATTTAGTTCACACCATGAGGACAAGTTGGCCTAAAAATGGTTAATTCACTGTTCGGAACGGTTTCTCATCATTCTCTTGTTATGCTGGAAAATACATTATTAAAGGTAGTATTGTAGCGGAATTGTAGGCTAAAAGTGTGATTTAGAAGGCCGGCATATTGCTAAATTACACATAGTGCGACGTGGCAAGATATATTAATCGTCCCAGGTTTCAATAACCAGGACGATTCGGTGCTAAAGGTGACCTGATCTCTTATCTAGGGTGACCATAGAAGTATTCCTGTGGCAGAAATGTTCCCCAAAGTGCCTTTCGAATGTGCAAGGCCGGGGGGTGATAAAGATATAGTGCTCAGAATGTAGGCTAAGAAAGCCGGCATATTGCCACATGTATAAATACATTAATAAAAAGGTTTTTGGACTGCCTGGTGTTCAGAGACTAATATTTGAAAACATTTCAAAGGTTTGTATGTACTTGTGTGTTATTTGCGGTCGCAGCCTGCAGCCAGAGAATTGGGACACAGCCTTATTATGGAATTACCTAATTACCATAGGCATGGTTGGAACTTGGAAGCAGACACGACTAATAATTGTTGTAATGTCAATTTGTCCATGGTTTGTCAAAAAATACAATGGACCATTTTTTTTGGGGGGGGGGGGCTGGGGGATGCAATGTAGGTAAATGTAGGTAAATGATTGTTTGGGTGTTTCAACCGTTATCATTTTTACAAACCACTGCTGGACGTATTGACAATTTTCAGCTGATAACAGTCTGACTGTTTTCACGGACAGCTCATTAAGTCAACATGTTGTTACAATAATTGGCACCAAGCAGGTTCAATTAGTGTCATAAAGATGATTAATTAAGAGAGATGCAGTTATCATGATTGACCTCTTGACCTGTCAAATGACTAACAACTGAGTCATCTGACACTGGGGGCTTTTAGTTTACACTAATTGGAACAGGTACCTCCCCCCCCCCCCCCCCCCTCCTCCGGCACTCAGTTTTACTGTGGGCGGATGTGTTTAGAAGCTTATCATAAAATAATGTACGTGTATGGGAATCATCATCCCCATGACAGTCTATTAAAGGTAATATCATACTTTGGTTTTTGTCAAAGAAATACAGATTCGTGGGCAAAAATATCAAGGAAGATACAATAAAAGCAATCTGTGAAAATTTCAGTCCCATACGTTGCCCACTTTTTTGAGAAAATCGTGAAAACGGCCGCAGGAAATTTCTTAAGTCTTTCCTCTTTTATTTTTGATCTTTTAAAAGATCAAAAAGATTTTCGGTCGTTGTTTTACTAATTTCTGGATAAATACACCATTTCAGGCGGAACATTTTTAACAGCATGTTTCTACCAGCACCATCTTTATAACCTGTAAGTTATACGTAAATCTGTGAACATGTCTGTTTTGGTCTCTTACCAAAGTATGATACAACCTAAATCTTAACAGAAAAGAGAGGTTCTACATGTATGTAGTGTATAGCACAATCATGATGGGTGGCCCAGTAATTATCCTCAGGGGTTGTTCAGTGTCTTTTACACTTCATGTTTGTCAATTGATGTTTTGGACACAAAGTTTATTATTGGACACATGTACACCCTGATTCTCCTGTCCTAATTTGGAAATGTTTCCGCTCCGGGTTAAAGGTAGTATCATACTTTGTAAGAGACCAAAACAGAAATGTTCACAGATGTACGTATAACTTACAGGGTATGAATATGGTGGTGGTAGAAACATATACCGTTGAAATGTTTCCGCTTGAAATGGTGTATTTATCCACAAATGAGTAAAACAACGACCGAAAATCTTTTCGATCTTTTAAAAGATGAAAAATAAAAGAGAAAAGACTTAAGAAATACTGTGGCCGTTTTTCACTGTTTTCTCAAAAAGTTGGCACCGTATGGGACTGAATTTTTCACAGATTACTTTTACTGTATCTTCCTTGATATTTTTGCCCATGAAACTTTATTTCTTTGACAAAAACCAAAGTATTATTTTTTTTTACTTGTACTGTTAGTGTTAATGGATCTTTAGTGCTTGAATGGGTAAAGCATGGACCACCACCACCTTAACTTAAGCAAAGCAAAGTCCCACCAGAGATTACCGGTACAGTTGATTTTACCAAGTAATGCATTGTCATGCCTGGCAACAGCCCCCATAAAGCCAGTCATAAAATCTGATCTCATCCAAAGTCCCAAACAAAAGTACTAGTACTATACACCTCAATGTCCACCCAAAAATCAATGAAGGACAACAATAGAATGCCACCTGTGGGTAATCCTAGAATCCATAAGATTAGAGACTGCCTATTGCTTACTGTACTTCAACAGGTATCAAGCATCAAATACTGGTCAACAAATGGAAGTGATTTTAATCCAGATTTGGATTCTCTTTGACCCAGGACAATGCCAGTTAACAATAGGGATAGGATCTTGATCTTCTTCCTTTCTTTGTTTTCACTCCATTGCTTGCCGTTAACAGTTAGGGCCGTTATTGATTTGAAAATTCTGTTTTTGAACTGAAGGATGAGGAATGAGTATAGTAGGTGGTGTCTCTGTTGCTGCTGATGATGCAGTTGGTAAAGTAATTCTTTGCTCGATCTGGATCGTTCTGCAAGACTTGCTTAATTTTTGTTCGAAAAAATTGACCATCATTCACCTGTACACCATATACCATAGTTAAAAAACATCTGAGCAATTTACAAGTGGTACATCTTGTCCACATGGAGTAATTGTATTTTAAAAGCAAGTTTTAATATTCAGTGAGGTTAATTGCAGAATTCTCAACTTATCATCCAGCCAAGGTAAGTCTAAAATAGAAGGGCATTGAATGTATATTTTTTTTATTCATCATTGAAATTAAAGTCCTTAAAAGGTGAACCGAAAGATGATTGACTGGAACAGGATTCAAACCTGTGACCTCCAGATTGTTGTTTTTGTTTGTGACCTTTTAATAATCCAGTTAGTTGTTTCCCTTGTGTAAAAGTAGGCCTAATTTGTTCGATATTTTCATCATTGAAACTTGCGAACAATCTAGGCCAACTTGGTGTAATCATGGAGCTATAATGCACATCTGTTTATCGATGTTCCTTAGTGGGCACTATTCTGAATCTCATGTCTTTTTGACCTTAGCACATTGAACAGTGTGCTACATGTCTTTACAATGGTTGAGAGTAGTTTCTAAACTTACACCTACTGTTATTGGCAAATTTGCTGATTATACTTCATCATTAGACTGGATCATTGTTTTCCTTGTGGTGCAGGAATACAGGTTCTTTGCTGAGGGAACTTTGTGCAAACATTTCCCTTTGCTTACCATTTTGTGGGCCCTAAACATACACAGTCATGTAGGCCTACTGCTGCAAATTTTCTCTGAAGGAAAAAAACAAAACATAGCTTGTTGACCTTTAAAGTCAGGCTATTTGCGGTCTTAGTCCATCAGTTGAGGTGTTTCAGTCCAGATTGCTGCAATTAATCTTCCATCAAATATCTTGATTATCTCTGAATCTCTGTGCATGTTGTTCGGTGTAGTTACTTCACTTTTGAGAGCAGACGGAAGCTTTTCTGCGGTTGCGGTTTGGATATTTCAGTTTTGGCAAAAATACAGGTCATTTTTTCCCCTTGTGATATATAAGGCGCGAGACTTTGGTGCACACAATCAATTGACCATTGTTGAGTGCAATATTGAATTACATACATGTGCTGGCTCAATCGTTTTCCTTCTTTTCTTTTTTTCGAGTAGGTACTCACTGATAAAATTCCTTGTTTTGGTAAACTTTCAGTTTACCTTAACACAATTTCACAAATGTTAGCCCCCAATGGCATGTTTCGTATGCAGGAAATATTGGGAAATTTCTTTTTGGTTTTTAAAGTGTTTGTGTTGTTTAAAGGTAGTATCATACTTTGGTTTTTGTCAAAGAAGTACAGATTCATAGGCAAAAATATCAAGGAAGATACAGTCACATTCATCTGTGAAAATTTCAATTCCGTACGGTGCCCACTTTTTAAAAAAATTGTGAAAAACGGCCACAGTATTTCTTAAGTCTTTTCTCTTTTATTTTTGATCTTTTAAAAGATCAAAAAGATTTTCGGTGGTTGTTTTACTCATTTCTGGATAAATACACCATTTCAGGCTGAAACATTTTAACGGTATTTTTACTAGCATCATCTTCATACCCTGAAAGTTATACGTAAATCTGTGAACATTTCTGTTTTGGTCTCTTACCAAAGTACTACCTTTAAGAATTCAAATTTACAAAAATGTCAAAAGATAATTTACAATTCTCCAAAACAACCTATAAAAAGTGGGGTCGATTTCACCAAACTCATCGTAACTTACTATCAATCGTATATAGGCATCTTTGATGCATTGCAGCCCCACATAAGACAGGCCATCTACGATGGGTTATCCTTCGTAACTCGAGTTACGATCGATCGTAGGGCTTCGTGAAATCGACCCCAGTTCTCATTTGGAGTACTCTCTGGTTGTAGAATTATCAACATCCAGTTTGTCCCTAGCATGGACGGACCATACATCCACGCAAACCACGATGAGAATTAAACATTTGCAAATAAAAGACTGAGGAACACTCTTGGATGCAAATTTATTTTGTCTTTATCCAGGGGTCATTCTATCTCTCTCTTTCACCGTCTGCACATTTGGAGAGTGCACCAGATGTTATTTAATGGAGACCGTGCCGCTGGCTACAGAGACGATAATCCTGTGAGAGTCCTGTGAGAGTCGTCAGAGAAGATTCCTTCTCTTCAGGTCCAATCGGGGAGGAACTTAATGTGTTCCTTCCTCCATGGTCCAATTAGCTGGGGTTTAGGCTTGGCCTTGGGTAAGTCAGCGACAAAATTATCATTATCAAATTTTATACAGCTCTGAATAATACTATAATTTATGAGCTTACATTGTGAATTAAGGATTACGTTCAGTTACGGTCTAGATACCTCTAGTCATATTATACTGTCACGATGATATTTTTAGGCTGCTCATTCCTGACATTTTTTTCTGTTCGGTTTCAATTTCATGGACTTAATAATATAAATCTCCAACACAGCATTGATTTTGTGTGTTAGCTTAGTTGCGTAGACAAATCCTGTACTCATTGTGGAGATTTCCAGCAAAAAAGTTTGGAATGTGGAGGCAGTATTCAGAATTTCTAGATCAATACGCCTACATAGTACACGTGCCAGATACGTCACTTGTTGTAACATGGCTAGGGATTTTGTAGTTGTTGTTTAGTTGCATCGTACTATACCTGAATTTAAAAGAAATTCAAGAAATTTGAGTATTTCCTTTCAAGGAGTATTTTTCATAGTATGCAAAAAATCATTAATGTAAGTGAGACCAGTATAATTTTCAAAATGTTTCTTAGTGTCTGGGGGGGGATTGTACAGCTACTTATATCCATGTCAAGTTCAGTGTATAATGGCCACTCATATAGCCTTTTTTAGAGGGAAAAAGTGTCCATGGTCCATGGATGTGCGTAAAACTAAAAAAAAATCCTCAGAAGGACACAAACTCTTATTTGGTCAGTATTATTGTTTGTTTGTCAGTACATTGTTTCCTGCAAATCCCCACAGATTTTCCCATTATTGTAAAGTGATGATGTACGCAGTACGCTATACAATTTATTTCTCCGCTCATGTTCTCCAGGGCATAGTTCGTCTCCCCCCTGTGCACTAATGGTTGAAGCCGGTTTACAGTGATTTGCATCGTGAACGCATGGAGTAGAGAGACACTGTATGTAGTGTTTAGGGGAGATAGGTAGAGGAGGGCATTGTGTACGTACGTGGGCACATGGTCTGTATACTCCATGTAGGCTGATGTTGTGTTGGTTAGCTAGCTGTCAGAGCATCACGCGGTATACCCTGACGAAGATGTCCCACTCGGACAATCCCAAGAAGACAGTCTCTTCATCTTCAGCTAAATGCTTGTTGTAACTCCTGTAGGCTTTGAACTGGACAGCTATTTGGTATATAAACGGTAATGTGGACTTGTGGAACTGCTGTGGAACCAGCACAGAGTGAGCAGCATAGCATGGTGGTTCAGCTCAGCATCTGCCTCTACATACAAATTACAATGAAAATGCATCACGTACTTCTATGATAACCGTATGTATGGGACCTAGCAATCCAGCATTCATACACTTGTAGTTGTACACTTGCATAGGTCATGCTTTATTAGACTACATGTTGGATCAGGAGCTCATGAAGAAGTACTACATACTACAGCGCTACCAAGTACATTCCAGTGTCATTCTGTGTTTCGGCAGTCGCCTTGTTTACCACTGATGTGGAGCTTTGAAACGCATGCATGAGTTATCGATGCGGACATTCTCGGCATTCCTTCCGGTTGAGATCTGACAGGTGTCTCGTCAGACTCAATTGAATTTCACTAATTAAACTGAACTAGCTAAAAGAGTAGAGGACAACAAACAGAGAGACTTCATCAGCAGCTGTGTACATGTTTACGTACTTCATGCGATCATGTGTGTATCTCTTGGAGGTAGTTAGGCTGTGCCTGTTGCAGCTGAGTACAAAAACACTGCTCTTTTGGCAATTAACAGCCATTTTTCTTCAGCTGAACCTGCATATTCTCTCCGATGCGAACAGTTTTGCACTTGAGCCTAGACCAGGTAGGAAGCATGCTTTGGATTTTTATCTCAAATTTCTATGCATTGAAACTAAAATCTTGTCAACTTTGTCTGTAGATAAAGTGTTCTATGAAATTGGCCAATGTCAGGGTCAAGTGTCAAAGGTTGATTCCAAGGAGGGCGTTACCTCTCAGTTTAGTACACTCAGGTTAGCTGGTACCGAGACCCAGTCGTATTTAGGTAAGTAAGTCTACTGTAGAAGCTGGGTACCAGCTACCCTGAGTGTACTAAACTGAGGTAACCCCCAAGGAGAATGAGTGTACCCAATTGGGACAAACTTTACGACTTTGACATTGTGTTAATAAATTGGCATTTTATTATCGTTAGCTCATATTTTTCTTTCCTTAGTTGAAACCTTTGCATGACAGGAATATGCATGCTGTACAGTACTTGATAAGTATAATAAGTGACTGCATGCTTAGGTACACAAATTTATACTTATAATAAAAAGCAACAAAACAACATTCAAATTGGTTTTTTTTTTTTTTTTTGGGGGGGCGTGCATAACTTTCTGATAAAAAAGGGCATTTTATTCTCAGAATTTATAACTGTATTATTATTATTAATAATGATTTCATGTCTATTCATGTATCATAAAATCAGTATTTTATAAGTGATTGGAAAGTTTGTTATAAATACTGAAAGATCAAAATGGGTAGTCTAGAAATGTGCTGGATTACTGTGCAGGTCACAGAGAAATTAATACATATTTAAAACTGTTCCAGACATGGCTCAAAAACTCATAATTTAGTCAAGAATGCAGATTGATTTAATACAAAAACTGAACCCCAAAAGAAGAAAAACAAAATTGGATGACTTCATATTGACATCATGAAGAAACAAAATTAGGTTTTAACTTTTAAAAGCATTTTTGTAGATATTAAATAGAAAAGCAGAATTATTCCAATGAAATGGAAATGCACTGTGTGTTGTGACCAATTCCCTTAAAAGGTTCAAGAAAACCCTCGCCCTTGAAAAAAATGGGGCAACAGAAGTCAAACGTAAGCACAATTCACAAGGAAGAATACGTTGAAATAAATTGTATTTATTGTTATTAAATGAACATCTCAAATATATACGGACACGATTCCCTGTCGCTAACCAAAAGGCCAGATGTTTTTTGTTATGGAAGGCGATGTACTTCCAGATCAAAACATCTTTCTGAATGCTGGAATTAATTCCAAAATTCCATTGACCTTGCACTTACATGTACTCCACATGGGGTAAGCACCCTTTCAAATATTTCAATCGGCCATAATGACTTTTCAATCTTAAATGGAATTCAAGTTTGCAGACTTTGCATTCTGAAAATATGAGAGATATTGAATATGTACACATAATAGTGACACAATCAGAGAAGAATTAAAAAGCTGCAAAGCGTTTAAGTTTAAAGTCAGAATTCCAACGCATATGACAGAGACTGAATAGCTTGACATTGTGGTACTCGGGAATAGGGATGTGAATTAATATAAATCATATAAATTGATTTTTTGAAGGCCAGACAGAAACTGTCAAAATTGTTTAGTTACTTGTTTGTAAGTGCAGGAATTTCAGGGTTATATATACACCAGCATTGAACCTAGACTTAGTCACATTACATAGTATCTGGGCTTTGAATGTGTTGCTCTATGGACCATGGTTTCCCATTGGCTCCATAGGAAAGCACATGGTAATAATAGGCATTCAAATTGTCAATAATTTGGCCTAAGTTCACAATTTAGTGTAAAATGAAATGTTAAAGGCATAATACAGGATTTGTAAAGGTGACGGAACAGCTGCAGTCTGTTGATAATTCAATTTGTCATAGAATAAAAGCAAACATGTCATCATCGGAAATTGTAGAAAACGGTGATTTTCAAATCTCAGTATTCACAGGAGTTTTGATCTCACCCCGAGATCAAAACTGTTTTTGGTCATTTTTTTTTACAAATTTCTGGATTTAAATATTTCAGCCGGCAGTATTTTACCGTATGTTTTTACCAGCACCATGGTCATATGGGTGTGTACTACTAGTACTAGGCCCTACTGGCTTGGTATGTACTTTATTCTTCCATGGGATGGGTACATGTTGGTACAGGTACGGGGAAGGCAGTCTTTCTTTTGTTATCAACCTCCTGGCAGTATCACAGGTTACATTGTAACCAAGCATCCCTCTTCTCTACCTGTCTCAAGTGTTTACAAGACTCAAACCCATCAAAGGACAGGTATTGTCAAAGAGGGAATGGGGGAACAAGTGCTTAGATCCCCAGTACCCCTCTACCAGGGCTGCCGTGGTTCAGTCGTGGGCGCGCCACCCACGGACTTAGTCAAGGAGTGGTACATTACATCCATGCTTTTGCTAGTTCTGCTATCTGTTCTGAAGTGAAAAGACTGTTTATTTTTTTGTCTGATAAAGTAAATTTCCTGTCAAGCTGTTGCATGGGCCTGGTGTTTGTTCTGGGTTCTCAGCAAGCTGTGTTGGACTTCTATTATCTGATTGTTCGCACCGTTTTTTGGAAGTGGATTATTTGACTTGGGCTGTCTGCAGAAATGCCAGTGCCTTGGGGCTAGCTGCCAAACACAAATTTGTGGAGCACATAAAAAACAAACAAGAGTTTTATACCAGCCCCAATTCGGGTGTGTAGTGTATTATTTACATATTCAGGATCTCGGCTGATTTTTCATGAACTTCTACATGTACATGTAAGTAAAGAATCTCCAAGCAGTATGCAGACGCAGTCAAGCCTTATTGAGGTCACTGGGACTTCGCTGGAACCTTGTTATGAAAAGAATCTTGTTTTATGAGGAAGGAAATCAATAGAGAACAAAGGATGGGACCTTAAATATTTTCCTTGTTAAAGAAGAATATTGTATTAACAAAGTTCCACTATAATCTGCTATCTAGCAGCTTTGCGAAGTTGGAAGCAGGTTTCCTCAAGCACTCCTTCGCTTCAGTCAGTTTCATTTTAGAGGATCTATGGAATAGGCTGCCTCCAGTTCCACACAAGGAAATTTACCTTCAGTTTTTGCCGTTGCTTATTCAAGCTCAAAGTACCTGAGGTATAACAAAAAAGGTTTTAAAAAAAATTGTATTTAAAAAAATTCCATGAATTATTAATGAAAGAAAGGTGATCTCCAGCTGGTTTGTCCAAAAGAGCAGGCTTGGCGCTAGATGGTGTCCCAGCCAGTCAAAATTGAATCCAGGTGTTGGTGTCTGAAAGATGCTGAGACTTCCAGCCTACTCTGACCTTCCCTTATGTCGAAAACCATCGCCTTTCAATAATTTCGATATTCAACAATTATTTTTACCCATGGATCATGGATGCAAGAAAAAAAATTGATACTGGAAGAGTGGAGGTGTTTAGGCTGGTAATTTGAAATGAGTGTTGGTCAGCGCTGTCCTTGACATGGGGTTAAAGGGTGGAGCTTTTTAGTATTATACAGTAACTTCTAGGCCTACAGTATGAATCTGTCAACTGTCACTTTGTTGATGTGTCAATGTTTGGTACATCATTGGTCATGGTGGATTTTTGAAAAAAAAGAAGACTTTTTTTTCTTCCAATTTTCACACTTTCAAAGTGCTTACAAGAACACTGAATAAAAGAAAACATTAATGTTCAAATCTTAATTAAGTATAAACAATTTCTGTGTTTGCTTTTTTAAACTTTTTTAGAATTTGTGCGTGTTTCTGCAAAATTGTGGTAATTTTTAGTTTTGAAATTCACTTTTTCCAACTATGATAGTATCCTGCAGTTATCGGTTTTTGCTCCGTTAACAGGAAAGTTTCTCAAAAATGAAAACGAAATGGAATATCTGAAAATCACTCCTCACACCTTTCAACTGGACACTTCCATATTATTATCTGTAAAAATCCTCGAAGTTCAAGTCTTTTCTTTGAAAATATTGTCCGTCATTTACAGGGACACCAATTCCGCTATGTAAACTCGACGTCATGTGTTTTCACCCCCTTGGCTGAGTGGCAAAGTTCATTGACATCGGAGTAGCTATGGCACACCAAGTCACTCAAAAACGGCTGGAATATTGTTCTGACTCGATTCTTCTTACTGGGTCAATTTAGTTTATTTTAAAAAGGTTCTCAAACAGTCTTGATTCCAAGATTGTGAATTATAGATAATTTATCAACAATATCATGCATGACATATTTAAAGGCAAATCAAATTAAATCTAATTGTTTATCTTGATGTGAAATATTATCACAGCATTTTGCATAATATCTGGCATCATTATGAGAGGCCTAAACATGGATACATCAGCTTATCAAAGTTAAAATTTAAAGGAGAAAAACAAAACATTTTCACTCCGATTAGAGAAAGACTTTAACACTTTGTCTCGTTTGCACGCCATAAAAACCCAGATCGCAACAGGGTCACATGACCTGCCGTCTGACATCTGAAGAATGAAAGTTGCTTGAGCAGACGACAGTTTAGTTTGGAATATTTGACCACAGATTGTGTCTTTTATAAACGTTTGAACATTAGCCTTAAAATGCATTAGTAAATACACCCAAAATCACATAGTTTTTTAACTTTTGAGTATCACTCACGACTGGAAACTTTATTTTCAACATCCTGAATGTTGGAGATAGCCCTGAGTGTAGTCATCACTTCAGGGATACTGATCACAAAGAATCTCGCACGATCTCGTGGTAAACTGGAGTCGAATTTGGGGAGCGAAAACACATGTCGGGTGAAAACACATGACCGGACGATATGTTAATGGGAAATATGCAGTTTTACAGAAATTATTTGAAGAGTGCACTCTGAAATGACTACATAGGCCTAATTTTTAAGGAAAAAGGCGATTGATGTCCCACGATGTCGTGTTGCTGGCATGGCTGGTAGTGACGATTCGGCTGCTGGAACTTCTAGCCTCCATCAGGCAATACATAATTTTTAAATTGTGAACAGTGAGTTTAAAAATAGCAACAGAAACTGTTTACAAACAGGAAGTGTGGACTTATTCCAAAAGGGAGAATCTATCTAGATCCATTCGCCCGTTTCGCCGGGCATTTTTGAAAGGATAAACGTCCGACGGTCTGAAGTGAAAGGCTGGTCTGTAACAGCAGTAGCAGGACGGATGTAAGTCTGTCAGTGAAAGTCATTCAGATACAAAAGATCGGGTCTTTGTAATATGCCATTGAATTGAAATTGTAGCCAGTCCAAAACACAACAAGGACAGTACCACAAAAGACATTCTTCCACAGTGAGACATGTGATCTGTCAGTTAAAAAAAGAATAATTCTGACAATGATGCTGACAGAAGCTGTTATGAATTCATAGTAATGAGTGTACACTGCAGCTGCTGCACTCAAGCCAGCTGGACTACATGTACAGTGTAGTATTTAATAAAATTCTTGGGTCGTAATAATGCTAATCAAGAATATAGTATTGCCACATATTATATTTTTTTCTTTCTCTAAAGCATGTAAATTTCTTCTTAAAGGTAATATCATGCTTTGGTGTTTGTCAAAGAAATACAGATTCATGGACAAAAATATCAAGACAGATATACAGTCATCTGTGAAAATTTCAGTCCCATACGGTGCCCACTTTTTGAGGAAATAGTGAAAAAACGGCCACAGTATTTCTTATGTTTTTTCTCTTTTATTTTTGATCTTTAAAAGATCAAAAACCATTTTGGTCATTAGTTTTACTCTTTTCTGGATAAATACAGCATTTCAGATTTTAACAGTATGTTTCTACCATCACCATCTTTATACCCTGTAAGTTTCAGGTATCTGTGAAGATTTCTTTTTCGGGTTTCGGTATGCTACCAAAGTATGAGACTACATGTACATGTACCTTTTGTTATTTGATTTTTGTTAGATTTTGTTATTTGGAAAGGGAACTCTTTTTCCTGTGATGATAAAAATATAAATTTTCATGTACCCTTACATCTCTATTGGGCCTCCTTTATTATTTCTGGTCATTCTTTAGTGTTATGCAAACACCCAGTACCATGTATGTATCACATTTCTCAAAGTGTACAAGTCTACACAGCAAACAATAACCTCAGAGGTCTGCTTGTTTAGGGACTTGACCAAATATTTTCTTCCCCTCCTCTTGAAAAGTCTGAACCTGCTGCTTGCTAGAAATTATCTGAAGATGGGCAAGAATGCTGGTATTTTGGGGTGCTTGTAGAGTTGCTCTTGTTTTGCCTTCTTATTATCAAAACAGTTTGGAGTTTCTCCCTGTTTATTTACATATCTGCTGTGACTCTTAAGGGTAAACATTTTGTATTTTTATTTTGTGTGGAGGGTGGTAATATATGCAGGTCCTTTCTTGTTTGTGTTATCTATCTGACATTTATTTAGACAAAATAAACAAATAACTCCCTTTGGATAAAGGGAGGTTTGATGTCGCAAATGCCACAAAGTTACATGTTATATTTTATGTCAACTGGATAGATTTGTATGTGGATCGGTTTGCGGAAACACCATGTAATAATCATTTGTACTTTTGCACTTCTATATCTTTCGCACTTCTATATCGTTTGCACTTCTTGTAATTAGGTCTCAACATTTGGACTAGTCTGCTCTAGTCCTCATCAGAAGACCCTGGATCGAAATCTGGATAGATTTGGTCATACAATCTGCATTTGGACATGATCAGGAATGTGTCTATTGAAAAGTACACAATTTTTCACAATCCAGCAGATGCTTGTGCAACCTGTTTTTTATGCTTGACTGAGTCCTAGCAGTCTTCCTAAGTTTCTATGCATTACATACATTTTTGTCTGCTACGAGGGAACATCCCCATCCGTACAAAATAGTCTACCAATCATAATCCCAAAAGTCATATTTTCTCCATCCCTCGAAATCTCACTATCTAACATGTCTGAACCCTTCAGCATTCTTTACATGTACCCTTCTTTGTCAAATTATGGCGCTTTTCGAGTGCTTGTAAGATTTACGTGGCACTGACATTTACTACCTTCAACCTTGATCTCTGACTTTGTTCTGTTCCGAAACTGAATTATGTTCTTGGGATCTCAAATGATACTTTGAATTGAAACAAACCTGATCCCTGTGAAATATTTGTTTAAACCTCTAGTATCTTGTGATGACAGAGATGACCTTTTCAGAAATCTGATCCTTCCCGTAGGGCAAAGCATAGGCCTAAACTTATGTACATCAATTAAATTATGTTTAGCCAATGTATCAGGAATAATTACATGTACCTGTTCACTATCCTTGCATCAATCAGTATTTAACAGCTTGCAGAGTCTTGAACTGTTGAAGTTCATGTTGTTTTTAATTCCTATGTTTGAACTTTGTCAGGTTCACTAAAATATCTCCTGGTCACTTGTTATAACCCCTGTATATTTATCAGCAGAAATACAGTAAATTACATAGTGCCAGGGGCTAACAATCATTCCATCAATGAAGACAAGCTGGATGAATCCCCTGCCTTTTCATGTGAGGTTAAGATGAAAATAGATTCAGTCATCTTTACTTTGTCTTTGCAATTTGCATCCTTGACTCAATTCATACAGGAGAGTGAGAGTGGATAGCCTTGACATTCTTGGTGTAATTAAATGGAAGCTCCTTCCAAGTGTATGTGTAACATGTACTGACTATTGAGAGAGAGCCTGAGGACACAGCTTTTTATTCATCATGGCTGATGATGATGCTGCTCTGACCTTCAGTCCTCCGGCTTTAGATTTATTACTATACAGTCCAGTGCAGTCCAGTCCAGATATTTGCTCAAGATTTGCATTTTAATCATGTGACATCTGTAGGCCTACAGTCCAGTGCCTCCAGAAAATGCATTTTCTGCTACATGTAATGTACCTTGGATATAATGTACATGTACATACATGTAGGCCTACAATGTACGTAGTACGTGTACATGCATACAATGTATATTGTGTAAATTAATGTACAGCTTGTTTGACCATAGTGTACTTATTTATCATGTATGACATGGGCATGTCAAACATGTAGGACCTATATTATTGTGCTGATTGTACAGTTCACCATCATTTGGTAGTTTACTCCAAGTTGATAAAAATAATCATTTAATCATAATCATAGCACCAAATCCATTCATCAAAGATGTTCAGGGTGCTTTGTGAAGTTGTGACCGGATTTGTACAGTTTTCATGCAACATCAAAAAACTTACAACAATTTTTATTATACATTGATGAGCATGGATATAGATGAAACAGGTGTTTTTATGCACCTTGTTGAGAAGAATTAGCTACACGTAGGGTCACCGTCACACAAAGTAAAGTGATGGCATAGTTAACAAACTTCAAACGTACTGTACCTGCACAAACTTGTTTGAAAAGACCACATGCCAAGACACTGTCAGCAGAATGTCAGAATGTCCCCACAAAAATTCCAACATTACTTTAAAATTATCATAAAATCCAAACAATGGTTACATGTAAATAGTTAAGCCACCTCAGTCAGACATAGGGGCCTAGTACAGATTTCCCATTTTTCTCTATTTTTTCTTAATGCAGGCATTGAGACCTCCATTACAACATTTTATGTGCGTATACTTCGTGGGATTTTATAGAATTTGATGATTTATTAAAAAATATGTGTATTTTCTGCATCATACTTGTTTTCATTTTAAAAACAAATAGGCCTATTTGCTTGCTATTCGACCTAGTCAGTAAGTAATTATCTAATTTGTGTGGATAGGATTACGGGTTTGTTTTCAGAAAGAGATTAGCTGCTCACACATAAACTAAAAGCGGATTTTTTACTTCCCCTGCCTAATTACGATAGCCGAGTGCTAACTTGCTGATGACACGGGATCGTTCCATTCACGACTGAGAGAATTTAGCCAAGCGTCATAATGACACTACACAGCGAGTGCATATTTCTGTTCAGCTTCATGCACAAGACCCTCATTAATAGGCCCAATAATAAGGCACAGTATTACCTCCTCCATATTTCATTCGCATGACCTGAATTAAAAATCAATATTTTGGCGTGAATATTTTCACAGCATCTGCTGTTTTTTTCTTTCTCTTTATTTGCAGGAGGTGGGGGTTGGTCATTTTCTTTATGCGTGTAGCATAATGGACTATAGACTGTAATAGGCGTCGCTGGGAGTTTTTCCTCATACATGTCATAAGCAAATAAAAGTTTTCTGTCACGTTAAACAAAATCATCTAGGTTTGAGTTGTGAGTCAAAAGAGAACCTGATGAAATAATAATGGGAGTCTTTGGAGAACCAGTCTTCAAGCCAACAGCGCACGCGCACGCACGCGCACGCACGCGCAATACAATGTGCGCATGCTCACAATTGCACAAGCATGGTTTGCGCGTGCGCTGTTAATTGACTCAAGACCGATTCTCCAAAGTCTCCCATTGATGTGAATTCAGAAAGGAAGAAAACAGCTTTCATTATTTGTTTGATTTCATTCACCAAATGTTTTCAGGTCCCTGTACACTGCATGTGTCTTGTCAGAGAGACAATCAATGTCATCTCTGTTCTGCGGTCCAATAAAGATTTTATGATCTAGTCTAAAGTTGCTGCCTCAGTGTTGTTACCCAGTTGCAGTCCTCTTGCATTATGTATCATTGAAACAGATTGTACAGCAATGCTATGTTGCCGCCTGATTGTCTGGTCCAAATTACCCAGTTATTTTTGTGACATATGGACTTTTATTGTCTTAGTGTAAAGGCCTAAATCTCTGGCACTGCATTTCTGTCAATTTAATATTTTACACAAATTTACCCTTATGACCTAAATCCTGTGTGTTATGTTGGCTACATGTACATATGAATTTGAATTTGTATTCATTGAATGGTAAACAAAAATAATATTGAGTGGACTTTATAGTGGAACGGCATTCAAACCTGAGATCTCTAGATATCGGCCCAAACAAAAATCTGAATAACAGAGAGTGGAAGGACGATGACAGAAAGGGGGAATTGTAGGGGTATTCCATTAAATTTTCAAAGGAACTATGTCAGCAGAAAGCCTTATAATCAAATGAAAGAATGAAAATCACAAAAATGAAGTAAAGTGTGAGATTGTGTAGAGATGAGATTAAATCATTTTAAAATTACTAGAGTGCTAGCTCCTTGTTCTCCGTGCGTAGACGCTTTGAAGCCGTCCTGGGCGTAGTCATTTTGAATTTGAGTGTGTGTCTGTGGAACAAGAACACTTTGACTGTAATGCCTTTCGAAGAGTGTACTCTATAATGCATTGCAATGCAACGCGCAAGTATGCGCGTACAGTACCGGTAGCGTGTCTTGATGACGCTTGCAATTATTGCGTGACTGAAGTGCAGAGCGTGTGCACGCACTGCCCTAAAGGAAACGCGCATTTACGGGAGGTGCGTCGGATTTTGGACGTATTTGGCTTCGATAACGCACCTGTATAGAACACAACGCAGATATATGCAAATGAACGTACACAAAACGTACACCTTAATTGTAGATGTGGGTCGTGTGTATCAGCTCAAAGTCCGTATTAGACTTTTTGTACCAGAAAATATGTCTCAATCTAAATACTGTGCTTGAGTTGAAGTGCAAGGTACATAGACCAGTACACTAGTCACTCTATTCACGGTATTAATTGGTTGTCGAGCATGAAAAAAGGGGTTAGATAGGGAGTTATTAAGTCGCTGATGCCACAGGGAAACAGAATCATTTCTGATGAATTGGAAGCAATAACATTCCTACTACATGATATACATGGACTCTTTAAGGATACTTGCTCAAGATTAGATATTGTTGCACATGTACATCCATAGTACACAGGCAAAGTACACTGAAGAAAGAAAAGACCCGAATTTCCCCCTCAGTGGGACAAACGGCTTTTTGATCCAAATCAAATGCACCGAGAACGACAAATCAACCGCGGCTTTATCATCCAGAGTATTTTTATTTGAACAGGGACCCAACCGCAACAAACCCGAGAGAGAATTCCGTGCAAGCTGGTATTAATCCCCGGACTTATTTCCCCATGGTCTCATGTTGGTGAGATAAAGGCCAAGTTCTGGTGTGGTGTGTTTTTTTTGTCGCCCTGTTTGTGAAGTCCTTGGATTCTTTCAGCATGATGTCACAATGTCATCCCTGGATTTTGTGGGGAGGTTAGTTTTTTTTTATTGCCCCTCAGTGCCCAAAGGGTTTAGAACCTGGGATCTATCAACCTCAATGTTTGGATTCTGACGGGAGAGGTACTGGGAAGTCATTTCAGGGGTGAAGTGTTTGTGTGAGTGTGAGTTTCCAAAATAGGGTTTTGGATTTTTTTTCTCTGAGTTTCGCCTGACTATAGGGTAAAAGTAGTTCAAGCAGTACAAGTTCATGTACTTCAACTGAGGGTCATTCCACTACCTTGAATTGGAACAGGCTTGTTTGATGGTATCCAGGGTATTAACAGGGTATTAGTTATTACGCGACAATTACATGAAAAAGGTGTTATGTGGCCTTTTGAGCATGCTTTCCTACTCATAATAAGTCATACATTTTTTTTGTAGTGAGTGTTAGAAGAAGGGTCAAGCCCCCCAAAATAATACCTTCCCAAAAACATCTAGAACTGCACCTATACATGTACCAACCTAGTGGGGTAGTCCATAGGGAAACAAACAAATTGAAATGTTTAGTTAGGCCTATACTCTTATTTGAACTTTTATGGCACGTAAGTTGTTCAAATTCAAATTCAACCTGTGCATGGGTCAACCAATGTCAATCTTTTTGCTCAGAGCTACAGTGTAGGCCTACATTTTAGTCCTAACACAAGACATTTGTTGATCTCCAAAATCTTAAGGCCAAAAAGCCCCCGGTAAATTAAGATTTTAGACCACTAAACCATAAGCTGCATATAATTAAACACATTTGATACTGTAGGTCCTTTTCTTTGCTAGGCAGTTAACTGCAGTACATATCATGTATTACATGTTCATCAAAGTTGTCTCTGACTTTTAAAGAATTTTCATCTGTTACTTGTGCACATAATTGTTCGTAGTTCTACTTCACTAAGCTGGCTTTTGGTCACTTTGTTTTTAACATATGGAAATGAATGGAATTCAATGGGTAGGCGGGCAGTAGGCCTTTATTTCTTCAACCATAACAGACACACTTTGCATCACTATTTGCTCCATTGATGTCACAGGGTTATTATTCTTTATAAAAATTTCAACATCAAAGCAGCGTACAGATTTTTGATTGGAAAACATATTATGCAAGAAGGTTTGGTGCACTTCCTGTTTGTGTATTCCTCAGATTTTTGTTTGCCTTAGCTTCTGGTTTTGTGTTTACAAGCAACTTTTTACTCAAATTTATGAGTGTTATGCATAAAGTTTCTACCAAATTTCTTCTCATTACAGTCTGTATGCTGTGAAAGATTCTTGGATCTGGGCCCAAAACAACGGGGCTCATCACTAGCAATTATTTAGTTAAGTTGTTTTGTTTTGAGTACATACCAGTAATCGCAGACACACTGTATAGTCCACACTCGCACATTATTGACAGGATCAATACAGGTTTTTGCTGAGCAAGAAAGTTTGCTAGGTATTGTAAGTGCTAAGCAGTTAAGTAATTAACCCTGGATTAATACAAAAATTCATGTTTGTGGCACATTGTGTAGAACTGGCATGGAGGAATGACTATGAAGACACATGGTACTGACAGCTAGGGGTCCTCAGTCCAAATTTCCATCAGTATTAGATGCTATCTGAAACAAGCAATGCAAGAATGCTGTACATAAAGGCACTGTAGTATTATATCAGGAGTTGAAACTCTGGATTGTGATCAATGGATTCAGAGTTGCCTGAGGTTAAGAATCTGATTTGTCTGTCAAGTCACGTACATGGTGGAAAAATGTTTCAAGGGCAACTCTCTTCAACAACAACAAGGACAAAACAAGTTTCATTTGAAACTGATCCATTAGTCATGTTTGGGACTGAAGAGGAGAGCCTTGGGCTTCCAGTTGTGTACTGCATCGGAATTCAGGAACCTTTGCCCTGATATGTACAGACAGTTGAGAAATGAAACCGGCTTTTTTTCTTTTTTTAATCTTTTCTGCCTTACAAGGCTTAATACGAAGCTATCTTTAAAAGTAAAATCCCTGCGTAATTCGAAAAAGAAATTGGGGGAACAAAAATCTGAATGAGACTGCGTCTGTGCCTTGAGGCTAAACCCTTCGAGGCTGTGACCTTCCAGTGAATCTGAACGGATTTCTGCTAGGATTATTTACAGCGCTGAACTCATTATACTTGAATCATTCACCGGATTGCAGACACAATCTTTGCTGATTTCACTAAGCATCAAACTACCAGGTATGTGCATAGCGCATACTCTTCAATCAAACATACCGGTAGGTTTTGTGTTTTTTTTCTCTCTCCATGATTCTGCTGAGGAGAATATCATGCGGTGTCGGGTTGTCATAAGGCCTTTTCAAACTTGACAAATCTCATGGTTGACACGGGGTTGAGGCAGGGTTGAGGCAGGGTTGAAATTGGCGGCAATTCACACTGGAAATTGTTCAACCCCGCGCCAACCTCGCGTCAACCCCGAGATTGACTTCAACCCTGGTTGAAATCAACCCTGCTCCGGACCAGGGTTGAGATTTTTCGCCCCGGGTTGAAACTTTCGCCCCGAGTTGAAAAAGGCAGTGTGAATTGAATCGGGTTGAGTTCGCCCCGGGTTGAAGGTGGGTTTTGCGAGAGGCAAGTGTGAAACGACGCTGGGTTGAAAAATCAAATTTCAACCCAGGGCGGGAATGGAGTTCGCCCCGGGTTGAAAGCTTGCAGTGTGACAAGGCCTATCACCTTGTCATGTTCTATCCATGTTGATTTGTTGATTATCAGTCTCTCAACACCTTGTCAATATTTGATCATCCTGCTAAGCTGCAACATGCACAGTACTTGTGAATGTTGTACCTTTGTGGTAATTAATTCCACTGTCTGTGCTTAGGATAAGCATTTCAAGGCCTTGCAATGAAATACAATGGCATGTAGAGAAACACCTGAAGTAACTGTACCCGGGTTTTAATGAAAATGGCAAGTTTCCTCTTCTTCTTAAATTCCTTGTTTCAAACATGTTTAAAAACTACATCCTGTACAGTATTAAGCCATACAATAGTCTCGCAAGAAATATAGCGGTATCGCGAGAGTTGCGTGGAAGCAGAAACCATGATGACAACATACAAGTTTAAGTTTGGACTGAATTGGGTGAATATAATTTTTTGAAAAGAGGTTACAATTTTATATCAGTAATCACTGACATTCCACAGTGGCTCCTAACTAGGATAAACTTTCACGTTGTTAAAGTCCTTCATGGACCTGGGGAGGCTTACAATTAAGTAAGTTTGTAACTTCATCATAACTTGCTCACCTCAGCCGGAAACATACAGGAAGGCCCCTGGTTTTGCATTTCGATAACTACTAGGAGATTAGAATTAAAGTTGTCATGAGTTTCTGCTATAAAATATTGGGTGCTTCAACAGTATTATTGGATGTCATAATTGATGTATTGTGAGTTGTGACTGTCCAGTTTTTTTTTGTTATGTACTCAAGTTTAGCCATAACATTAAAACCACTCATCCAATGAGTGTGGTCTTGATTTGAGAATGGAGCATGTAGACTGAGTGACCACACATCCATCCTCCTGATGAACTGACACTCTCAACTTGTCATTCTCCTGCCTGGGGAAGCCATCAAGTGTTGTGGGTTGGAACATGGAGGGTCAGGGGTGGGAAGGGGGTTTTGTTGGTTGCTAGCAGCACCCAGTCAGGTGGTGAAACAAAGAGCATGTTTGTGTCCCTACATCTGTACCTGAAGCTTCATATAGGTGGGTGAAGTCCATGGAGTATGGCAGGACTGGTACTGTGGTTCCCTTTGGCACACAGTATGAGGTAATGCTGAGCATAACAACCATGAGTCACTCACCCCATTGTGTTCTCTAAACTCTATTATAAACCACCCTAATACTTTGTGCCCTGTTAGCCTGTATAAAGCCAGGCCACATCGATCAATGATTCTCTTGTTGTGGTCTTCCGGGACGTATTGACTGAAAAAACAGATTTTCGCCGGGGATAAGATTGATCTTTATACCCGTTCAACAGTTTTTACTTGTTGAGGTGTCCAAGATTTGTATTTTTTGTTGAGTCCATTGGATGAAGCTGAACCTTGAGGTTGTGTGGTTTTGGGTACTTGTATTGAATTAATTTAATTGTTGAATGTATCACTTTATGGTTATCAGAGTTATGACAACCATGCACAGTTACTGAAAGTATATCCAGCCATACTAGGGTCATAAAATGACACAGGAAGAGCCAGTGGAATTTGTACATTGTACTGGGGAAAATTCAAATTCTTCAGTCACTCTCTGACCAAGAGGTTCAGCAAAGAGGATTCTGTAGCAACGATAGAAATTGCATTATTATAACACAAATTCTACATGAATCCTGGAGAACTATTTAATACTTTACTTTTTACTTTTTAAGCTAATCCATTGTGATGTTCATTGCATTGCATAAAACAATGGATTAGTTTTGAGGAAAAAAAATATTGATTGTTTTGTCTTTATGTATGGCTTGATTGTATTTTATATGTTTGATTGTTTTTAGGACTGGAATGTGCTTACAGTCTTGTCAGTGTTATGTCAGTTTTGGAAATTGATAAATGGAAATATTTACAGGCCTAATTATCTGTGACTGATGATCCGTAGCAAAACCAAACAACTTCTTTCTCTGGTTTAAATCTTTTTGATGAGTACAGTTTCCCTTTCTTCAATTCAGTTTCATGTGAATTATTCGCCAGAGTGCCAGACACACTTTAGTTTTATGATTTTTTAGCGGGTATAAAGTTTAAGCTTTGTCATTTTATAAAGTTCATCATCTCAGTGTGGAGGAACACTAGTTCATCTCTTGCTGTATGGTTCATCAATTGTCATTAAGGGCCATAACATTATTTGTATGACATGTGGTATTAGATACCATTCACAACACAGTGAGACATGCCGCTGTTACCCAGTCACTTCCTGAGTGTGTGGAGCACCAATGACTGGGCACTGAACTATGTAAATCTGGCACTCAATGATTATGAATATAAGCCCAGTCTCTGTTTACTGATTGGTGGGTGGGCGGGCAGTGGTGGAGTGGGGCAGTCTGGTATAGTAGTTGAGTGGTGGTATTATGTATATGTACACCACTTTAGGAGAGTATGCAGAAGGGATAGGACGTGCCATGGTCTTTGTGGTTGAGGGATAAGATGGAGCTCGTTTTGAGGAACTATGGAGCGTGTTCTAGGAGGAGTCCTGTTTAAAGATTTGTTGTGTGCTGGATATGTTTGAACTGGTCTTACTTCAAGGTGATGCTCTCCTTGTGGATCTGTTGGACAAAGGAATTATATGGTGTATCCTGTGTTATGTGAGTGTCTGTTCCTTACTCCATGATTTGTCTGAATGCTAGTTACAACAAGTCATCTGTATACACTGTACATACTTATTACTATACTGTCGCCGTCTGTAACTATACACTGAATAATGTAGTGTGGGCAATATGTACACTCAGTGTCACTAATAAATGATTTACCCCCAATGACCTTTTCCATGTTGTATCATGGAGGTAGAATATCAATTTCTACCTCCTTGATTACATTGAACTCTGTGTGATCATGGAGGTAGGAGAAGCCTCCATGGTATGGTGCGATGCTGTGTTGAATGGCAACTCAACTCATGAGTTATTTAAATAAAGGTAGTATCATACTTTGGTAAGAAACCAAAACAAACATTTTCACAGATTTACGTATAACTTTCGGGGTATGAAGATGGTGCTGGTAGAAACCTACCGTCAAAATGTTTCGACCTGAAATGGTGTAATTATCCAGAAATGAGTAAAACAACGACCGAAAAATCTTTTTGATCTTTTAAAAGATCAAAAATAAAAGAGAAAAGACTTAAGAAATACTGTGGCCGTTTTTCAATGTTTTCTCAAAAAGTGGGCACCGTGTGGGACTGAAATTTTCACAGATGACTGTTACTGTATCGTCCTTGACATTTTTGCGCATGAATCTGTTTTTCTTTGACAAAAACCAAAGTATGATACTACCTTTAACAGCATGCTCAGAGGCTAAAGCCATTGACTTAAGAAAGATGCTGCTATATGTAGGATCAAAATGTTGGGCTCTCCTAACAGGAGTATTATAAATATATTTCAGGTCATTATTTTGGTTGAGGTGGAATTTGCAGCAGTTTGTTACTTGCAATAATTAACTATTTTAAATGTACATTCCAATAATAATTTGCCACATGTGTGAAATACTAATTACCAGGAGTATTACACAAAAGGCCACAATGATGTAATACTGTAATAGGCATTTTTGGCACAATAGGCGTCATTGAATTTGTGTTGGACTGCACCTGGGTTATACTAGGCTTTATACAGGAATACTCCACCACAACCCAATTTCATACATCACCATACACCATGCAGGCCAGCTGGTATTCCAATATTGTACTCTCATTCAAACAATGAACTCTTTTTTGTGTGAATATGATTGCTTGATTTTTTTGTGCTTAATTTGTGAAAAACAGAAATTAATGTGTTTGAAAACACTTCTAGGGAACATGTAGTGACTTTCCTCCAAATTATTTTCCACATCAGTCATGAAAAATCATGGTCAACGAGTTTTCTGCCTTGAAAAAAATGGGCAAAATTGATCGCATTTTACCCAGTTGTAACACAATAAAGCATTCAGATTAAAACCCTGTTTGTGAATTCTGTTGCCAAATTCAGAAATCCATTGTATTTCAATAGGTACGTTCACACACATCCAAAAGGTGTGATTTTTTGCAAATAATCTCGCATTTCTCTAAAAAAAAACCACTTTTTTTTTTATATCGCATCATGCAAGGCGCATACTAGGCAGCTGCCATTGATTGTGCTTCACATATTAGAATCGGGCATGCACTTTTTCATTAAGAAATTGTACCAGTGCGATTTGTGCCGCGCTTTTTCTGCCTGTGTGGACACGTCACAAAATATCAGCGATTTGAATTGCGACACAAATAATTGCACTTTTTGGTTTGTGTGAACGTGCCTAATAAAAATACCAAATTGCATTTTGGCCGGAGCCTCTTTTTTTCACGTAGTATGTAACTTTGTAAGCAGTTTTCCTTTAGCACAGACTACCAAATCATAGCAATTCCACTTACAATAGGGCCTACCTAGGGTGATGTAACAACTTGTACAGATTTTTAATCCTAAGTGTGACTGACCATAGAATGAATGTTTTACAATCTTCACCTTGGACAGGCATGATACGTAGCTAAGATGAAACCATTTGCCTGCATGATTGTTCTCATGTACACTGAATGTGTCATGGACGCATTTAAGTGGGTACCTGCATTTACAGTTCCTCAGTACAGTTTAACTTTCAAAATAAAAAAGGGACTACATTCTGCTGGTTCAAGATGGTTTCTTTCTTTTACATTTGGTTTAGATCCCCCCACGGAAAAACAAACACTTGTGAATGACATTATACCTACATGTACGTGTGTATATTGCTCAAAGCTCATGTACAGTCAGTTACTTCAGTCCTATTATGAGCAATCTGGACTTTGTCAACATATCTATATCTGACAACAATAAAAAGACTCCCTCCTTGTGTTTTTATGTTGATAGACTGGAGTAAACAACTATGAAACACTGATTTTCTGTTGCTAGGCTGTAAAATAGCTTAGGTCGGAGGTCAAGCAAATGTACTAGCATGATTTCTGCTCAGTCCTAGCAACCGCATTCTTTATCAAATGTTGCGGATTGCGGCTTCTGTATTGAAAAAAAAAAACGATCGTGACTCAATTTCAAAAGACTTTGTACATAGTAACATCAATAAAGCAGTGTACAGCATGTTGTCATTTTGTTCTTTGGTCGTTTCATGTTCAGATGTTGTACACGTGTACATGTAGCTCAGGCTGCTGAGGCAACATTTGGCCAGGTAACGTTGTGAACACAAGTTGACAACTTGACTTGACTTATAAAACGAAACATTAGGATGAAGTTAAACTATGATACATGTACATGTAGGCCCCCTGCATGTACAACCCTAGAAACATAAACTTAGTCTAGATTTCCTTTGCTTTCTGTCTTATGGATTTTGGAAAGTTACTTGCATTCCTCATGAAGAGAAGGGCCTAAGTTTACTAGCAACAGGCAAAAAGTTCATACTTGTCGATTTGAAGCATGTTCATTGTATGATCTAAATGCCCCTTGGCTCGGATTTAGCTTAGTGACTGGCAGTGGCACACTTTTGAAGCCAAGGACAGGACTGCATTGAGTTATTTGAGTACCACTGTATCCACATTGAGCAAGGGTTATGATGTACCCAACTCTCTCTCACTTTCAGACACAAATCTTTAATCCACTCTGCACTGTGCAGTCAGCAAGTTCCAGTTTCAGATTTTTCCCCCCTAATTGGAGGGAATACCCATTGTTAGCCTTATACCAGTCTTTAAGTCCTCCTTTGTGTTTCCCTGTAAACCGATTGCTTTCTTCAAACCCGTAAGCAAAGCCACTTTGAATTTCAACAGACTGGTGGCGGGTCACTCTCTAACTGTCTCAGTCAAAGTTTTTAGTCGTTTTCCTTTTTTTTTACACAGTCTCACAATGTGACAAAGAAAGTGATTTTTGAAATTGTGAACAGTTTTGTTGTACCTCTGTCAAATGAATGTCCTACGTGCGAACAGTGACTGCACTTTTGCTGGAGTTATTTCATTGTGACTCAACAGTCACCTCCCCCAGTCAATAATATCACCTGTATGCTAATCAGTTTTTCCTCCCTGACCTTGTGATATTGTTCACATTTGTAGGCCTACAGTATAGGAATATTTTAATGAGTATTCTTGTGGTACACGGCATGAGCTAATATTAGTACTGATGCCCTTGGCCTTATGTAACAAGACTCAAATGTCTTTATCAATGTGTATTGAAATTAATACAGTTTATTGTAGCTCATGATGTAAAATGTGTAGGGCTGTAGGCCTACGTGTACCTCCAAGAAAAAGCAGTCAATAATGTGAAATCCCTCAGACCATAGAGCTACAAACAGCTCTATGCTCAATGCTTAGACATGTTCCTTGAGAAAAAGGGCTACAGCTGTACATGTAGGCCTACATGTAGCCCTACTTATCTCAGCACTCCTTGGGTGATCTATGGCAGCTCCTTACATCTGGAACTCACTACCTCTCCATCTCAGATCTTGTTCTTGTTCTACCAAATTTAAATTGCTATTTTTAAAACTTATCCAATTTAATTGCACACGTTTTCAATTACTAGGCCTAATTTGGGCATTGTTCTATACTTCTTGTCTTCAAGTTTGCTGCGCAAGTTAAACACCCAGCAGGATGCATGGATGCACATTACAAACTAGGCCTATATACTTTATGCACAGACTACACATCTCAATAGTAAAAGTGGAAATTTATAAGTGAACAGAAATTCTAGTAACTGACTAACTGTACACGGGGAGCAATTCTAGGGTATAAATTGAAGCGTCTGCCTGCCTGGCCACAGTGCATTGGCCCTAGCTTCTCCACAGACACAATACACACACACACACACACCCGCATCCGGACTGGTACATGTATTAAATCAATTAGAGTACATGAAATTACCATCCTCCTGCTGGACACTACCAGGAAATGGTACACGCATGCTTGTCTCAAATTATGGATCAATTCTGCAAAATCATGATTAAATATTATTATTTTGTTTAACCTTGCCCTGGAGGCATAATAATAGCCAGTTCTGATCCTGGTCATTAGCGTGTATGTATGCATTGGGATCCTCAGGGGGCAGTGCACTTTTTCTCCCTGGTGGCGAATGCTGAATGAACACTAGAATCTTTGTGAGGAGAGCTTGTTAGGGTTAGGGGGGAGAGAAGCTAGTACTTATAATGCTTGCCTGGGGGAGATTCTCATCGCCCTAGTCCTCATGTCATAACTCTCTCTTCAAACACAAAAGAGGTGCTGTTCTAACCCCCCAGCCGAAAAAGACATTTCTTCCCTCCCCCCCTGTAGGTGACAGGGAGTGGAGTGTTCTCTGTTGCCCTTTGCAGCATCCTAGGCCACCTGCACTGGTGTTCTCATACATGTAGAACCAGCCCTATACAGGATAGAGCTGGTTTAGATCTTATAATATTCCTCGTTATAACCTAAAATGACACCAGGAAAATAATTGGAACTTGTAAGAAGCGTCCCCAGGCTTGTTTGCTGTCCCCTATTTTTGATCCAACATTCTACCATGATAGGAAATTCTGCTATAGACTTGTAATAGCGCTCCGCACTTGCGCTAAAAATAGCACCGGACCTCAGACAAACATTGCAACAATGCACACGTGCGCCGGGTGTGCGCGCACATGTACACTACGTGTGTGAGACAATGTTTGTCTGACATCCGGGGATTTTGTGACGTCATTAGTGCGGAGCGCTATTGTACATGTATGTCATTAGTTAACAGGCATAGGGCCTACACCAGGGTGCAATTACATACAAAATTGTACATAAACAATGTACTTCAATTTCTATTTTATCAGTTAGCAAACTTGGACAGAATTATGTAGACATGTCTCCCCACAGTACCTCAGTGGTTACTACATGTAGGTGAGGAGGGGGGGGGGGGTTTGCAGTTGCCCCACAATGTGCCAATACTGGAAGAACTTATGGAGCTCACATGTAGCAGGCCCTACACGAATTCATTTATTTTTATACTACACATGAAGGCCTACATGTACACCTGCTTACATTACAGTACTAAGCACATATTATTTTGTGCTTGTCTGGGTCTACTGTCTTTTTGTTTAAATGCTCAAAATTATTATCATGGCCCAAATGAAATTATTTTGTGCAAACACTATTTGAGAGAACTCTATGCTAGTCAGACTCTCCGGGTCTGGGCAGGAATCTAGCCAGTAAAAAATGAGTAACGCGCCAGTAGACAATTGATTCTCGATACAACGCTGGAATTTTAATGTGTGTATTCAAATTTTCAATGGGTGGTCTTTTGAAAAATTGGGGGAAAGCTATTGTCAGTAATTCAGAGTTTTGACTGGCTCAGTGGTCTAGTCAAGAAAATAAAGGCACATAAGTGTTGGGCCCTATATATTTGCATAACATGAAGGCACATATAGTAGCATAATGTAGACCTACATGTACATGTACATACGTGCACTGCTCAAGTGCTCGCTTACCAGCTTTTTGTACAGTACAAAGTAGGCCCCTATAAGTATAAGTAGACCTTCATGTAGATGTAGGCCTAACGTGCAGGCAGAGAGCTGGTAAAAGAAGTTTGAATAATTGTGGCCTTGATTTCGCACACATGCATATGATGCATTACATGTAAATGTACTGGTACCGGTAATACAGTACATCTCATGGGGACAAGATTGATAACAGGAACACTGAAATCTTTTTTATTCTCAAACAGAGTTCTTTTATTCAATATTCTTCTCGGACAATGTATATCAAGCATGCACCTTTTCCTCAGATCAGCTGATATCCTCTTTTTCTTTTCACTTCACTCTTGTGCCACTGAAAAGTGGAAAACACTGTACAAAGTATGGTACAGATTGGCAATTCCTCGTTTTTTTGTAAAGTCCTATAAATTGCATGCCTGGTAGGCCTATATGCTCACTGTCTTTGAAAATGTACATTGGGGAGAGTCTAGGAGGCAACACAAAAGACTAGACTGTGGTACATGTAGAATGCCCTGTCCTTTTTCAATGAGTAAAATGGGACTGTTACTGTTGTTTGTTCCTGTACATGAAATGTACACCGTGCACGTGTGATTGTTACAGTATACTTGTGTTGTGTGTATCATTGACATTGTACAAAAAAAGTACCGGTACCTATGCTATGAGTCAGAATGAGTTATCTGTATTGTTCCCCTCAGTTGAGTTTAATACTCAAGGCCATCTTGCCTGCTAGCCCCATCAATCACTTATTTTCTCATCCAATTGGATTTAGAATTCTAGATTAAGATTCCAAGGTTCTGAAGTCTTTGCACTTTGCAATGCATACAAACACCATCTCCCGAATACCCTGTCTAAGACTATTAGAGAATGTCTGTTTTGGAGAAACTACTTCATTAGTGTTTCCTGATTAGTTTTCCAAATATGTGTTTTTCTCCCTGAATATTAATATCTGTTGCGTAAACATGTACAGTATGAATGTGTACACGTATACATGGTAGTGCAAAGGTTAACCATTGTACTGTACGTGTACATAATGTACGTGTACATGTACGTGTCTCACCTTGATTTTGGATTATGTTATAATATCGAAATTTGGGTATTTTAAAGTGGAATATTAAAATGATGGCCAAATGCACACATTATGCAGTTGGCCGTGTAATGGGCAGGAATTACCATGTTATTATCATTTTTAAGGGCAAGGTTGTTGTTGTGTTTGTTAATCGAGCATAATGTTACCCTGGACTGTGGAGAAATTAGGCACGTTCTCACACACCAAAAAGCGCGACTATTTGGGTCGCACTCCAAATCGCGACCCAAATAGTCACGCTTTTTGTTGTGTTCCCACAGCCAAAAAAGGGCGACCCAAATCGTACCGGTACAATTTCTATCAAACTGCCCGTGCGCAGTGATGCGTGAAGTTGGCATGCATCCTTTGCTAAACTCGCGGGCCCGCCTTGCATGATGGGATATAAAAAAACAGGTTTTTTTTGGTGCACTGTTCACACAGCAAATATGCGACTATTTGCAAAAAGACGCACTAATATTCGCGATTACATGTATTTGTGACCCCACACAAATAAGTGCGACTAGTTGGGTTGCGCTGCAAATCGCGACCCAAATAGTCGCGCTTTTTTGGTGTGTGAGAACGTGCCTATTATTTCTTTCTCCACGGAGTCCTTACTCCAGTGCTTACCGTAACTGACAATCCTGACTGAGGTTAAGACATACTAGTATGATGTCATGTATTACTGGTAGGCCTACATACTGCAGTAATACAATGTCGTGCCTGCTACCTGAGTAGTTGGATTTATAAGAAACCCATTTATAGTTAAGGGTTAATTAAGGGTAAGGCAGACATAAGGGAAAGCAGGGCTAATGGTGTACTGCAGCAAGCTGCATGCAATGGCTCTCAAAGTTGTTAAGTTCTATCCAGGCCCAAGATGCTCTGTACATGATGCATGTGACGCCTGTGCATGCTATGAAGTACATGTATACCGTAGGTGAAATTACAATGTATCCACATATATTGTACACATGTACAATTATACATGTTGTGTATTTTAATACCATCCGTGAGAAAGGAGAACAAAGCGCAATTTGATTCAGTTCTGTAATTAAAAAAAACAAATTAGAATATTACTTATTCATGGCATGTTATATCAAGTTGAGTGAAGCATGACACATAATAATGCTTTTATGAACGGTTGCGGAGTGAGCTTGTTAATTTAGTAACCTGGGGTTAATTTGATTCGGGCCTCCGCACTAGGTCCTTGTCCCACTTGGAATTGTGAAGGGGGTGACAGGCGGCACGCTGGCAGCCAGGCGTGTCAGATCCACACAGTGTTCATTCATTCATGGGAAAATGGTCGGTCGGTCGGGTGGCTTTTTTGACACCCTACCACCTGGCCTGCAAATTCGGCCAGGTACCAGTGCGAGATATTCTTTAGCCTTCTGAGCTGCAGGCGGGAAGGCGTTGCGTGTCAGTCCTTATCAGTTCATTGGGTCTTCTTATTGGACATGCACTGTGCTGGCATCTTTGAGTTGCGTTCTGTACAAACATTAAATTCTAGAGACATTAAGAGGTCACTCATGGCCATCAGGGCTGTGAAATTAGCCGTGCAGTCATAGTTTGTTGGTCCAGACTCCATGCAGAGCGATCAAATCTCATTGGTCAGTAAAATTGTGGAAATATTACCAATTCATCAGACATGTGGCCAGTAAAAACCATCATAAAATGCATCAGTTATAGCAAAAGAGATGACGAACTTTTTTGTTGCACTAGTTCTGATGCACGATGAGGAAAGTACAGTGAACCTTTTGATACTGCGAACGTGACTACATTTAATTCGACTGTAAAATAAATGCCTGTATAATTTGTGGACAGTGACGCAGACCTGTTTTATTGTATTGCATACATGTGTGTATGTACACAGACTGGCAAAATTGCTTTTCCTCTGGAATTACTAGTACTAGCCTTCAGTTGGTTTTTAAATATGATCCTTATTACGAGATTACCATGGCCAATAGGATTATTTGCCTCAGTTACCATGTGCACAGTTTCTGAATTCTCCATGTTGGGAGCATTTTAAAATACAGAAATTCATAAATGCTTGATTTAATGTAGAATCTCGGTTTGCACTTTGGCAGGCAAATGGGATTGGGCACGCACTCAAATATTCAAATCAGGAAGACACTGAAGTTTTATAACAATGATATTTCTGGGAAATGTATGACTATATGAGCTCATTGGCCATACGTTTGCATACTTAGTCTATGTTAGTCTGCATTGTACAGTGTACACTGATCGTAAGGGAGCGATTATGTGATCTGCCAGATATATGCTTGGGGTTTCACATCTTTTGACTTGCAACCAACAAAAGGTACATGTAGTACCATGGAGCTATAAGGTAATATACCACTGGCACTGACAATTCAGAACACAACCAAACGTAAGGCCAGAAGTGGATAGCTCAGTTGGCAGAATGCAAAACGCAAACGCAGTTAGCATTCTTGAGGTCACTGGGTTTGAATCTCACTCCAATAAGTTCAGTTGTCTTTAACCAAATTGTCAATCCTCCAGTCATGCAGTTCCTCTTTCGGTTAATTTATTTGATGAATTAAAGTCATAACAAGGTTTGGATTTCAAAAGTACACCAGCTGCCCTCTTGTTTGAATTACCTGCATGTTTTTATTTGGTGGGAAGATCTGAATTAAGTGAATTACGTTTGTCTGACCTCAATCAAGTTTTGATTAAAAGTGCATCTGCCCTTTATTTTTAGAGTCTATGTAAATGTATGTCACTATGTCTAGTAGACATGCTGGAGACTAGAGAGATGTGACTCACGTGAGTAATGTAGGTTTCTTTAGCTTTGAGGAGGACTTGTTTAAAAGTGCATCGGCCTCGTATTTTTTGCAGTGCCGTTAACTAGTTTGTGGACTTAATACATGGGTGCGATTTTTTTTTCCTTCAAGATTCCTTCTTTCTTTGACTCTCTTGGTTGTCTCTTGAACGAGCATTGATTGTTGGTATAATTGATCGACTGCTGCATCTGGGTGCGGTGACTGATCCGTTAACAATTTTGCCGTGATAGAAGGGGTACATCAGACGCATTGCACTCTCCGATGTAGTCAGGTGTAGCGTGATTGGGCAATGTACCTTTGCTTGTCCTTAAAGCATCCTTGTATAGGAATATAACCATGTACCAGGACTTGAATTCGTACAGGGTTCAGTATAAAACCACTTTCAGTTAAGAACTGTTCAGGGCCTACAATGTGTTAGTTTTGTGTGTTTTAGTAATCTAACTAACATACATTTGGGTGAATAACACTGTCAGCCAGTATATTTAACTTTTATCTTAATGAACAACGATAATAGCACTGCACACTCGCGCTAAAAATAGCACCTAACCTCAGACAAACATTGCAACCGGCCATGCAAACGTGTGGTGAGTGGGGATATGTGTGCGCGTGCATGCATGGTGTGACGTCATTAGTGCGGAACGCTATTGACAGGGACTGTGACCACCAACATAGGGCTGGCTTTGTAGCTCTGTTGGCAAGAGTGCCGGTACGGTATTTCAGAGGTCGCTGGTTCGAATCCCGCTCCAGTAGGTTTTTCTTTGTTCATTTTTTCAATAACTTCTATCTTACTTCTGTAAGAATTTTTGTGTAGGAAAATGAAACAAAAGAGGCAAGTTTTCATGAAAATTATAAAATGCTTTTAGTCATGCACCAAATGTGTAGATTTGTTCCTTCTAGACAGACTCTTTGGAAACCAGGTTTTAATCAAACTGAAGAGACAATAAAACACAACTTTATCTTTTTAGAATGTTACAGAATTAATTGGTACCCGCAGTTGTATTCGTGCAGGTCATTGACTCAGGGATTGTAATATAATTATATAGCAACCTTGATCAATGAGACAATAAACATGTAGGACTACATGCATATCATACATTGTAAGTACAGTATCATGAGCCTACATGGATACATGCATAATGGCCTTACCCATAATTATCAACCAAACCTATTGAGTTTATACATGTTGTCTTATTTTGACAGAATTAATATTGTAAGTACTACACATGTATTATAACACCAGTGATAGACCAATTTTAGTATTAAGATGTTTTTTATTTTCTCTACAAATTCTTGCAGGCCACTTACTTTCAAAAAGTAGGCCTATGTTTTTATATTGATATTGTTTTTCAATCAGACGGTTTTGAATCAGTGTAACCTAGGAGAACTGAATCTTTTTCAGAAGTGAAAAACTTGTTTAAATTTAGGCTGTTTGTGAATTGTGATGTTTGGTTAGCATTTGTTTTCTTCATTACTGCACCCTGTTTAGTGTTAGATCATGGCTGTTTAGATTGTGTTCATCAGCTAGAGTCAGATAGACCAGTTATTAACCACTGTTTATATTGGCCCTTATTCTAATGGCTTGCATGTAATCATATGTGTACACTGTACTGGGAAATTTAAGCTTGTGCCCAGTAAATTGTGGTCGTGGGTTGGGAAAAGGTGATTGACACCTGTAACCTGCTACATGTAGGTAGTGGTACTGGAATCACATTCACCTGGCACATTAAAGATCTTAATAGATTTGTGTTATAATGTGTACAAATGGAAATGTGGGTACATGCAGTGAAAGACAATCCATGGTGAGAGCTGACAATTTTATGCTACCGAAGTACTGTACTACAAATCATTTGGAATTTCACCTCATGGAAAAACTGAATCATGAGATGCCTCCACAAATGTGTCTGAGAAATAACTTAAATCCATTCTTATTAATAGCCTGAGTAAATGATGTTCTTTAACTACACATCTCTTAGCATAGCCTACTGTACGAGCAGCGGCGTAGCTACGGGGGGGCCTGGGGGGGCACGTGCCCCCCCACAAATTCGGCGTGCCCCCCCAGGTGCCCCCCCACAAAAAATGTTGGGTATAGAAAAAAAATTAAGCCTTATCTGTAGGGTACGATAGCTATAAAGGAAATAAAAACAACTTAACAGCGTCTACTGTTCCAAATTAATATTTTTACTTTCAGCAAATGTTCCTGAGTCCTTAAAACCCTACAGTGAAGGAATCTGTGCAACATTTCAGTGTAAAAATGCAATTTTCTTACGCGCTTACGGTTGCGAACTTCAAAACAGCCCATCTGCCATTTTGTCTGGTTTTGCTAGTTTTAATATAGTCTGGTCCCCAGAGTGAATTTCTCCCGCTCAAGAGTGTTGGATTAAAAAGAAATAATGAAGTAATAATATAAATAAATGAATAAATTTATCGGAACAATTGCTTCCAAAATAAGGCTCAGATTGCACCAGAGAATATCTAGAACCCCTGAGCTTCCAGGGCCCTTAAGCGGGCCCTGGACCCCGGCCGCAAGGCCTTCGCGCTTATCCATGATTTTCCAGGGAGCCTGGAAATAAAATACGCCAATTCAATAGCGACGGGTGCGTTTCGGGGAGATCAAAGCTAGCTAATTTTGTCTTCCCCCTCTTTTTCTGCTCTTTTGGGGTCTTTCTGTTTCCCTTTTTTTTTCTGGTTTTTTTTTTTTTTTTTTTTTTTTGCTTGAAGAAAAGGTTGCCCCACGCCCGCTGGATCCAGCCCCCCCGCATTTCTCATATTTTGCAAATCTCCAGTTTTGAAAAAATTCCGGGTGCCCCCCCACAAAATTCCAAGGCCCCCCCAGTGCCCCCCTGCTGAAAAAATCCTAGCTACGCCGCTGTGTACGAGTCGACCCTATGAATGTTTAGTATTTATTAAGTCATGGATGACTAGTGTGAACTTATAACCTGTTTTTTTTAACAAAAAACCCTCACAGATTGTGATGACTGGAGATGGCCTGATGACTCATTAAAACACTGTCCAAACAAAGGTCAAACCATTGCATATTTGTCCTTCTATTTCTAAACTTGTTGGTTTTAAGTCAACCTGTCAGGTGTGTCGTTATTGTCCAAATGTTTTCTCAAGAAATCAGAGCCTCTCGGAAAGTAATTGAACTGTAAAACTAAAAGCAGTTGAACCGTAAGTAAGTAGAAAATCGAATTGACATGTTGACATTTTGAACCCTTGCACCTCAACTGAATGGTCACTGGCTTGTCAAACACTCAGCTATATGAACGTGGAGTCCATCCCATCCCATTGTCTTGTTTCCGAGAAAGCAAGGACTGAGGGTATAGGCTTTCACTTTCAGATCTAATAATTTTTACATTTAGCTCCACCTTCATGATAAAATGCAGCATGCTGGAAGAATTAGCTATCTTTTTCTGTGGTTAGTATCCAGAGGGGAAAGCTCCCTACTGTATTTGTGTAGACACTGTTCTCATTAGACCCCTGTACATTTATAGAGGGAGAAGATTGTGTGTATTGTACATGTACTACAGTTTGTTGTACCATGATAGCTTGCAATTGTTAAACTTTCAGTTTTCAATTAGTGTTTGGAGGTGAACCTATTATTTAAAAAGCAGAGGACATTTTGTGTTGCTGACACTCAACTCAAGCGACAGTGTGTTCATCAGATTCGGGTCAAAAGAAAACTTTACAAATTTTGCTACACGAACAGTCCATCATCAAAAGTATCTAGGCTACATTATGCGAATAAAAGGCAGTATGTGTCATACTTGCAAATGACTTGGAACACACAGTAGCTGCTAAACACTGAATTGTTGTGCTTAGTAGTATTTAGGAAACTTGTACATGTATGAGTTTCGGCCAGAGGTTCCTACTGAATTTGCTGTGGAGTAGCCTATAATATTGTTGTCTTATGATTGGCTCTGTGCTTAGCATTCTTTTGCAAGCAAATTGCAATGATAGCATAATGCATACAAGGTGTTTGTTCTGCAGTGGCAGATTACAAATTGAGAAGGTGCCTTGTTCAGGCCATGGAATACATTTGGGCAGTTGGCTTCAAAAATGGGATCATCATCAAGGCATGTCCATTGCATTGAAATGATACAGAAACCATCTTGGGGGAAAAGTGGATGTAAGGATTGTAAATTATATAACACCTTAGTAGATCCTTGTCATTTGATTGGAGGATTGTATGTCACGTGATATTTGATAAATACACCAATTCATGGCTTACGTCACAACCGTTGAAATTTGTTCCATTCACCGTGCATTTCTGGTGCCATCCGATTTGTACCATTGCACGCAAGGGACTCTAATACGTGATTGGTCAAGCGGCGTTCCATTTATTTGTCACTGCGTGCGTGCGTACGCGTTGGCGTGCAACGCGCGTTACTGTAATAAGAGCATAAATTTTGCCAAGATTTTAAGGTTTTTTTTGTCTCGCTAGCTCTTAATGTTATCCTCCAATCAAAATCAAATGACAAAGATCTACTTAGATGTTATATAAAACAAATAATGAATGTTTCACATTCGTAGAATGGAAAAAATAATTTCATTCGGTGACAGATGGACTGTTCCATTCCACTCGGCTTCGCCTCGTGAAATGGAACAGTCCATCTGTCACCTCATGAAATAATTTTTACCATTCCACTCATAAACATTCATTATTTGTATACTATTCTACTCAGTCTGTTTCCAACTTTCCATGAAATAAATTTGTAGTCTGAGATATATGCTTTCAACAAATGTGTATCTGTCTTCCCTGAAGTAATCTACAAAATTATTTCTAGTATCAGTAAGGTTTCTCACTCAATGTGTGCATCAGAAACAAGTACAAAGCTTTTTCATTCCTAAATTCCCAGGGAACTGTGTGTTGGAATTCAACAGGATGCTTCTGTTGTTCCAGACAAAAATTATTTGTTTCCTGTTCAGTTCTGAAATTCAATTTTCCCATCAATAGATGCCATTGCCCTTTGTAGTCCCCATTGTGCATTACACTCCTCCTACGCACAGGCTTTGTTTATTTCCCCTAGGATTTTGCTTGGGATGCATTTGGCAAACGATTTGGCAGGTTTTGACGATTTCCCATTCTATGGTTTTGAATGTCTTCCTAACTCCATAAGCCCTTGTATTAACAACCTTAATGCCTTGGGCATCCCAAACTTGAGTTGGCAAACCCTGGCCTCAACCACTGCCCAGCCTTACCCAGTGCCACCCTCCTTTCACCCACCTACAGGGCACTGGAATCACCTCCATTTGGCTCTATTTTAGATTCAACAAGTCCAGCAGGTTACCCTAGGGGGTCCCAGACAAGGGGTCAAACGAGGGCAGTTACACTCCTCTCCTCTGAGACCGAATGTCAAGGAATCTTTACTGACATCAGAGACACACTAGAACTGAGTCTCTTGTGATGGTTTTTTTTTTTTCAATTCCCACAAAATCATTTCCTGCTGTTGGCAATTCTTATCTCTGAAACAGTATCCCAGTTTGAGATCATGTGGGATGCATAGTCATACACTTCACTGATGGCACTTTTAAAAGGGATTCTACACTTTCATTTTACAAAATACGATCAATATTTTGGCCCCCTCTGAAAGGTTGCCTGTCAGTTAACTGAACTATTCCAATGGGAGACTTTTGGAGAGTCAGTCTTGAGTCAACAGTGCACGCGCACGCACGCGCAATACAACGCGCGCATGCTCACAATTGCGCAAGCATGGTTTGCGCGTGCGCTGTTGACTCAAGACCGACTCTCAAAAAGTCTCCCATTGTACACATTGTAATGCACTTATGCAGAGAATAATGCAGGCCTTCATTTTAATAACAATGAGGAGAGCTGCAAATCACTCCCCTTAAATCAACATAGAGAACTAGACCTGTGTTTGTAGTTAACAAACACTGAGCTGTTTCGCGTATGTTTTAGAAAATACATATAATATATAAAATTGACCCAGGACAGAGAAATAGTTTATCAGCGGTGTCATAATTGTCCTAAACAACTAGTACCAGGAGCGTCGTCACTCATCCATCAATACACATATACAAATAGATATATACACATGGCCATGAGAAACACAGAAATGGAAGAGTCTACTATAGGCCAGCGCGCATAGTATGTATGGTTGTGCTTATGGGCGGCGAAAACAGCAAAATGACTGATTTTCTAGGTTGTCTTGCTACGTTTACGTGTATACAATTGGCCCACTACTATGGATAGCCATATCAGCGGTCCAAAAAGTTCCAAAGCCCGTGTTTTGTGTTATGTATGTTTGACTCTAAATGGCTAAATTAGTTATTAAAAAAATCACTCAAAAATCAGTTGATGACGTCATCGTGACTTCACTTCACATTAGGGATACTAATACCATTTCCTACCTACCCAGCAAGTTTCATTACGATCGGATATTCGCTTATATGTGTTTCTGGGCAAAATTAAATATTCAAAAATTGATAAAAAATCAGCCGATGACGTCATCGTGACGTCACTTCACATTTCGGATACTAGTACCATTCCCTACCTACCCACTAAGTTTCAACACCATCGGATATTCCCTTATATGTGAACCTGAAAAACGGCTTTTTGATGACGTCATCATGACGTCACACCTTTTTGGTAAATTGTGGCATATGCCTATAACTAACAAACATTAATACCGAAAGAATTTTGAAAATACGATTTGTCGTTCATGAGATATAAAGAAAAGGTCCAAAAATTGAATAATTCGTATAAAATCACATGATGACGTCATCAACACGTGACTGCAATGTTTGTCTATAACACGTCCCCATATACTTACATACCAAGTTTGAGTTGTATCGGATTTGCCGTTCCGGAGATAAAGAGCCTTAAAATTTGCACTTTTATGATGACGTAATTGTGCACGTGATGATGTCACGATGACGTACTTACGCGGGACACTATTCGGGGTGGTGGTCTTACTACGTGCCAAGTATGAAGTTGATCGGAATTTGCATAATGGTAGAAGTGACTTGTAGAAAATCCCTGTGTTATGTCTATGGGAAAAAAGTGGAATAAAAAAAAAAAAAAACTAGAGGTTGTGTCTGTTGAAAACAGAACACATGGCTTTTCCGCATATGATATAAAATATTTCTCAAATTAAATACACATCGCTGATGTTGTTTGATTCAGCAAATAAATGATATCGTCTTCGGGAAATGATTTCTCGTTTTAATCAAAAGAGGGCGTTATTCAAAACCGTGCGCTCGGAAAACTGAATCCTACATTACGGGTGCAGCCAAGTAAATACATGTAGTGGCAAAATGGGTCCACCGAGCTCATGAATAAAAGTTAAGCACTCAATATATTTGAAATAAGAGAGTTGTGAGAGCTATGAAAATGAAGGATTGAAGAAATATGGCACTGGACCTCATGCCTGGACTCTAGGCTTCCATTTGTGACCATTTTTGATGCAATTGGGTGAGAAAGTGGGTCTATTTCAGCCGCTTTGCAGAGGGATGGTTTTTTTGTGAAAATGGCTTCTTTGACTGGAGTGATCCATACCTTGTTTTAGGGGTGGTCAGCTGAGAATGAGTATAACTCATAAATTCAACGGTCACCCTACCATAAAATGAACAGAGAATGAAAGGTTACATGTTCATCATCATTTTTCTGTGCAACTTGAACAGCTGTGAGAGTTCTGTATATTTTTTAACGATTTTTGAAGTTTGAGGATTTATCACTGTTGTCCACGGGAGTTTATTTACTTGGGTGCAACCTTACGTACTGAAAACGGTATAAGTAGATTGCTGCGCGTGCGTGGTTGTCTGGTCAAAACACGGGTCAAAATCAGCATTTACGCCGCTTTGCTGGCAACTATGATAAGGAAGTAAATAAAAAAACGGCATATATAATCGAGGCAATCAAACATCTGGACGCGCCTTGTATCTATGTTGTTTAAATCGTATGTTTTATTTAATGACCAATAATTTCACGTACAGAGCAACCTACATCGATAGCATTTCGATTAAGATTTGGTGCTGGTATTTAATGATATATAAAAGGAATTACGTGCAAACTATGGCAAGTGTAAACGACGTTTTGTGTCACGGAATCGGACATGTGCATTGTATGTTATACACAGTGAATTGCGTACGTAGGCCTACATGTACACTGTACATAGTGTATGGGAAATTGATCGAGCTTTATGTTTTGTACAACGACCACGTTCACGTAATCTGTGTACAAAGTGAACGGGCTATAAAATATTTTTAAAAAATCATATAAAATCATGTTTTGACGTTATGATGATGAAAAGTTTCGGGGCACAACTACCCTATATGGACTTCATTCAGGCCAAGTTTGGTTAAGATCGGCTGTTTAAAAGTAACCAAAGTGCCGCGCAGAAAAATCTGTGTACAAAGTCTATGGGCCACAGAACAAACTCAAAAAAAATACTAGATATTGTGTCTGTTGAAAACAGAACACATGGCTTTTCCACATAATAATGATACATAAAACATTTCTCAAATTAATACAAATCAATTATTTTTCTTGATTAAAACATATGGTTTAAAGGTATCCATATTTCAATGTAGGAAACTAAAGTTTGACCCATTTGTTGCAGGGTTATTGGAACACATTGCTTGCCAATTAGAATGGTCACAAACAATAACCTTGCCTAACATTGACTTTTGGTGAAAGAATTATGATCAAAGCTCTTACCCCTTTAAATGAGGAGCTACTTCCTGTTTGACCGGAAGTATCACACAGAGTTCTAGCAATGGGTCACAAAGAAAGACCTTGCCTAACATTGACTTTTGGTGAAAGAATCATGAACATAGCTCTTACCACTTTGAAATGATGAGCTACTTCCTGTTTGACCGGAAGTACAGGTCACAGAGGTCAAGCAATGTAACACAAATGAAAGACCCTGCCTAACATTGACCTTTGGTGAAAGAATGATGATCATAGCTGTTACCACTTTTAAATGAGGCGCTACTTCCTGTTTGACTGGAAGTAGAGGTCACAGAGGTCAAGCAATGTATCACAAATGAAGGACCTACCATAACATTGTCTATTGGTGAAAGAATTATGATCATAGCTTTTATCACTTTTAAATGAAGAGCTACTTCCTGTTTGACCAGAAGTAGAGGTCACAGATGTCAAGCAATGTAACACAAATGAAGGATCTTGCCTAACATTGAATTTTGGTGAAAGAATCATGATCCTAGCTCTAACCACTTTTAAATGAGGAGCTACTTCCTGTTTGACCGGAAGTAGAGGTCACAAGGGTCAACCAATGTGTCGCAAAGAAAGACCTTACCTTACATTGACATTTGGCGAAGGAATCAACTTAATATCTCAAACGGTTGATTTTTTGTTGATTTTTTAAGATTTTGATTATTAAAATTAAATTGCTTGTAATTTGACACCTGATGACGTCATGATGACGTCATTGTTCGGCACACATCTACGCTATAGGGGCTTTACTTGGACCAAGTTTGGTTAAGAATGATTGCTTAAAAGTGACCAAAGTGGCGTGTAGAAAGTCCTAGTGCATTGTCTATGGGAAATTTGGCGACAAGAAGAGGAAGAAGAAGAAGAAAAAAAAATAACAGAACAAAAACAATACCTTTTCCGTTGAACACGGAAAAGCCAATAATAAAAAAAAAATAAGAAAAACAAAAGCTGTTCCGCTGCATGCGAAACAGCTAATTATTAGGAGAGTGATTTGCTCTTGCTAACAAAAATCAAGTTTGATAGCTCTACAAATTCAACTCCAAGTTAAATCAACATAGGGCCTACTCATACTAATGAATAAAGAGAGCAGTTTGCTCTTGCTAAACCAAGTTTCCGCATGTGTACGTCCGGTGATGTAGGAAAAAGAGAACATGCAAATTGTTGCTTGTCCTGTTGAAAATGTTTGTATTTTCCGCAAAGGGTAAATGTTTGCTGGAAAAATGTACATGTATGTGATTTGCTGAAAAAGGGCAGCTTTCCTTTAATTGTTAAGGAGCTCTTTTTTTCGCACTCCTTGGAAACATTAAGGAGAGCGGAGGAGAGTGATAACTCACTCTTACTCTCCTTAAAAATCAAGGCCTGATAGTGATGGTTTGAATATAAAGCATGAAGCTACATGTAGGCCTACAGGTACAGAGTCAAGGTTTTGAAGTTGTATTGTAAAGTCAGAGTTGTTTGTGCTTTGAACACCACTGTCTGGCTTCCATCTGTTAGTGTTGCTCATGTACAGTAACTGCACCATGCTGTGAAGGGACCCTCTCCAGCAGTTCAAACCACCAAATTGGTTTCAATTTTAGTCTCAGTGCCTACCAAGGGAAAGGTGATCACTAACACATTATAATATTATTATAAGTGGATACAGACATGGCTAGTAATTGGAGAGTCAGTAGACACTTGTATAGAATCTTGTTTATCACAGAGACAAACCTGTACAAATTCAATGAAATCCAGTATGGTACAGTAAGTGCAAGCTTAAGTTAAGTGCAAAATTATAGGCTCAGTCAAGCCCTCTATTATCCATGTTGTGATGTTGATACATCTGAGTGCATCCGATCTGTCGAAATGTATAGGCCTAACTGAGTAACATCATTGTATGACCAATGTTAAGTAATATCACATGACTTTTTTACAGTGGGTATTTTTTTTTTTTTTTATCTCATTTTGGCGGTGAAAACGTTAATGCAAGATCAATATGGAAGATATAGGCCCCCCTGATATTCAAAGTCTTCTATGCTCATTTCCACTACTTTTCTGTGCCAAGTGAGTTAAAATACCTGTACCCACTATTTCATTATAATGGGGTGCACAATCAGATTCAAACTAATGCAATGAATCATGATATAAACATGGCATACCTAGAATTCACCTTATAAGGTAAAAAAAAAAAAGATGGCCGCCAACATTCAGGACTTGTATGGTCATCTGAAGTATTTTACCTACATGTACCAATGCAAACAAGAAGCTTTACCAACAGATAACTTGATATCAGAAGATTACTGCCAACACAGCTTTCTAAACATAAACAATGCATTTTGTATCCCTTCATTAGGCAGGCTCCCCTTTCCAGATAATAAATCAGACAGCAGCTATTTTATACCAGCTGGATTCTGTCACCAGCCCACCCCATATCTCCAGGGACTCAGACCCCCCTGCTAAGAGCACTTGGCCTACACAAACATCAGTCACTCTCACCTGTTGAAGTGGCTCCGTTCGACCCCCAGGTTCAAATTCATAATTTTTTGTCTAAACATTTTGTTTCTTTGATGAGGGGAAGTTGATTCTAAAAATAATCAGCCACACGTGGATAACCTTTCCTCACCTCACCGTGAACTAAAAGTTTTTTTTTCAATATAGGCAGTAAAAAAAAGTTGTTTGTCAAAAACAAAAACTGAAAGACCTGATGGTATTTCAGATACAATATGACAAAGTGGATCCGTCGTAAATTGTATTAATGAATTTAAATTAATTGCCCATGTTATTGTTTGAGTTGACTTATGGTCACAAGGACACGCTGCACTTTTTTCAAAATAGTATTTTTTTTCCCTTTGTCTTATGACTTGTTTTTGTCACTGTCATGTATGACTCATAATTACTGCTAAAAATGATGTATGGCAAAATCATTGCCTCATCACAAATCATTGGACAAAATTTGTATTTGTGGAGAGGCTCGTACATGTTCTACATGTTAAAAATGATGTCGTGCATAGAATGATTATAAAAACACAAATTGATGAAGACGTAAAGTAAATCTTTGCAGCAATTGAAAACCAAACAATATTCATGTACAGTGGTAGCGTATTTCACTGCTCAGTGAGTGCTCATCAAGGACTAAAGCCAGATGCATGTACCATGAAGAATTTGTTGTGTTGTTTGTAGTCCATGACCGTGGGACCTTCAGCATTGCTCATTGGTTATGCGCTGTTAATTTTTACTAGTCTTTGTCAGGGTTTTCCATAAAAAGCCAGAGCCAACTGCTGCGATGCAGGCAATGCGTCCAAACAGTCTTGCAGGCTGTATCATCCACTGAGCTATTAAAAAGAAGGACTTGAAAGCAGTAGAGTGGAGTGGCTTTTTTGGCAAACTTCTTGAAAAGTGAGAAACTGTGTTCAACGTGTCTTTACATTAAGCTGCATGGGGCTTGATATTGACACTTAAACACATTGGACTGCCAAAAATCTGCAGCGTAGGTTTCAAGAAAGTCTTAAAGAAAGAGAAATCCTATTTTGTTTGTCGAATGTCTAATTAAGCATTTATTCATAGTTCTTGTTTGTTTTTTGCTTTTTCCTTTACAGATAGCAGTTGTTTGATTGTTCTTGTCATCTGATCGGCCATTGGTCTTGTCCCTGTCTCCCACCGAATGAGCCCGCCATATCATGGCAATATGCACCACCAACAGAGCCCCAATAACACTGCCTATGTTACCGACAAACCCTCCGCCGTTCACTACAAGTCTGCCTCTGATGGGGATTCACCCGATTGTTCCATGCCCATGGGCAGCTTGGCCAACGCACTTGTGGACAGTGGGTATCGTGAGGGCAGTGTGACGTACAACCACAGTGAGTCGGCTAACAGTTACAGCCCCGTCATTGACGATGGTCATATAGGGTCAGGACCCCCCACCATAACCCCAGTCAGTGGCCAACTTGAAAAGGTTAGTGCTTATTACATTCTTATTTCATTTTATCATGTATGTTGCTTCTCTTCACCCATGGAGTGCAGGTAAATGGCATTGTGTTTATCAAATTCACGGTTGTATACTCCACAGGAAGTTGAGATGGTTTCAGGAGTGTTAGAATCATGCTGCATTAGACAAAGTGTTAGTGCTGTTCCAAGACCTTTACCAATCATGAATTATACCTTTAATTGGTGTACTACTAGTGGAATGGCATTTTCAAATACTGTGCAGATTTAATACCCTTATAAATGTTGTATTGTTGCTATTATTCTGAAAGACTTTCTAAGGGGCACAGAATGTCTGTAGTATACATGTAGTATCCAATGAAAGAACCAGTGACAAGACCTGTAAGATAGCCAAGACGTATCCACCCCATGGTGTACACATTCACTGTAGTATTGCACTTAGTTTTCGGTGCAGTAGATTCCCGAAGCATGATCAGTGTTTGAGATGTTGCTTTTCCTCCTTCCCCGTTTCGTTTTGTTTCCAGTACAAGCAGCATCGCATGATCCGCCCAGTTCCCCTCAAGGCTACCTCCCCGTCCCGTTCCCTGGACTCCCCGAGTAGTAGCTCATCCAGGCACAGCTTGCCCAGCTCACCGGCCAGCATGCCAGACCCCAGCAGCGAGCATCCCCACCACGGGCAACACCAACACCAACAGCAGCAGCAGCAGTTGCAGCAGCAGAATAAGCAGAATAAGCAGCACCACCAGCCTCCGGATGTCGTTCTGACAAACCAGCAGCGCAACTTTGCCGGGAACCACTTCGGAGGCCTGCCCACTAAGTGCCTCTCCCTGCAAGATATCACGCCCAAAAAGAGTTATCATGACAACTCATCCCGGGGTCCCTCGCACGGTGACTCAAAGGTGCATGAAAGTTGCTTGATTTGGTTTTGATTGAGGGAATGGGAGTCTTTTGAGAACCGGTCTTCAAGTCAACAGCGCACGCGCACGCAATTGTGAGCATGCGCGCGTTGTTTTGCGCCTGCGCTGTTGTGCGTGCGTGTGAACTGTTGACTTGAAGACCGATTCTCAAAAGCCTCTATTAAATGTAGTTTCCTGTTTCTGATCAGTTGTTATTTTATTTTATAGACAATATTGTTTAGCAATCTGCACGTGCATGCTTCTTCACTTTCACCTGATAGGCTTTACTTGAATTGATGTCTTTTGTTAGAGAGGTATAAATTCTCTAACCTATTCAGTCTAATGCAATGCTCTTTATTTTTAAATTTTTTGTTGTTGTAACATTGACAGGCATGGAGCAAACAGCCAGTCCAGGCGAGACGAATCCAACCAGCCCATTCCCTTAACTACCTCAACCGCACCAATATCCAGAACCACAAACTCCTCCCTGACTATAAGCGTCGGAACATCAGCCAGTCCAGCAACCAGGTGGACAACCGTCGGGGTGGCAGGGGTGATGGGAAGGGTGGCCCTAAGAAGCCTGTTCGTATCAACCACACTAACCCGTCCTACGGCCAGGTGATGGACTACAACAGCAACCGCTTGGATGGGAAGCCCAGCCTCTCATCCAAGGTGTCCTCGGTCCGTGAGGAATCAGAGAAGGATGAAATCGCAGCACTCCGTCAGAAAGTCCTGGTCAGTATTCCATTTCGCTCCTTGTCATTATTCAAAAGCATTGAATCTCATGAAATATGTATGCAGAAAAGACGCCAATTTTTCGACTATATTGAAAGAGATTCCTTGCATTATGTAGAAGAGTATGGGGGAATAAGGCTAGCACAGTATGGAGATGGTGTTTGTACTGTGACAATTGATGCATTTGTCAAATTTTCTTGGTTTATGGTTTGCCGCACATGAGCGATGCTGGACTTTAATTGGTCCGGAGAGTAGCCCAGGCCATGGCGCCATCATGCCTGGCATCACATGCCTTGGGACCTAACTGAAGCCCTGACCCCACTGACCATTATCACAGCAAGTTTGCCTCATTGATCAGTTCCACGTCACTACGGTCATTGTTATTGCTTCCTGTGCGTTGACGTTTCTTTTCTTTTCCATTCTTGCTCTCACAATTGCCATAATGGACCGTATCAATCACTGAATTGATCAATGGTTCTTTCATCCTTGTCTGGTCCAAGTAATGACTTTCCATCATTAGTGCTAATTGGAAATTCCATTTCCACAAAATGAGTTTATTTTTTTTTCTTGCCTGCACCAATTTTCTTTTGACAAATTTCAAATCGAGTCAAAATACATAATGTTTCCAATATACTACCGGTACTTTGATATTTTGTGTATAGGTATTATGCATAAAAGTATTTTAGCATTAAATGCTTCATAAGTCATCCTTGTATATTGTCTAGAGCCAATCATAAAAGGTGTCATCAATTCCAGGGTCCTTGCCCTTTTTTTCATTGTCAACCGCTGAAACAATAAATTTTACCTATAAGTTTAATATGCTCTGTACAAATTAATCTTTTAGGAAGAGAAATGGGCTCTGAAAGAGGCAAAGGCTTAACTCAACGATTTTGCTAGTTATACCCTGGCGTCGATTTCACAAAGCCCGAAGATCGATCGTAACTTGAGTTATGAAGGATAACCCATTGTATCCTATAGGGCTGCAATGAATATAATAAGTCTTACGAAAACAATTGATAGTAAGTTTCAATGAGTTTGAAATCCATACGTGGTCATCTATACGAGAGAGACAAGGTTATTCACTTTCACTGCTTTGTGTCTCCACATAAACTCTTGTATCTTATTCAATTTTTGTTGAACTGAATCAATTTTTCTAAAATGATTTTAAAAACTACTCACAAGGAAAACTGACTGGATAAATTGGAAGTCATTGAAAGGTGAACAAAGAAAATCAAATGGAATTTCAATCTGTGACCCGGAATACCGTTATGGCACTCTTACCAACTAAGCTATCCAGCCCTATGTTGGCTGTGTCCCAAATTGTCAATTATCTTTGTTCGTCAAGGGTCACTTAAGATACAACTCAACATTAGCATTGCTATTTTAAAAAAAAAAAACAGAAAAGTGGTATATCTGGGATCACTCAATATGAAATAATTTAATTAACAGGAGAAAGAGGCCCAACTCTCAACGCTTAGAGACACCATGGACAACAACGAGGCGGTCATCTTGAAGGTCCATGAAGAGAAACGCCGGCACTGGGAGGAGGAAACGTCCTGGCTGAGGAAGGAACTTCAAGACCAAGAGGATACCTCCAGGAAGATCCGCCATTCCCTACAGACGCAGGTCAGCAGGGCTTCTTCTGTTTGCCACATCCAAAAACCTTGTTCAAAACAAAGTCCTAGAGTACTCTGAAAACATTTACAAATCTGTAAGATGCTCAACCAATTTGGGACACAATTTATGATGAATTTATGATTGTTTGTCATCATTTTGTATCCAGCGCTCATCCATAGTCGTTCTTTACATAAAAGGTAATATCATACTTTGGTTTTTGTCAAAGAAATACAGATTCATGGGCAAAAATATCAAGACAGATACAATAACAGTCATCTGTGAAAATTTCAGTCCCATACGGTGCCCACTTTTTGTGAAAATAGTGAAAAACAGCCACAGTATTTCTTAAGTCTTTTCTCTTTTATTTTTGATCTTTTAAAAGATCAAAAAGATTCTTGATCGTTGTTTTACTAATTTCTGGATAAATACACCATTTCAGGTGGAAAAATTGAAATGGTATGTTTCTACCACCACCATCTTCATACCCTGTAAGTTATATGTAAATCTGTGAACACTTCTGTTTTGGTTTCTTACCAAAGTATGCTACTACCTTTAAGAATGAAATGAGTTTCTGCACTTAAAATGAGCCAACAGTTCTTGCTTTCTTGTGTTTTGTGATGTGATGCAACAATCAGTAAAGTGCTGTTGTGCCACAAGAAAAATGGCTTGGCGATTTAGAACTCCAATGTAATAAAAAAAAACATTAAAATGTTAAAAAATGTTTGGTGTAATTTTTTTCAGATGTACAAACTGGAACAAGAGAAGAAGTCCCTGAAAGAGAAGATTGAAGCTACCCAGCACCCTGCAGGTAAAGAGGTGGAGGACCTCAAGTGGCAACTGAGGAATCTCCGAGACCAGCTCAGCATCAAGTCCCAGGAGATAACCAATCTCAAGAAGAAACTCTCATACCAGGAGCAGCACCTCAATGACCATGCCAAGACCGTGATCAACCTGGAAGCGGAGCTGGAGACCAGTCGAAAAGAGCACCAGCGGGCGATGGAGGAGAGCCCGGACATTCACAGGAGACTCCTGAAGGAGAAAGAGGCTGAACTAAATGTGGCTCGGGTGGAAACAAGCCACCTGCGGGAACTCAAGGAGAATCTGGCGCAGGAGGTCAAAGTTCAAGAGGAGGAGCTGACCTTGTTGAGGTCCAAGATCATCAGCAAGGACAAGGAATTGAGCCAGGAGCGATGCGAGGTTACCTACCTCCGCGAAGTCCAGGAGAAGCTGAATCTACAGCTTCAGAAGAAATCCAAGTCGGGAGGTGGACTCTTGGGAAAGGTTAATCAGTCTGGAAATGCTAGTCAGTTGAGGGAGAAACTCTCGCAGAGGGAGAGGGAGTTGACCCAGACAAAAGAGCAGCTGAAGAGACTGCAAGAGGACAAGGAGCAAGATATGGGAAAACTGCGGCTGAACTTGAAGGAGAGAAACGGGGAGATTGAGAAGCTGCAGAAAAAGCTGAGCGAAGCAGAAAAGGACCGCAGCATGCTCAGGAACAAGCTGGCTAACGGGAAAGGCAGCGGCGGAGCCAAGATGACACCCCTTCAGCGACAACTGGAGAGCGACTTCATGGACATGCAGGTCAAGCTGACGACAAGGGAACGTGAGGTGTTCCAGCTGAAGAGGGAACTGGCCCTGCTTCAGGAGAAGAGTGAGAGTGACATCACCAGCCTCAAGTCACGTCTCAAGGAGCACGACCAGGACCATCAGGGAATCCACAACAAAATGCTCCAGCAGGAAACAGAAACTGAATTCCTCATGGATAAATTGAAATCACGGGATTCCGAAATAGCTTCCCTCAGAGAGGAACTAGAGACATCGAAGGCTGATGCTGGTAATTCAAGTGCACAAGATGCACAGAGGAGGGTTCAGGAACTGGAGAGAGAGGTGAACTCGCTACATAACGAACGGACGGCATTGAATGTCCAAGTGGAAGACCTCAAAGACGAAAGTGCAATGTACCAAGAGAAACTAGACAAGATCTATCAGGGAGTCCGTAGCCTGAGCACCAGTCAGTCCAATCTACTCAATGCCCACATGTCCAGGGAGAAGACCCCTACTGCTGCTAGCCAACGGCCGCCGGCATTAGCCGTCGAGGAAAGCCTGAAGAGGGAGATACAGAGCCTCAAGGGGGACCTAACCGAGTCTCGCAAGAAGGTGCAGTGCCAGGAAGCCAAGATGGCCCACGAGCGCCACGTCTGGCAGGAGGAGAAGGAGAAAGTGATCAAGTACCAGAAGCAGCTGCAGCTGAACTACGTGCAGATGTGCCGGCGGAATCGCAGCCTGGAGAGTGACCTACAGCAGCTGACCATGGAGCTAGAACACAAGGAAATAAGCCACTGCTGAAGCCACTAAATCAGGGGAGTGATTTTTACTTATTTTTCTGGTGCCCCTGGCCTCACTTTCTTAGGAGAAACATTTTCCCTCTTCCTTGCCTAAAAGTTCATGGATCTGAGCTTTTTGTCTGAAATTATCCTCAAGTGAACAAAGTCGTGTAAGTTATGAATTATTGAGAGACCTATATTGGGATATTTTTAACATTTTGTTTTTATTATGTAGTTTATTGTATCAAGTTACATTTCAAGCAGATTATTATGAGAAATTCTCAGATTTATAGCTGCAACAGATAACAAGCTACGACAATTGGTAGAAAAGGTCCTATGATGCCGAAAACCAGAATTGGTTTGTCTAAATGGTTGCTCCATCTCAAAACAGACATGAATTTTCCAGGCACCGAATGGCAACTGCCATTTGTGCTCCTGGCTGCTGCCTCAGTGCCCACAACTTGAACATCCCTGATACAACAGTGGTGGTTGCCTTAGTGCCTACATACTTGTCTCAACTCCCTTTCAAATTCCTGCACATGTAGGTTGCATTAAAAGTGCCCATTCCCCACTTCTCAGGAAAAGAAAATCCCCAGTGCCCCTTTAAGTTCAGCTGATGGATTACTTGGTGCATGTAGTGGTACAAATGCTGAAATACAAAAAGTCACAATAAGCATTGACTCTCCACAGCGCTGTGGGAAAGTCAGAGCCACTGGGCATTTAGCGTGCATTTGAACCTTCCTTTAATACGGTACCACCTTGGGGGCCCTCTATTTGTATTCCAGGGTGGGTTTAAATCTAGACATGGTAACTATTACCAGACTTCCAGATTATAAAAAAAAGAACTGCAAATTGTATTCCTTAATACTTGCCATTAATATTGAACTCACAATGGCAACTCTTGTGTACTGTTGGGGGGGGGGGGGTTCTATCACAATTACAAGTGGATTTGGAAGTACAGGCCAGAGAGCGCCAGGTCAGTGAAATAAAGGGATTATCCACATAATGAAGGGGGCATATGTGTAGGCTCCATCACCAGGCTGCGTGGGCTGGAACAATGAAGCCTCTTGTGTTGGATTTATGAGCCTTGAGGGTATTTATAAATATAGGTCACCTTGGAACCAGACTGGAATATTTATGTATGGAGGGCCTGTAGGTACACACCTACAAGGTTCTTATGTTCAAATAATCACAAAGTGTCCTATCTTAGTTTGTGTTTGTTTTTGCTTCTTGTCTTAATGCGAAGCAAACTTTCCAGTGCCACAGGCATACTTCTCCACTTCCTCTCATCCTTGCCCCTTTTTTGGACTTTTTTCCTGGCAAATATCTTTTACTTGAATGTTGAAACTTAAGTTTTATTTAACTGTAATCATTATGTACATCGTAGTATTATAAGTTGTTTTATATTAGAAGTATTTATTGTGAGTTATATGTACACTAAAGGCATTAGGTGGGCCAGTCATATGAGAAATTGGGTTTGTCATCTATAGACCCTGTCACCCTGAGTTGATGGGGTCATAAGGATTGACCTGACACAATTGTAACTCTGTGTATTATTGTATGGCATTGACAAATGCTCAGTAGTTCATTCAGCCCTATATAGGGCCTATTCATAGCTGGGAGGGAAAGAAGTATTGTCATTTTCATTAAAGTCAGTATTCCATCAGACACAACAACAAATTTGTTTTTTTGAAATATTGACCCATTTACGATGTAATTAAGCAAGATAGAGTAAAATCGGCCGGAAATAATGGCCTTCCATTTCAGGGTGAGTTATTTAAAAAACTTCAGGTAATCACGCTTCAAAATTCAAAGAGTTTCTGTGACAGAAGAGGGTTTTGGGTTCCTCTGACAATGATTTAATTTGTAGTCGATGAGGCAGTAAATCATTTACATGGTTATGTAGTGGATTCACCTTGTGATTCAATAATGGCAGAGCTGTGTGGCTCCAGTGTTTATCCCTTTCATTGCCCTGCCAGGTTATTGTGTACACGTTTTATAGCCACCCAATATGCCACAAATCAAGCAACTGGGTTTATTAGCCTTCCCCCACTCTAGTCCTGGGGCTTATTTCATAAAACTGTTAAGCCCAAAAAGTTGCTAAGCACAAAAATGTCTCGCCCAATAAAACAAACCACCATTGAAAAAAATTCCATTTGATATTCATGGTCAGCGAACAACAGCCAAAGAACAATCACAAGTGATACACTCAACACATGGACATTTTGGTTGTTAACAGAAATGTCATGCTTAGCAAATGTTTGTGCTTTAAAACAGTTTTATGAAATTGGCTACTGAAGGATCACAGAAGGAACTGATTCACCGTTGATATTTGGTTCCATTTCGCTGTCTGTATTATGATATCCACCTTCAGACATCATTAACCAGTAGGCCATTCATCATTGATTCTCCCTTACATTTGTCATCAGCTTTGTTGTCCCATGTTGCCTGTGGTTGTTTGGATGGCACTAAGGCAACATACATACCGGTAAAGTCCTTTTCTTCAAGAGATTTTAGGATGAGAAACATTTGATCCACCACTTTTGTGAAGTAGGGGAATGACATGCCTAGTATAGTAAAGCAGGATTTGAATTGAAATATGTCTGTGGGGATACATTGTGAAAGATTGGTGGGTAATTTATGGGGATCATTCTCCCAAAAGGTTGGGGCCAACATGATAAGGAGTGCATGTAGCATCAGCACACTTGGCACAGTCTCTGTATTATACACTGGTATGTTATGATAATGGCACTGTGAATTCACAGTTCTTCTTTCCTAAAAGTTTCCTAAAGATCTTTCTCCAGTAAAATCAGCATGTAGCCTAAAATACCCTGGAAGTAGGCTTACCCATTCTTATCAGAGGTTTCCAGACTTTCAACTTAGAAAGTCATGCGATTTGGAACATCCTGAATATATTCACAAAGAAATATTTCTACCTCAAATAATGTATTGTCATCAGCATAATATTCCAATGTATGTACTTGGTTCATAGAACAAGGAAGAGACTGATTCAAGTTTAGGTGGCTGTTCTTCAGTCTCCACCAACATTTAGATCATGCATGTCATGAGACATCTGCCTAGCAACCACTGGGTCTTATATGATTCCAGTCTTCTACACTATCAAATGGCAGTAAATCTTAAAACCAATGCTAGAATCTAAAAGAAACTCATGCAAATTTATAGTGTTCTAAAGGCTATTACAAAACGCTGACCAAAAAGATATTAGAAACAGGCCTTATCTTTTGGGAGAGTTTGGAAGAGGCTTTCATTCACGGGAATACCACATCTCCCATAGGATAAGTCTTGTGCCCTGACCTTGATCCACCAAAAACCACACATCTTGGCTTGAGCCCGAGGGTACCTGTTTCTAGTCTGTGGCTTCCTGCTGTGATATCTTAACATTTTGTGGTCAGTCAGTCCCCTCTCTACCTGGTCTGTGTTTACTCTTAAGATATCAGGTGGCCCTGGTTTCAACACCATTAACTCCTAGATGGAAAGTATTGATTCCACCAGCAACAAACCTTGATTGTTTTCCTGGCATCTGTTATGATGGCGGCTTTGTATTTCACAGTCTTGAACAAGGTTCCCACACTTTAAATGTTTACATGAGCAAATTGTAATCAGACTAGAATCTTATTATTATTTAGGGTGGGCTCAAAATGGATCGGACATTATTATCCTATGTAACGTACCTGCGGATGTGAAGTTTTTATATACGCATGATAAATCCTTTCCAGAAGGGTTCATATACATTTTTTATTTTGTATCTTAACAAATTCCAGACTATTTTCAATTCAATGACATAGTGATATACTCCTGGTCATTGCTGCTACATATAACATTCCATTTTCAACTTTTTTGCCTCTGTGTTCAATGGTTTGGATAGATAATTTTAAGAGACGGGAAGAGCTTTGAATATTCATGAGGTTGTCTGTTTTTATGTAAATTTTGTTCTGTCTTGACAGTTAATTTGTTTTGTTTTGTTTTATTTTCCCTAGAAATTATCAACTCAATTCAACTCATTGTAGCACATTGGTAGATGATATTAACTCTTGCACATTATGTATTTTTAATTAAGGTTTGTTCTTGTGGATATGATCAGTAGCACTGTATGCCACTGTATGGCTTGGGTGGGATTCGAACCCAAAGTCTTGTTTATAGTGCGGATAACTGGACCAGCTAGGGTTCAACTGTCAACTTTGAGCCCAGCTACCAATGGTTATTATTGTTATCCGAAACTCAATGTACGGAACAATAGGCCTATATGGGATGACCAGCATGCAGTGCCATTGAAATACAGCCAGGAGAACAATCCTAATTTTATTGTTAATAATACACAGAATGCTAACCTATGGCATTGAATGAATTCAGTGGACATGAAATTTACTTGTCATGCCACTGCGTTCATTCAATATGCCATCATCATGTTCTTTCATCAACTCCACACAACTGACAACTCTCTCCCTGTAGGTCTTAGCTCTCTCTACCTCTTATCTGCACCAACTAGTAGTAGGCCTACGGCTCAGACTTCCAGTCACCTCTGTATGCTTGGAAACCCAAGCCTAATCTGGGATAATTAGAATAAAAGCTGCAGATTATAAACAGGCTAGCTTAACATCCAAACCAAACATTTCCACCTAATCCTTATAATGTTAGTAGTAGGTCAGTCAGACCATGGAGGAATGAAAATCCTCCACGGTCAGACATAAGTTGAATTTGTTTAGCTAGTTTGATTTATTCATTTATTTAACAGTGTTATTACAGTAGTTTGCAGGCTGAGTGTGTATTTATCTGAGTGGTCATTGCATTCCTATTTATCTTCAGAGCTTCTCAATTTGTGGAGCTTTAAGTTCACCAGAAGATGGTCATGATTTATCTGCTGATGTTGTCTTTTGTAAAATCTTAAGCCTACAAGACTGAAGTTTACCCTAGTGAAAGGGGGTATTTGAATTGATGTAGATGTTATGAGATACAAATCCACAGTAGGGTGAATTGAGAAGGGCTTTTCAAGCTTGATTGATTTGAATTTTGTTTTTACTTTTAGAGGAGCGCATTCTTCCATTCTCAAGGGAAATCTATCAGGGAAAATCTAGGTTTTTTTTACATTTGGAAAGGGGCGGCAAGGCCAAGACCAGAGCAATGGAAATCATGACCTCTGTGACATCAGAAAAAAAAAAAGGCCCCGTTTTTTGGTTTGTCCTAGAAAGGTGAAATAACTCATGTAAGATGGAAAGGGTTGACTAGTATTACTGTCTGTTGAAGCATATAAAGCTTCACCCTATTTCACTAGTTACAGCATCAACAAATTTGTCTGGTTGTTAAAATGTCTGCACTGTCAAGCAGAAGGGTGTCTTGGTTCCCTGGAGGCTCATAAAATTCTGGCCAGCCTTGAGGAAGAAGCCAGCTGAGTGCCCTGGGTTTATTTGATTGTGTCAGACACTGCTGCAATATTTATTCACAATTTACTGAGTCATGTCTACATTGGAGGTTACTGACACACACTGTGTAGTAAGTACATGGTTGTCAGTATAAAAAAAGATGCAGTACTCAAAAAAAGTCAAAATTGTACTCAAGATTGTGAAATTTGGGACCAAACTAGAATAGGGTTCAGAGCACTGTCCTCAAAAGGTTGCAGTGCTTTGTCCGCCATAACCATATTCAGAGATGAGATTTCTCAGATTAAAGTCTGATTTCAGACTTTTTTGTTTTGGATTTCAGATTTTTTTTCTTCACAGGCTGTGTACAAAAGTGTAGGAGATTTTCTGATTTCAGACCTTTTATGCTCCCTGTCAGCTGTTTTCAGACATTTTTTATCATTGATCAGTCTCATCCCTGCATATTATCTCATGCACTTTGAAGTGGAAGTAAAGAATGCTTACAAGTTCCTAAGATATTTTACCCTTTCAGTCAAGACACTGCTGATGCAAGTTACTGTAATTCACTGCAAACAAATGATTTTTAAAATTGTAGGTTCATAATACTTTTCTTCTTTGTAGTCCCACAGCTTGTAGGCATACTACTCGTTATCCCCAAGCATAGGCCCTAGTTGGTGTACAATTATTAGCAACTCTCTCTCTTTCAAGCAACTCATTGGGCCCTAACCTTGTTCTTATCAAAGAAGGTTTAGTCGCCTGTCACACCTGTTCTTTCATCAACTCCACACATGACAACTCACCAAGTAGATACTAGAAATGTAGTCAGTCCGTTCAAGGTTTAGACTTCTACCCCCCTCCCCTCCCCCTCCCTTCCTCCCTCCCCACTACCCCATGAGCACTACCTCCCTATCTGCCTTATTCACGGTGCATCCATCTTAGGCTACATTCGAAGCAGTACGATCAAACCGTGGCTTGGATTCAAAGTAGTCTGATACCCGTTGTCTTTTCCGAATTGATGTTATCTTTTCCAACGTGAATACAAGGAAGGTGACAAGATGGATGTACCGTGAATAAGGCCTAGTCTTGGCCTTAATCAGCTAAGAGGGATTTTAGCACTTATAAACAATAGATGTTAGGAATTATCAAAGGTTTTCTATTAGTAGTGGGTTTTATTTTATAGATTTTTAGTTTGTCTTACGTCTGAACAACTCACCTTGTCATTTTACACATTTTTAGTTTTTCCATTTGTTTGGCAGCTGAAAAACAAACAACAACAAAAACAACAACTCACACGTTCTTTCACCAACTCTTTCATCAAAGTAGGGTTTAGTATTTGTTAAATGTTTTGTGTTTAATTTCACTGTTGCTGTGTAGTGTAACAGTGGCGATTTGTTTTTGCAAATTCTTTACTTGCTAGGTGTCAGTCGGGAATAGTTGAATTGCTATGTTTCAATAGTCGTTCTTATTTTACACCGTTTCTTGTTTTGTTCGCTCATCAACTCATTAAACATATTCTGGGGAAGACAGTTTTGCACAGAGTAATTTTTTTATATGCATGTTTATAGATATACAAAATGTTGTTTGTTTGTCCTTGTGTCTGACTGTCTGTCTGTATGTACAATGTATGTAAACCTCATGAATATTTGACGGAGGCTTAGGCTCCGTCTCAGGCTCCAACTCTGACATTCATATGCTGAAAATATAAATTTAAAAAAATAAATTTCTCATTGAAGCTGACTTCCGAACCGCAGCCAAAAGCCTCTATTTTGATACCCATTATTTTAGAATGGATTCACAAAATTGAGCCTGAGACGGAGCCTGAGCCTCCGTTTCGTAAACGCCCTTAGTAGATTTTGAGTGGTTGATTCCCTGTCTCCTCCAGGCTTAAAAACACTCACCCCATAATAGTCTGGTGCCCTTCATTGGATATAAATAACTTGGAAGTTAGAAAATGTCCTCACCTTTGGAAGGATATGAGTTTCATTTTCATGTAGTAATGTTGTTTTTTTTATACCAAAGATAGAATAATGTGTTGGTTTATTTCAACGAATAGTTTTTGGAAGTTGATTATTTATCCGGATCATTCCTTAATAATTTGATACTATCCTTGTGTAAATATTCATAATTATTCGTAATACTTTTATTGGTGAGGTTTATGTTTTTAGTATTGTTTAGAAGCCTGCATGGTACAAATGTTTGGTGCTAATATGAGTTTTATCGCGAACAAGGACCACCGTATTCCTAGAAAAATTATAAATAAATCAAGCTGCTTTATAACATCTTGATGTTTTTTCAAAACTTGAATTTTTAAAGTTCATAAAAGTAGACCCATGTTAGAGTGAGACCAAATTTTTTGTCATTTCCGATAATTTATGCAAAACTAGTTCAGGGATGTCCTTTTGTTGTCAGTGAAACTAGTCAAGTCAAGTCGTTTACATTTTTGTTAAGAAAAACCGAATTCACCTTAAACAAATGTCAGGACAAGTTGGAAATATTGTAGAAATTTCATGAGAAAAGTGAAGTAGAATATGTTTCGCCTGATTGACTATGGCTGCTAATGATCTTGGCTAGACTGTGTTGTTATTTACTACTGTAACATGATTTCCTTGTGTTTCAAGATGTCAATTGTATATGTACAGTTTATTAATGTAATAAGTACTAGCTCTTCCCTGTCATTTTTTCCTTTTTTCAAATAAATGAAAGAGACTAGTGTATTCTGATCATCGTAGCAGGCTTTTATTACGTTTGAAAACAAACAATACAAAAAAGTGTAAAATCATAATCTAGCTGGTTTTGATCATCGTGATTCCGTTTTGTTCCATGTATATACCACATAAATATGACATTATTATTATAATATGTACAGTTTAAAACATTTAGATTTGACTTCTTGTTCCCTTTTTTGTGTGTAAAGTTGGTTATAAGTGTATCTTTAATTTTTGATCATGTTAACAATATTTGGAAGGCTGATGATGACTCTCATGAAGTCATAAATACATGTAATTGAATGACATGTAATTAATGAGTACATTTGTGGATCATTAATGGCATTGTCTGCAAAGAAGGGAACTTAGGGGCTCGGGATTAAATAACGAGAGTTCATTGGCATGCTGCCACGCTGGCATAAAAGAAAAATGAACGGAAAGGAAACATTGATCTACCTTAGCTATTCCAAAGCTTACATTTTGTTGACCGTCTCTTGTAAAGTGATATGGCCAGAATTGTCTCAGGCTTCAACGCACATTGCAAAATGGCACCCTTGTGTCAAAAGTTCTTTTTCAATTTATTTCAGAGGTCTTAGTATCTCGTTCTAATAATCTTGGATGTCCTTACATTGGGCCTCATTTGTATTCATGTATTTATTCATGCATTCCACTTAATACAGGTACATTCCAAACAATGCTACCCTTTGTTTAGTGAACAGTTTCCTATTAATTCAATGGCCGTCACTATTCCTTCTACTTGTATATTGTCAGTCTACCACAACAATCAGGAATTTGAGCAAACTTTGGGGATGGGATTTCAGAGGCTGTTCCTTGTTTATACACAGGCAGTGCATCAGTTTTATGCTTGCAGAGTCCGAAGATTCTGCCCTCATTTCTTTCATAGCTGTAGACATTGATTGCATTCCAGCTGGAAGAACTAGCAAAATGATTACTCATGATAAAGTATTGGATGTTTTGCACTACTAATATTGAATGTTGGTCTGCAGATTAGTTGAGTTACCTACCAGGAAAAGTGAAACCTTGATTTGTGCCCTTCCAGGGTTCCCAAACCTTTTTTAGTCATTTTCAAAGGACATGTTGACATGATGTTGTCTTAGAGCAGGTTCAGATGCTAAGTCGGTAATACATGTGCTACCGGTACTAAATGTAAACCTGCAGTACCGTGAGTATCTTCCATTACAGCTGCCATTTTGTATAACGGACTTGAATATTGCACCAAGACTCACTCATTGTAATGAATGCATGTCGGCATATTACTCAATAGAGTGTTGTTTTATTCTTTTCACAGATGTGTTAATTACAAACATGTTCATTTGCTTTATGGCTGATAAACAGAAATACATGTAGAAATATGTTAACAGTATCATGCTTCCAGTTGGATTTCAGAAGTTGAAATAAAGTATTACAAATTATTTTCATGAAGAATACATGAGTCTCTTTGATCGTTCCATTTATTTTTAGTCAAAGATTTTGAAGTGAAGTTTTCTTTTACAAATGTTATTGCTAATTGTGATCTTTCTTATTATTACTGGGAATGGGTCATTAGGGAGACTTTCTCATTGGGTCGTGCTCGTGCACAAACTTTACTTACCTACATGTGTTTCTAAAACATCCTTCAAACCAATGAACTTGAAATTGACATATGTTCATATTGAGCGCATTCTCTGTCTTTTATTAGAATATGGACGGTAAAAATATGTCTTTAAAAGGTAGCTGGTACAATAGGGAGAAACCGAAAAGTCTCCCTATTTGCAGACCTATGTCTCCCAAATGTTCACTTTTAGACACTAAAGTGTCTCCCTAGTATGCGTTATAGATAAATTTAGTATTTTGTTCATATCTACTCCGGATATTTCTTTGTTCCTATTGGCTCGTATTCATAAAAACTAGCAGGTGCTTCCAAGTAAATACTTCTAGTAAGTACTTTTTTCTCTAAGTATTTAGCATAAGGTGAAGCTTATACTTGATTCCATATTCATAAAACGAGCATTTGGTACAGAATGCTAGACTTAATACAAACTTCAAGGTAATGCTTTTTGGTTTTGTGGTTAAGTACCTATTCAATTGCCAGTGGAATACAGATTGGTTTGATGTTAATGGGATTACATGAACAATTTGAGAGAAGAAACCATTGTTAGAGGATAGCAACTGTTTGGCTCCGTGCAGGCGAACAGTTAGGGCAGATTTAGCCTTCAGAAAACAGGGGGGTTGGAAAGCAAAAGGTGTCATTTTGATGAAATCAAGTCCTAAACTGAGTCGCAATCTGAAAAACTTATCGAGGGACGTGTCATGGCTAGAGCCCATCAAATTCTTCGTTTACAGAACAGAATATTTTTTGTCGAGTTTTTTCTCCAATTATAGGGCATAAAACATGAAAACATTCATCAGATCTTGGCATGTCAATTGTACATAAATATTGTGATTGTTTTTTTTTCTCCAATAAAGAAATAATATTGGAATGAATTCATTTGTAACTGTGTTCTTATTTCAGTGCCTTGTTTCTTTGGAAAGAACAAATATTGGAGTCGTCAAATATTAAGTTATGCTAACTCAAGTTTTGGATTCTTGCGTTTAACCAAGCTTTTGGAATATTTTGGACTAAGTTCATCTGGGTTTTAATTGGACTCATCGTTTTCGTCATCGGCAGTCTGGTACCCGTCCTTCTCGGCACTGCTCTCAATGATCTTCTGTAGTCTTTCCCTGGCTACGTCGGCCATGATCTGCCTCATGTCCGGATGCTCTGCCAACACTAGGAGACAGAAAACAAGAGAACAGCCGATCAGAATTAGGCCTACCATATTACAATGACAAACATACTGAGGGTACTACTCCATACTGGGGGAAATACTCCCATACTGGGGGAACTACCATACTGGGGGAACTACCACACTGGGGGAACTACCGGGGGGCACTACTTCATACTGGGGGAACTACCGGGGGCACTACTTCATACTGGGGGAACTACTAGGGGCACTACTCCATACTGGGGGAACTACTAGGGGGCACTACTCCATACTGGGGGAACTACTGGGGGAACTACCGGGGGGCACTACTTCATACTGGGGAACTACTGGGGGAACTACCGGGGGGCACTACTTCATACTGGGTAACTACTAGGGGAACTACCGGGGGGGGGACTACTTCATACTAGGGGAACTACTGGGGGAACTACCGGGGGGCACTACTTCATACTGGGGGAACTACTAGGGGCACTACTCCATACTGGGGGAACTACTGGGGGAACTACTCCATACTGGGGGAAACTACTGGGGGAACTACTAGGGGCACTACTCCATACTGGGGGAACTACTGGGGGAACTACCGGGGGAAACTACTGGGGGAACTACCGGGGGCATTACTTCATACTGGGTAACTACTAGGGGAACTACCGGGGGGCACTACTTCATACTGGGGGAACTACTGGGGGAACTACCGGGGGGCACTACTTCATACTGGGGGAACTACTAGGGGGCACTACTCCATACTGGGGGAACTACTAGGGGGCACTACTCCATACTGGGGGAACTACTGGGGGAACTACCACACTGGGGGTACTACCATATTGGAGGAACTACCATACTGGGGAAACTACTGGGGGGAACAGATGAGTCCGAACATTTATAGGGCAGATTTAGCCTTCAGAAAACAGGGGGGTTGGAAAGCAAAAAGTGTAATTGTGATGAAATCAAGTCCTAAACTGAGTCGCAATCTGAAAAACTTATCGAGGGACGTGTCATGGCTAGAGCACATCAAATTCTTCGTTTACAGAACATAATTTTTTTTTTTCGAGATTTTTCTCCAATTATAGGGCATAAAACATGAAAACATTCAAATCACATGCAGGTATGAAAATGGTTTTAAAATGACCAGAATTTTAAAGGGTGCTCATTTTCGGTCTCCATTTATAATACTGATAGTTACTAATAATACATCGGTCTGCGCTACACCCCGCAAAACCCTCTCTAGATCCGCCACTTGAACCATTCCTCACTGAGGTAACATCGGGCAGCATGTCGGACGAAGATGTGATGGGTAGCTAGCCAGTCCACATTTTCTTCACCAAAATGATAAAAACGCATGAAGTACGATGGCCAATACAACTGCCTGACATTATAAACATTTGTTTTCCTCCCTGCACCTTCCACAAGTTCAATGTAGCCAGCCACGCCAAGCACAAGTAATCACAAAGACGTTCAAGCCTGGTCTGGAGCAACCTTAGAATTTTCCAAGGATATGCTTGTAGTTTATGCTTAATACTACTCTTTATGAATATGTATAGAAGGAGATGCTTCTACTTTTAGTATTTGCTCGATGTCTTGAAGGAGATACTTTTACCTGAAGCATATGCTTAAAAGTATAAGCAAATCCTTCCCTTTTTATGAATATGGTGCATGCTAAATACTTGAAAAGTGAAGTAAAAGCATATGCTACGTTTTTATGAATTACCAGCCATTGTCTTTGAAATCATGACAGAGGTGAATATCTGCCAAGCAGTCGGCAAAATGTTAATTGTATTAAAAATCACACAAACAACAAAAAATCTCTGAATAATACAGACTTTATAGAGCACACATATCCATCAATCATATTCCTTTATGATGTTATCTGAGTGAAAAACTAAGTCACAATCAATTGGGAATGGAGATCCTTGCAATTTGGACTTGGCTTAATTCATCATCATTAGTAATTCCAATCATTGTTAATTACTAGATTCATCTTTGAACCACTTAAGCATAAGTTAATGATCTTCATTCTTTGTTTCACAATTTCAAATCAAACTGACTGTATAATATCAATATGGCATTTTTGTAAAACAAATTATGGTTAGGAAACTGAATGAGTAAGGAAACAAGTCGTATAAATTGTTGAGCAAACAAAATTTAATTGAAGCAGGGTTTGAACCCGAGACCGAGGCTTTCCTCACAACATTACTGTAACATCTTCACTATCTACCCCTGTATTTACATAAATAATATTTCTAGAAAAAGAATACAAAATTACTTCTCCACATGGAGGCTGGGCCTTTCTCAAAGCTCAGCTCAGGCTCCAGCTTTGTCTCTGTCATCCATATGCCGAAAATAATAGGCTGTCGTTATTCATTAAAGCTGGTGCTCTGTTTCCTTTTAAAACCTAAGAATATACTTCCGAACCACAGCCAAGAGCCTCTATTTTGATACCTGTCATTTTAACATGGATTCACAAAATGGAGCTAGAGCTTGAGGCTGAGCCGGAGTCGAGGTTTGGGAAAGGCCCTTAGTCTCTTAAAAAGATCCAAAATGAAAGACTTCAATCGTCCATACATACTAAGGCATTTATGTACGACAAACAGTTCTAGAATACAGGAATGTAGGAATTCTAATAAAAACGTAAAAACCTTAATACATGTAAAATGTCTTTAGGTTTGAAAGCTAAACAAAGGCAGGGCAGGCATTAGTCTTGTGCTTGTTCATCATTTGGACATGATTTTTGTTGGTTGCTATTATTAATTACCGAGATCAATCCAAGTGGTTCTCTACACTTTGAAATTACAAGAACAGCAGGCATATGAAAAGGGAACCAGACCTGTATCACTACGAATTCCTTAAATGTTTGCTGTACCCATCTACTGAAGCAAGCTGCTTAATAGGCACTTCAATATTATTTCACAACAAAAGTAGTAACAAAATGCTTTCTTGGTAAAATGGAAAAACTGAAAAACAAACATATGCAAATTTTTGACACACTTTTTTAGTTATTCAAGTAAAGGCACTCTGGTTGCTAAAATGCTATATATACAAAACAGTTATTTTGATAAAACTCCGCATAGATAAATAATGACAAACCTCTTCATAGAAACTTCAGGGAATGATTAAGAAATGTAAAATATAGTCTTCAGATAGTACATATTAAAAGACACTCTTGTTAAAAAATAGAAAAATATCAATAAAACTTCAGTTAATATTATGTTCAAGAACATCTTGATTTTTTTCAGATACTTTGATCAAATGCTGTTTCTTTCTACTAGCACAAAATCTACCACACACCTTTGGTCATAACAATAAATACATGCACACTATCAGAAATTAAATTTTCTCAAAACCTAGAAGCCTGTCGGATCCTGTCATGAGGATTTTGTTCTCACTTAAAATTTTGTTGGTCCTTCACATTTGAACTCCCTCTGAGGGGCCTGTTTGTTTTGTTGCGGATCTTGGTCGCCATATTTGATCTTACAAATCCATGTCGCAGGCAGGATATGCTAAAATGCAACCCGGAGCAGTTTTTGAGGGCCGGATCACTGATCCCGTTCCTGAAACAAACAGGTCCTTTGTTTAAATAATAAATGGCTCGCACAATTTATAAGGGCTGCCCTCCCTCAGTCAAGAATGTCCATGCAGCCTATCCTGGGGCCCTAGTTTTATTCTTGTTTCCTAAAAAGGTAAGCAGCATATGGGAGATGCGAGTTTGACAATTTCACAGATGACTGTTACTGTCTTTCTTTCTTTCTTGCTCCTTTTGCCCATAAATCTGCATTTCTATGACAAAATCCAAAGAATGAATGTACCTTTAAGGCTTTACAACACTTGATCATTATATTGCTTGAATACCACTTACCCCCTTTGAAGAAAGTACCCTTTTATTATCCGAATACAAAATTATTGAAATGGCTAACTTAATGTGCCGGCAGTACATCCTCGGGACTCATTTGCATATTGATCACATGACTTATAATCTACAGCAGCAAGAAACGTGTCATTTTGATCTAAGCTGTCCAGGATGAGGTCGAGGGGTGAGGTTTATGAGGATGTTCCGGTCTCCCTCATCACAGATGCGTGTTCATCTCGGCCGGTTGCTTGACCATAAACTCGATGATCTTCCTGTTCTTGTCGTGGTAGGCTTTCCTGATGATGTCAACGGCCTGAGGATGGGTCACTCCCTGAAGAGACTGACCGTCTACAGAGATGACCTCACAACCGGCCTTTGTCAGGACACACAAAACAAAAACATAACAAGCATTAGAATATCCAACAAAAATTAGCACGAAAATTTGCTAACCATGAAATTTCTGTCTTTTTTTTTGTCAAAAAAAAAAACAGGATTAAAAGCCAAATGTCCATGTGTTGCGTATCACTAGCGATTAATGGTTTGTTTTATTGAGCAAAGACGTTTTGTGCTAAGCAATTTTTTTGTGCTTAACAGCTCCATGAAATTGGCTCCAGATATCATGTCGGGGATAGGGTTTACATGTATAAATATGGAACTTAGCCTCTCTAATGTCTTGAAGAGTAAATTTTCTTCTGTGAATTTGAAAGAGAGAGTGAGAGAGAGAAAGCGATCAGACAAAAACACGAAATGTTGGATACTTATTGGGCTCACCTGCAGTATTCCATCATCCGATGCCGCTCCCCCTTGAAAAATTCGGTCAATTCGTACCTCGGGCTGGTGCTTGCTGTCTCGCCCGCCAGAAACACTGATACCTATGGTAAGGAATTGAAAAATGTGAACTCGGGGAACAAGACCAATAGAGTGCATAAGCCTTGTTCATATTGTGAGAAACAACCTCCACAAGTTAAAAGGAGACAAAAGGAGAATGGATCCTGAGTTAACACACTATCTAGGCTTGATAGTGCAGGACCCTATTTCATTGAATCTGCTACCTTACATGCCATATAAAGCCAAAATTCTTCGCTTACAATAGCAGACTTTTACTTAGCAGATTTCATAGGAGAGTTTTCTTTCACGCTATGCATTTAAACAAGGACTTTCTGCAGAATGCACATGACAAAGCGTGTTAGCAGAAAAGAAAATCAAGGTTAGCATAGAAATATTTCACTAACCAATTTAGCACCGAAAGTCTTACTTATGCATTCCATGAAATATATTTCATGTGCAGCAGTGCCCATAAGCACGAAAATGGACCGTAACGAATTCCATGAAATTTGATCCAGATCGGCTACTCTTACCAAGTGAGGCTCTGTTTTTCTTCAGAGTCACCATCAAGGTCTCCATTCCGGCCAGGACTTGTTCCACCATCTGGTCTTGTGCAGTGGAGGAGACTGAGGATGCCTTGAGTGTCTTAGCCTCTGCGTCAATCTCCTGGAGAGGTGCTGGCTCGCCCAAGTTGATGTCATCAATGTCCATGTAGTCACTGTTCATCCTTCTCTTCTCCACTTGGGGTTTCTCATCGTTACGGAAACTGTTCTTCCTGTAAACGAGGAGATATGAATACTCTGATCAGTAAAGAGATTTCTTTTTCCCTTCCTCCACAAACATTCAGACAAGTATTGCTCACTCACAGCAAGACAAGTGGGGAATGAGATTGGTGTATAGATTCTTTTCTTGCCTTCAACTTGTGATGTACCTGGTTCGAATCCCACCAAAGGCACAATGCGGCTCAGGTCTTCAATCCCCACCTGATCTACTCTACCTCAGCTTACCAAGAAATATTTTTGAGGATATTTTTTAGGGTCCCTAGCAAAAATAGTTTGAACAACTTGTAAAGGTTTTCCCCAGCAAAAAAGACAAAACAAAAGATGCCTAATTATAACAAAGTGACAAGATGTCTACAAAATGTTTCAACCTCATTTAGCTATAACCCAAGATTTGGTCCTAGTTTAAATAATATCAACAGTGGATGATTTATCAAGGAGCTGATGAAACTTGTTTTAATCAAAACTTACAGAATGCCCTTTCTGGATGGCGAGGGCGAACCTCTGTACTCAGTGAAGGTCACTTTGAATGAGCTGCGACGTCCACTATCATTACTGTCCATAGACCCGTCTATGGAGCCTTCTACGGACAGATTGTTCTTGACAGATTGCCTGGATGTCTTCTTGCTCAGGTCCACCTTGGCATAGATCGGTTCGTCATTGGATGTTGGTGAAGTGCCCGGGGGACTGGTGACGATTGGGGAGCGCTCTGTGTTGGGAGGGGTCTTCGGGATAACAGGAGATGTCGGGCTTCCCACGGAAGACGCCGGGGTTACTGGTAGTGACATCTCACTGATGGGTGAGAAGCCGTTTGGCGAGGACCAAGCTGGGGAAGAGTTGATGGACTGGCTGGTTCCCTGACCTGAGTCGTTGTTCCTCTGCACAAGACTGTACAAGCCGCTCTGACTGGGCTTTAAGGGTTCGTCCTCGCCATCACTCCCTGAGTCACTTTCCGAGTCGTCATCTTCAAATCTTGGGAGTTCAACATCGTCATCATCATCATCATCATCGCTGTCACCAAGTCCGTAAGTCTGAGCATCAAAGCCTCTGTGAACTCCAGACGTGCCATGATCAGGCTCATCATGAGCAGCATCCGTCTCATTTTGCGACACCAGAATCTGGGGTATGGGTTCTTGACCCAGAGGTATGCTCTTCCCACTTCCTGCTTCTTTGCCTCCTGATGCCGACTCCGGCGACGACATCTGCTGGTGCCTTTCCAAGTTGACTGGGTGCTTCTTCACAGTGCTCTCTCTGACCGCAACAACAATATTGTCATCTGACGGCTCTTCGGTTGACGAGGAGGTTGAAATATTCAAGAGCTTACCGCTCTGGTTGGGACCCTGCTCTTGGAAGTGGTCCTTGCTTGGATTGTCAAAGAGTGACATGGCGATGTCGCTATTGTGCAGAGAGTTCTCATCAGCCGTGGGATCATCCTCTTCGCCTTCTCCATTGCCATCCTCTGGACTGGATCCCGTTATCCTCTTCTGGTTCTCTCTCCGGAGTTCCTCAAGCTCGTTCTGCCGTCTCCTGTCCATCTCAATGTCTTCCTGAGTCCGCAGGAAGAACTTGCCCTCTTGATCTGCAACACACCAACATAAAATTCTGAATTTATGTCTCAACCAACAGTTATCAATTAAGCAAACTCCTCAACCCTCACGCTAAATGCCTGGCACTGAAATACACTGGCAGGCTGTACGCACCTGCTTTGGTCTCCAGAATGGTCTTCTTAGGTTTGCCGATTGAGTTACGCCTCATAGGATTCAACGGCTGAGACATATCTAGGAAAGAAGCAACAATAACCCATGTTTCATTACAGATTATGGCATTGATACGCACGATTGGCTCAACAAGGTACTAGTTCCAAAGATTATTATCTGATTGTCAACAATTTGTAGGTTGCTGGTTTTAGAGAGAGTCTATAGTCCCATCAATAGTTGCAACTAATTCACTCTTGTGCTTATAGCTTACATGGAGATTCAGATATTAATCACCACGTAAATTATGCCAAGTAAGTTGGAAACTCTTATTCTTTATATTATTGAAAAGTGAACAAAGAAAAATTGACTGGAGTGGGATTCGAATTAGCGATCTCAAGAATACCGTACCGCCACTCTTCAAACTGAGCTATTCAGGCCTATGTTGGTGGTGTCCCTAATGGTCAATTAGATCTGTTCATTTGGCAGTCAGAAGCCATATCTACGTGTGCACATAAAGGGTTTCATGGCTTCCGACTGCCAAACAAAAAAAGATAATTGACTATTAGGGACACCACCAACGTAGGGCTGGATAGGCCAGTTGGTAGAGCCTGTACGGTATTCAGGAGGTCGCCGATTCGAATCCCACTCCAGTCAATTTTTCTTTGTTCACTTTTCAATGATTTATGTTTATAAAATTATGTTTTCCTTTAGCATTTTCCATTTTATAGTTTAACTGTTAAGTAAAAAAAAAAGCCCAATGTAGACAAAGGCTTTAAAAAAGAGATGTCCGAGCTTGTCTGAAACTCTAAGTTATAATAGCAAGTATACAAATAAAAAGAACAAGGATTGACCAACCAATCAACCAACCTTTCCGTCCAAACTGAAGGTCATCGTATGCTTGCAGCTCCTTCCTTGACACCATGCTGTCGAATCGGCCCAGGTCTGAGGGCGCTATGACTCCACGGAGCTCTCTCAGTAGGAGAATCTTCTCCGGTCTGTCCAAGATGGTCAGTACTGGCATCACCAGGTTCTCTATCATCCCCTCCTGGTGATACTGCACAGGCAAGGTGTGGAGAGGAAGGTAATTTATAACAAATGCTGGGGTCGATTTCACAAAGCCCTACGATCGATCGCAACTCGAGTTACGAAGGATAACCCATCGTATCCTCTGACTTCTACGCAGGGCTGCAAATGCATCAGAATTGCTACGATTTATAGTTAGTTAAGATGAGTTTGGTGAAATCGGCCCCAGGTCTGTCATCCATTCATAGGGGTATTATGAGTGACATAGGCCTTTTCACAGACAGCTGGTCAATGGGCTTTTGTGTGCAAAACAAACATTTTCATTCCACCAGGTTGGGGCAGGATTCGTATGGTGTCCATGAAACACCATCAAACTATATTATGTTATGTTTTCATGAGTTTACATATGCACTTGTTTCTTCAAATTAAAATGTCTCCTGATGAGGACTAGAGCAGACCAGTTGAAATGTTGAGACCTAATTACAAGAAGTGCGAACGATATAGAAGTGCGAACGATTCTTACATGGTGTTTCCACAAACCGATCCACATACCAATTGTCACCATGCAAAGCCTCAAATCTTTCTTCAAATGAAACCTATCTATGCATTGGAAGTCATTATAAATCACCATATAAATGGTGCACCCAAAACTGACTCCAGCACTGTAATTGATTTTGTAATTGAGTCAGAATTCCCTCGAGTTAATTTCTTACCCGTCTGACGTGTCTCATAACGGCGTTCTGTTCATCATTGCTCAGTAATTTCTTAGCCATGTCGTCCAGGACGCTCAAGGCGCTGGCGTACCTGGCCTCGGAGTACATGAGCTGGGTACCTGCACCGTACAGGAAGGCAGCTTGCTGTTGGGTATCCTGACTACTTGCATGCTGGGTCATATGCCCCGGAGGAGGCACCACGCTGACTGGTTTGGGACGCTGGCGTCTGACTATACTTCCAGGATTAGAACTTGTTGCTTGAAAATTTAATGGAAAAAAGAACAAATGAATCAAATGCTTGGAGAAAGATCCTGCAAGGATCAAAAGGTCGGACCCACCCTGTATCTAGTCTTAAATAGCAGTTCATATACTGCTTGATAAGCACTCCACAGCACTTAATTAATTGCACTCTAGAAAATCAAAAACAAATCATTGTACTGATTTGGTCATCGGTCTCCTGATGAGGACTAGAGCAAGCTAAAGTGCGAACGAGATAGAAGTGCAAAAGTACGAATGGATATTACAAGGTGTTTTCAAACACCGATCCACATACAATTGTCACCATGCAAAGCCTCAAATCTTTCTTAATCATTGTACTTATTTTTCACATAAGATAGAACCATGAGAACTGGCTTACTTAAAGAATTTTGCAATTTTATTTTTTAGCTCACCAGCGGGGTCTCTGTCGATGGTCTTACGTGTCGCCCAGGAAGTAGTAGCTGCCTCTGATTGGTTAGCAGCTCCACTGAAAGGAGGATGGGCAGTCGAGGGCTTCTTGTTCAGGCTGGCATAGGCTTCTGACGAGGGATACCTTTTCTGGGCATGTCTTGGATCTGAAAATCAACAAAAAGTTGCATGTTTTAGCTGAAAATTGTTAACATTTTGGAATTATTCAAATAAATTATCACCCTTAACCGACAAAGATGAGCATTTCAGTAAGTGCCTATTTAGTCATTTGAGTGTAAATGAAAAATATCATGTGCTGGCTCAGGTAGGATTTGAGCCCATGACATTCTGCTTACTAACGCAGATGCCATTTTAGAATTTGTGTCCAATATCATATTTGTTGCAAACAAAGTTTTCCACAGTAATTACTAACAATGTCAAATTTTAACAAGTATCAAGAAATAATCATATCTATGCCGGCAGAATCTGTTCAAAGAGCTGTTATTGTGTCCAAACATTCCCTGCTTTGATGAGAGCTCTCAGAGAGGCTTGATGGAAAGTTGAAGCTACCTCCAAATACCAGTTAAATCTATTATCCCTCCATTTATGTTCCAAAAAAAAAAAAAGTTTCCAGGATAAATGGACGCAACTGACGTGAATTCAATTCTCCTCATTTCAAACTAAAAGGCAAATGGTGTATTCAACTGTTTAGATGAAAATTTAAGCTGCATCCATCAAGGATTCCCATTAATACATTATTAATTTGTTGCTACACATAACTTGTCTTCAGTTTTGCTATGTGCACAGTAAGTACAAAGATGGCCCTTAAGCAAAGCTGTCTGTACAAAAGGATTCATAATTGTGTTTGTGATATAGCGGTATGTGAGTGGTTTCATGGCTTCTGACTGGCAAATGAACAAAGGTAATTGACAATTAGGGACACCACCAACGTAGGGCTGGATAGCTCAGTTGGTTGAGCGCCGGTACCGTATTCTGTGAGGTCCCAGGTCACATCCTGCTCCACTCATTTTTTGATTGTTCACCTTTCAACAACTTAAAATCAATCCAGTCAGCTTCCCTTGTGGTTATTTGATGATTACATTTTACTTTTAATAGATAACACTAGTTGCCAGACCACATTTCAATAATAATTAACAGTTCTTATATAGCGCATATCACAAAAAGTAAAGTAAAAAGTCTCTATGCAATTAGGAAAATAGGAGAATAAATGTGTCTGGTAATTGACTTTTTTTTAGCTAAGCACCATTTTCGGCTGATAAGTTCCTGAAACTGAGGCCCCAACTCCTTACCTGCAGCAGGTTTCTTGTCTCGTTGTTTGTCGGCCTTCTCCCTCTTGTCACGGCTCTTCATCTTCATCCCAAACAGGACTTCCCTGAAGGTGCGATTCTTCTGGGATTTTGTCTGCTTTGTCTCGCTCTCAGTCTCAAACACTGGCAGAGCTTTCTCTGTCAAAATAGCAAAAAAACAAACAACAAGCACGTTATTACCTCTTCAACTTCAATATAAAGGGTGCACAAAAAGTAACTTCCGTTGATTTTGACGCCCGATCCCTTTAACTTTAATCGGTTTGGGGTGATATGAGTAGTATGAGTGTTTAGAGCACATCTTAAGCTGCATTTTGATACCCTACTTGATGCCAAGAACTCAACAATGTTCAATGCACACAACATTCTTTGTCAAAAGGTATAAAACCAAAAGTTGCACTTTTGGGTATACAATGTCAGCAGCTGTGCGTAACCCATTGTCGACCCAAACAATATCGCCCTATGCAATGTTGCGCAGGGTAAGTTCAAACCGTATACCTATAAGTGCAACTTTTGGTTTTGTACCTTTTGACAAAGAATGCTGTGTGCATTGAAGAGTGTTGAGTCCTTGGCATCAAGTAGGGTATCAAAATGCAGCTTAAGATGTGCTCTAAACACTCATACTACTCATATCACCCCAAACCGATCAAATTTAAAGGAGTGGGGCATCAATTTCAACGGAAGTTACTTTTTGTGCACACTTTACATCTACTGCATTGAAGGGATAACTAGTCTAAGATTGACTGTGGTACAAACTATTAGACCGGATTCAACATATTGATATGCTTAGTGATCTAGCCAATGGGATGTCTGCTGTTCAGTGGGCCGTGGTTCGAACCCCTCATGAGGAATCACATCCAAAGATGCACGTATTACTTCATTTTAACTACCCTTTTCATCTTGTAACAATTTTCACCAATGTCCTTACCACCAGGAAATTTCATGCTGTGAGAACGACCGATCCTCTTATCCTTGACAGAAGATGTGGGTTGACTCGCAGCAGTCTGGGGGGCAGATTGGGCGGATCTGCTTGTCCGCTCGTCTATCTTCTGAGGCTCCACAGGTTTACTTTGTTCACTGGATGCTAAATGCTTCTGCGGGGGAAATTAGTTACAGACTCAGAAACAATACAATGGCACTGTGATACTTCTAACTATACAGACATATGACTGATCCACATACCAATTGTCACCATGCAAAGCCTCAAATCTTTCTTGACTTTAAGTCAAGAAAGTGTGCTTGTCTTGTCATTATAGCCTTCAATAAAGATCCTGCTAGGATCGAAACGCATCAGGCCCTCCCAACTCTAAGCATTTTATAAATTTCAGGTCATTATTTTGGCTGATGAGCAGTTTGCAGCAGTTTATTACTTGTACACAGACATATGGTAAGGAAGAGATTCTTCGGTACTTGTTTGTCAGTCCCAGTCACTGAAAAACCAGGCCAGGCCCAGAACTTGAGGCCTGTAATCCTCCTCATGTCAGCCGTGAACTTCAACACGATAGAGCTGCTTAAAATCAAGCAAGCCTGGGCTGGATTTCACCAAGCACTAAGATTAATCTTAAGATGAGTTGTATGTCAGTATCACCAAAGTGATTCCTATTGTGACATCACACTTTGCTTAGGAATTAAGATTGATTCACACTTTAAGATCAATCTTAGTGATTTGTGAAATCGGTCCCTGGTTTCTTGAGACTGTCCAAACTCAATCCGTCAATCTGGTTAGTACCAACTATGGTCCAGGGCACAGCAGGAGCTTGAAGTTGATAGTTCATGGGTGGGGATTATAGAAACCCAAGGTTTCGGGCAAATCCCAGGCCTGGCCTGGCTTTTTCCCTCTCTTTTTCTGAGTACCTGTATGAGGGCTGTTGTCTCGGACGCTACAGATGATCTAGATGATTTGGGAATAGGCGTTGGAGACATGGTTACGGACTGATTGGGAAGCCAGTCAGTACTCTGGTTGTGTGCATGTGTCTGGGTGTAATGTTCGGCAACTTCAACTGGCATAGCATCGATTAGTTCATTATGGGTCAAAGGGTTCGTACCCGACGTTGGTGAGGAACTGTGCGGCCCTTGAAATAGAAAGAACGAAAGTGAGACCAATTATTTCTGAAATGCTGACGAACATTTTTTAAAAACATGGATACATTATTTGTGAAAAATTGTTTAGATTTCAACCATTGCACTGGGATACAAAAAAGCAAAAATGCTCGAAGTGCAGTCATTCACTGGTGAGTGTACTAGCAGATCTTACGTTTATGGCTGGTATCCCTGTGTGCCCATTCATACTCGTTGCATAGTTCCTTGTAGGCAGGGTACCGGTTGACACTGCGGATGGTCATGATAAGGCAAGGCTGGTTGCGTATGAGTTCTACAGCCTGAGCGTGCGTAGCATTCTCAGTCGTCACTCCGTTGACATCAATTATCTGATCGCCAACATTGACTCCATGGGCCTCTGCTAAACCACCTCCATCCACCCTGAAAAAACAAATTGAGAAGATTCTACATATGATAATCAATTCCATTAAGGAATGGAAAGAGATGGTAAAGGTTTATAACATTGTTTATAAAATAAGACATTTGCTTTGATTTGAAGGTAATATCATACTTTGGATAAATACAGCATTTCATGCCAAAAAAATGTTAACGGTATGTTTATAACCTGTAAGCCTGTAAACCTTTCTGTTTCGGTATGCTACCAAAGTATGATAGTACTTTTAAACCGAAATTGGGTTGACCATACAATGTGGTGCGACACTTTAATAAATTTTATGTAGATTGTGTTGTGTGATGTTCTAGTGATCTAGTGTATCAAATTCAAATCAAAACATACTTGGATACGTAGATGCCCACTCCATACTCCCTTCCTCCCCTGATGTTGAAACCGATGCATTGCCGTGATGACGGCGTGATGTTGACGCGTCTCTCGTCACCTCGACTCAGCAGTCTGGTTCCTCCCATGGCAGCATGGGAAGGGTCTACATCGTTAAACTCCCCGGCAACGATCTTCCTCCGGACGGTATCAAACCTGAAGACAATATCAATATTCATAGCCAGTACAATAAAATCAATGCCATCTACAACAAATGAAATGACATTAGAAATCTCTACAATTGCTCAGGTTAAGTTAAGAGGTTCCTACAAACACTAACACTGACAAAGTGTGACAACTTTTGAATCTACCCAAACTCAGTATTATTTATTTATTTCTGGTTTTCTGGTAATGACACCAAGGATTCCTCAAAAGCACCCTTAAATTGATGAAACTCAAAAGCCTGATGAAACCTTTTTATGGAAAGATGATGAGAAGAAGATACGGTTTTAGAGGTGGGAGGAAAACCACCGAGTAATATTCTGGGTAAAACCCACAGAATCAGGTAGAGACTGAAAACCAAATCCACTTGTGGACCGAGCCGGACTTAAACTCGGTCCAAAGAGATGTAAGGTGATGAAAGAACCACGACGCCAACCTGACTCCCATAAATGAACAATATGGCATAATCATGGATTACCTCATGAGAAAGAACACAATCAGTAAACACTGTTATTATCAAATATTGAAGGTAAACATTCCACTGACTTGTCCTACTTTGTTCATATGAGGGTGTTTGATCATAATCTTACCAACAAACTTTACCTTACATAGTGAAGGCTTTTTATTAACCTCAGTTTTTTCATGCAGAGGAACTTCAATGGGAAACTTTGGAGAACCGGTCTTCAAGTCAACAACCCACGCACGTGCAAAACAATGTGCGCATGCTCAAATTTGCACGCGCATGGTTTGCGCATGCACATGGTTTGCACGTGCGCTGTTAACTTGAAGACCAGTTCTCCAAAGTCTCCCATTATTGCTCCTCTGAGCTTTTCTGTACATACTCATTGGCTTACAGCCTTGTTAAGGACAAATTCTGCTACGACAAATGAAGGTAGTTCATTATTTACCAGGATGTTTTCTCCTTGGCTACGCGATGTCCTGCTACTGGGCCACAGTGCTGTACCTTGAGACGTAACCGGCTATTTCCCTGCAGCACCATCTTTGCACTGCTGCTGGTGATGTTGTCAAAACTGATGTTGTTGACCTCCAGAATCTGGTCCCCAGCGCCCAAACCTAGAGATTCTACACAAGTTGAAATAGGATGCGAATAGGCATGAATGACAAGGGCACAGACTGAAAAGAAAAAAATGGCAATTTCTATTCTCAACTCTCACCCCATAAAACGTATTTATCTGCCATTCTCTTGAACATGTTGAAAAAAAAGGAGTGTAAAAATCCAGAATAGGGTTAAAACAACTAATAATCTTACATACTCTTGCAACTTGCACCTACCAATTGATATTAAAACTGAGGTCGCTGGTTCGAAATCCCACTCCAGTCATTTTTTTCTTTGACAATGTTTGATCATTTTTCCAGTCAGTTTCCCTTATTAGATGAATATTAAAACTGAAAACATCTTTTAAAATAATGAAATCAACGAATTTCCAAACATATTTGTACATAAAATAAAACTACAGTATTCATAAGTGAACAAAAAGTTACTGGAGCAGGATTTGAACCGGCGACCTCCTGAATAATGTACAGGCGCTCTACCAACTGAGCTATTTGATGATTATTAAATAAAATTCACGAGACATTTACTTTCAGTTCCCTAGTTCAAGATGCTTACCTTCTACTGAGCCGGATTCTACGGAGCTGATAAATATCCCCCGGCCGTTCTCCGAGCCTCCCTGGATGTTAATGCCAGGAGCATCCCCGTCCTTATCAATGGTTACCATGCGAACAACAGAGGTAGCTGGGTTGTCATGGAAACCATTTGTGCCTGCGTGAATAATGCAATACATGTGCATGACATGGGTGACAAAACAATTATGGATTTTTGGTTTTCGTGAACTCAAGCAGATGTATATGTATACGTACATGTATATATACAGTGTACATGTAATTTGTAAGGTCCATGAAGTGTGCGTTAGAAGGGCAACTGCAAAATACTGGAAATTTGGAAAGAATGACAACATTGAAAAAGGCATTTTTGTTGAACAGGCAATAACATTTAAGGTTTGTTAGCTAAACGTATAGTTACAGAACAGAAAATGAACTCCCAAAAAGATGAAAAAATTAATTCTGTCAGGCCTTGAATTTGGTTCTGAAATGCTGAAAGGGGCAAGGCCACTTCTCCATTGCAAGGGGCACTTCCATTGGAAAATCATAATGTCTATGGAAATATTTGAAGGGGGCATCAAAGCCAAGAACCAGGGCAACGAAGGCCATGGCCTCCATGGCTTCCGTTGAATTCCAGGCTGGTTCTGTGTGAAAAAGGTGCAGCAAAATAATGCTGACTATTTGCATGCTGAGTGATGAACAAAAAGATTTTGTTTTTATAATCCGCCATTATTTAATTATTAATCCAATGCAGGTACTGTACATTTGAACAATACCCTGTTCTGTAAGAATGTCCCTTGCCACTTGTCATGCTTGTGCTGGCAATTAAGCTGAAATAGATCCATCTACTGAAATACGCACAATAGCCAGATCACAAGGCATGCTTTTATAAAGGTAACTGGAATACCCTGTAACTGGTAAGTCAAACACTACATGTACACATATGTACTGTACATTGTCTGACATCCATTGTCTACTTGTGCTACATGTAACAATAATACTGTCACCTAATCTTCAATTGATAGGTGCAGAAGGCACTTAATTCACAGGGCCTGTTTATGGGAATTTGATTCAAGCCAACAAAAAAAAGATAAATTTCAGTACCGGTACGTCAATTGGACTGCATACATTAGTTAACAGCACAGTGCACATGTATTGGTACAGGTATCCAGCCAATAAGAAAATAATACCATGACGAGTCATTGTAACTAACCCCAGTCCAATGCGTATGGACAAAAGAACCTTAGATATTAGACATGTTATAGAGATCTGGTACTGTAAATATACATTCCATGCGTAAACAGTAACAAGGGCAACATGACGCCATGTCTGCATGTTGAGTATTGAATAAATTGCTTGTGACACAATGTGTGTGCAGCAATTGTGAAAAGGTAACAGTACATGTATGAATTAATCAGTTCAAGGTAGCTTTTAATACTCATATATGTACGGTACAGTATCTGTCTCTAAACATTGATACTTTTACCATGTTTAATACAGGAGCTGCAAGCTTGCCCATGTAAAGTATACACTATCAGTTAAAGGTACATGTAGTATCATACTAAAGAAACCAAAACAGGAATTTTCACAAATTTACGTGTAACTTACAGGGTATGAAGATGGTGATGGTAGAAACATACCGTTAAAATTTTCTCAAAAAGTGGGCATCGTATGGGACTGAAATTTTCACAGATATGACTGTTACTGTATCTTCCTTGATATTGTTGCCCATGAATCTGTATTTCTTCGACAAAAACCAAAGTATGATACTACCTTAAAGATTATTTTGCCACCCCCCCCAAAAAAAATATATATAAATAAATAAATAAATCATAAGAATTATGGTGAATATTTTTGCCCATGGTACATTTCAAAATGAAATAATTTAAAGGGTTTTGAAGAAACAAAATCATGATGTTTCTATCTTGTTCATGTAATAACTGACGACGTTCTGCTCTTGTTGTCCACAACATTCGAAATTTACCAAGAAAACTGATAACTGAAAAAGATTTAAACTGAGCACTGCAAACTGCTCATTAGCCAAAATAATGACTTGAAACTTACAAAACAATAATAAAACTTATCAAAATGATTGGAGTTAGGAGGGCCTCATAATGTATGTTTCAATCCTAGCAGGATCTTTATCTAAGGCAGTAAAATAAATTTTATGTAAATGTTTACCCAATCTGTTTACAATATGTACAAGTTCATTTGTCAGATTGCTAATTTGTGTGTCATTCCCTTTCTCTAAACCTTTAACCAAAATAAATCTCCCAATAGCGCTCCGCACTAATGATGTCACAAAATCCCCGGATGTCAGACAAACATTGACTCACACACAACTGTACATACATGCACGCGCACACCCACGCACGTGTGCATGGTTGCAATGTTTGTCTGAGGTCCGGTGCTATTTTTAGCACAAGTGCGAAGCGCTGTTCCACCACGTGATGTTATTGGGTTAAACTTAACTACTGCTGAGGCCCCCTTTCAAATGGGTTCATACATGTCAGTATTAAGTTTCCATGCAACGTGCATTATAATAAGAAATCCAGCTACTTCATTAATTACAACTGCAACAGCTTGCATTACTTTCTGCTAAGCTCAGAATGGTGATCAATGTAATGTACATGTACATCGTAAAGAGGGGAAATCCATGATACACTGTAAATAAAGCCATGGAATTATTTGCAAGGTTGCAACAGGTAAATCCTAAAGGTCAGAGTCGGGAAGCAAAAAGTAAACAGAGCGACCAATCGGATTATCAATCACACAAAATAGAAGTCGGATATAATATTATTTTATACAAAATTGTCTTGTACTGTACGTGTAGGCCTAAATCTTGATTTACATTGTATCATTGTAACCATCAAACACTAAATCAATGAAATTGAGCCTTCACCACGCTGCATTCACTATGATCACCCCTGTGAGATCAATACTGTCATATTATTATGATTATTTGCGCTATGCAAAAAAATCAATAAATATTGTGCACTGACATAGGCTACAGTAAGGTACTAGTGTACACATGTCCATTCGTACAGTCATGACAGTGTACACACGTAGGCCTACATGTACATGTATGTACGTAGCATGCATGTACATGTATCTACTAGATTTCCGATCTATGTACACGTTGTACAGTAACTATTGGGTGTATTTTCACTATTTTTAAACACGAATATCTGTCATTCTGTAGTAATTTGCAGTATATGAAGTACTACACTGCACCGGCCTTGGTTGCAGTCATTTCAATCATTTAATTCCAATATTAATCAAATGACCTTCACACACCTGTGCCAATTTCAATTTCTCACACAAAGGCTTTCAATGCACTCGTCTCCTAATTATATAGGTATTCCGTCAAAACAAATTTACACATAATGTATAAACTGGTTTGTAATTTCCTTCTCCAACAATTCAGATGTTATCCACCTCGTGTCCTAAGTGATTGAACCCTGAAGTAGTATTGTAATTTGTAAAAACACATAAATTATATGAAATTGAATGGAAATGAGTGGAATTAGGATGGACAGGTTAAATTTAAAACACCATCAATATTATAATTTATATTATGAATGTACAGCTTATGCTGACAAGGAACTCACTTTATGAATATAATATTATAATCCTTCTAAAATACTACCAAGATATACAGTAATCCGAGCACACGATTTTGAATGGCGCCCTCTTTTGATTTAAACAAGAAACTGCGGTGTTGTTTATCAATCTAAATGCACTACAACTCCAGCTAGGTGCGTGGTGCAAGCTTTATTCCTGAAAGGAACACGGAGTTAGAAGAATTTTCAACATGGATGTAACATGTCCCGGATTTCCCCACAGGTCTTTTGCTCATGATTAGCTTTCCAGCTTCCCAGATTTCAATAAAAGATGATTGGCGGTGTACAAAAAAATATATTGACACCACCGCAGTTTCTTGTTTTAATCAAAAGAGGGCACCATTCAAAACCATGCGCTCGAATTACTGAATACCATGAATTAATAGTCTGTAAAAAAATGTGAAAGCTGACATGGCTGAAGTGTTTTACTCACCCCTTATGACTGAGCCGTCGCTGCGGCTTTTCCGCAGCCTGTGCTTGACGCTGCCGTTGGCACTGGACCCGCCGTGCTGAGCGCTGCCGGCCGTCAGGATGACTGGGTGAGCCATCTTGGCGTAAGGTGCCAGCCAGTCAAACTGGGCAAGGTGCATCTTGGGAATGAGCCCCCTGATCTCTACCAGGAGATCCAACTTGGCTGATGTATCCAGAATGTCCAGTAGGTAGACCATGAGCTTCTTAACATCCCTTCAAGAAACACAACCAAAAACCAGAGTGTGAGATTCATTTTAAAAGGTTTTCAAATTGTAGCTTTCTTGAATACGGAGCAAAGCATTTCAGAGGATCAAAATACTGTCTGGACAGCAATAAGACATACACAATTGATTATTCCTATACCAATATCATTTTCTTATCAACGTAATATACCGGACTACGGGTATCATGTTTAAGTACACTACATGTATGTGTCCTACAGGCCTGCAGCCAATTCCAAAATTTATTTTAGAAATTCCAAAAGTTGAAATTTGACACACTGGTTTCAATCACCTAGTCTGCCCAAGGCTAAGCGATAAAGCCTGTCTACATTCCACACTGTGCAATTTTTCAATTATAGCTACTTCAAGAAAGAATTACCTTTAAAAATTAACATCATTTGACCCTAATGAGATTTGACTAAGGATCAAACATAACCAACAACATTCTTAGCTTAATATCTGAACCATTTGATTTAAAGAAAACTTCCAAGTGTTGATTTGTTTTAAAATTTGTTTTCTGAATTTAAGTATTTTCTACCAACTTTCAATTGGATAACTAAGACTTTCATCTTTTAAGACCTACCGGGTACTCATTATAATGAGTCAAAAGATGAAAGTCTTAGTTAATTATGTTCAAACCAATTGAGTGAGCACTGCAAAGATTCAATGGAAAAAGCATTCCCAGCGAATTGTGTAACATTGTGCATTGTGTAACTTTCCATGTTACAAACATTTAGCGTTATTAAACACTCTCACATTTTTATCCTCATTTTGCACAAAAACTTTCATAAAAAAAAAGGCGGTTTCCTTTTAATTAAATGTTTCATACCTGGAAGATTCATACTGCTTGAGTACATCATGGAGGTAGTCCCTCTCAATATCATTCAGCAACAATTTGGACTTGCGATGGAACAGCTTCAAGTTACGCTGACGGACCTCAGTGGTATTCCTCCCCATGGTGACTGATACTCTTCTGGTCTTGTCGTCAAGAATACAGAGGCACTACACTTTCCTTGTAATCATGTTTGTAAAGGGAAAAAGTTTGGCAGCTCTGATCCTCTTCTCCAGGGAAGTGTTAAAAATCCACGGGAAACTGATTCACTCAAAGTGTGTGTATTCAATCCAAAGATTCTGAGAACTGAAATGAACAAAACAAAATTTGCAGTTAGGAGGGCCTGACTTTTTTCAATCCAAGAACTGGGTTAAGATCGAGGGCTAAAAACAATTAACGTTCAAGGAATCATTATTTCCCAAAGGGCTACCTGATGATGCATTCAGTATTACACACATTGCCCAACAATGGGGGTTTGGGCTTTTTGAGGGCACGTACGGCACTTAACAAATTCCTGTCACGATTGTAACTAAGTAATTCAACTCAAGTCACATTCATAATTCCCACCTGACCCCATGTTTTACATATTTTGTGCCTTATTAAAATGAATTTGCATCTGATGGACAGGCCTACCCAAACATGTCTTAGTACTGAGTTTTTTGTGCTAAGAAGGTCAAGCCCTGGCTTATCAACAGTTGAGTGGAATACTGTACAGTAGTTAAGTACACACACAGTAGTTGCATACAGTGCATGTATTGTATGCCAAGAACAAAGTGTATCAAATTTTCCTTCATTAATAAAGTTGGGCTAGAAATGTTTGGATAAGCCCAGTGCTTCCACTCGAGCAGCTTCCACACAATCAGGTTCAATTTCCCACCAATGCTGATCAGATTTAGTTACAATCAAATCAAGCTCTATTACTGGCCAAGTCTAGTACGTCTAAAGCCTCAATCTTTATCCCCAAAGATTCTCCTGCTGTAATTAGAAATGTGACTCTTATTTATTAGAAATAAAGCATATATACAGTGGAAATTGTTGAAAAATATGTTTTAAAACACTATTTTAGCACAATTATTTTTTTAACTGTATTTTTGACTGTACATACATGTACATGTATTTATTTTCAGCAAATTATGCATTCACACATTATACGTTATTACAATCCTATACCGTATACAAATATTAAATATTGACCCTTGCAACAAGTTAATCAAAGTACAGTAATAATAAATAAAAATTGACCCAATGATCCTGACACTATAAATTTTGGTTCTGTACACTATTTAAATGAATTTGTCACATAAAAAACAACAAAAGAAAATGAATAACATCTGCTTTGCCATCCATGAGAATGAATTTGTTACGTTCATACACGTACGATAAATTAAAACACATTTTAGGTATAACGACCGTTACCTAAAATAGTTCACTAATGTTATTATTGTGAGGTTTGTTGAGTGTTGAACATAAAAAAACAATTAAAATAAATTAATAAAACATTTTTTTTTAAATAGGCCCTAGGCTAAATACAAACAGACACAGTTAGTGTCACAGGTGCATGCAATTTGAATAGTAAATTAATGTGGAGATAATTGATTTTATAATTTAGAGACCAGAAAATCACGAAATCTGATTGGCTGCCCCCAGCAGACGAACGACCCCAGTGCAGTGTGTGTGGCGCCGGTTCCGGTTCGTGGCCCGGCCAATGCAATACACACACAGTACAGTTATGTTGCACACGGCCATGGCAGTTTTTGCGTCGTAACAAAATGTCAAATACTACATCAACAACTTACTGCACATATCATCGGCTGTGACACAAATTATCCATGTGGTCTGCAGTGCCTGGTGTGGAAGATTTGTCCAGTGGCAGTGATTCTGACGGAGGTAAATCGGTAAAATCCGAGGACGACAATTCGCACGGTTCACAGTCTCCAAAGACTTCGAAAGCGTCGTTTGACAACAATGTGACAGCGCCACCAAGAGGCACATCTGAGCAACACTGGAAGGTTAACAAAGAATGACAAACATTTTTATGTCGAAAATGTCAATTTAAAATAGGAATGGATGAAATATTTTGCTAACTTATAGTGTATATAAACTGTCCGACTGTTCAGTTGTATTTGTGATCAAAATTATTTTAAGAGACCGCTGTAGATTGCTATAATTCCAACCGGAAATTTAACCAATATTTTGATCAAATCCTGTTGAACTTTGAAGTAATTTTTTTTTAGGCCTTGAATGAAAATGGATGAAAACATTGGGAGTTCATTGGGAGTTCCTATCATTTTCAAAGATGATTACCGGTACATAATGTACAGAATTACTATGGCAATGGAACATTATGTTTCACAATAGTACCCCGGTCCAAATGATGTGTGTGTTATGGCATATTCTAAACCGTCGTCATGATGATGATGGAAAATGCATGGGCCTCGATCTCATTTTTTCAAGTCTCAATGGGAGACTTTGGAGAACCGGTCTTCAAGTCAACAGCACACGCGCAAACCATGCACATGCAATAGTGAGCATGCACACGTTGTTTTGCACGTACGCTGTTGACTTGAAGACCAGTTCTCAAAAGTCTCCCATTCCCACATTTGCAGTGGTATGAGAGTCTTATCTAGTTCAGTTGGATATTTGTTGAATGTTAGTCTCTATGTTCAGTCATATTCCAAAGAAATTTTAACAATGCTTCTGTTTATACTGATTTCAGACTTTCTGTCAACTGAAAAGACGTCGTGATGAATTAAGCAAGTTCCAGCCACACGACAGACCCACAAACAAGGGAAAGAGGAAACATCTGACAGGTGAAGATATATAATGACTCTGGTCCCAGTTGGGCTTGGGCCTATGAGGCATTTCCTTGTGCCCTTGGCATGCCCCTGGTCATACTCAATTACCTTGGTGCATGGCCCTCGGTACAAATATACTACATGCCCTAAATTATTGTTGCCCCTTTAAATTTAAGTTTCATATATGTCTTTCCCACTTAACAATGCTTAAGTTAAGGTTACCCAAAGAAGATAGTGCTGTTCTCCCAACAAACTGAAAAAAGCGCTCCTCACTTGTGCTAGAAATAGCACCAGATCTCAGACAAACATTGCAACCATGCAAACGCGTGTGCGCGTGCATGTACACTACTTGTGTGAGACAATGTTTGTCTGACATACAGGGATTTTGTGATGTCATTAGTGCGGAGCGCTATTCAAGTCCCTGGTAGCTGATATAATGTGATTGTTAGTGACTGCAGCTTTTAGAAACACCTTCACTGCAATTTCCTGTTGAATAAATGAAGGTTGTTGAAAATGAAGTTTTGTTTCATGATTATCCTGTATTTTATATCATTGATGAGTTTTCATTTTTTTTATAAAGATGAGAAAGAAGATGCCTCAGCATCCTTTTCATCACTTAACCCTCAAGGTACTGAAAGTGACAAGCTGACGAGTGAAGAATGTTCATCCTCAAAATCAACTGCTGATCAGGACCCTGAATCACCAGGTACTTGCTTGCCTAAATATTAGCTGATCTAGGACTGAGAACATTTAATCTTCAATCATTTGATTGTGATTGTGGTAAAAGGCAGCCCTCAATTTCACTTCCACCTCAAGTACATTAGATTTGACCAAGTGAATAGCACACTAGCAGGTGAATGTCAAGCCATGTGTCCAGGACAGCAAACACCCAGGGGCCAATTTCATAAAACTGTTAACCACAAAAATGTGCTTAGCACAAAAATGTCTCGCCCAATAAAACAAACCACCATTGAAAATTTCATTTGATATTCCTGGTCAGCGAACAACAGTCAAAGAACAATCACAAGTGATACACAACACGTGGAAATTTGGTTGTTTACCCTGTTTTTATTAAGACAGAAATGTCATGCTTAGCAAATTTTTGTGCTTAACAGTTTAATGAAATTGGCCCCTGGATGTTCCAATGTACGGTTGCAGACTACTCGATCAGTTCATGCTAGATCCATGCACCCTGCTCCTTCCCTGCCCTTCTTGAAAAAAAACAACATGTCATTCTGTTGACATATGCTGGGTTTTGTTGGAAATATGCCTAGGACCATCAAAGAGAAGTCCTCCGACGTCAGCTCATGAAGGACAAGAGCAATGGGACGTATTAAAGAAGCATCTCCATGTTAATGAACACATACACCAAGGAATTGATCATGGACAGTACAACCCTCATAAGGTAAATAGGATATTCCTGTATATATCAAGACAAGATTTTAAAGGTTAAATATAATCATAATTTGGTTTAAAACAATGAGCATTAATTGTCGGTGCACTTTAGTGACTTTAACAACATCAAAAAGAAAGGCACATTTCAAAAACAGTGGGACAGATGAAAAGAAATTATCCTTAAACTACCCCACACTTTGGAAATGTCACCAAGACTTTATAGTCCGCAAAAAATATCCTACCTTGCTAATGCGGAAAAGGTGCACCTATGCACAACCAAAAAGTCCTGACGAGAGATAAAAACCAGTATGCAAATTTATGTAAATTTGCTTCTTGCTAAATAATTTTTTTTTATTTATTTGACAAGAAAAACTGACATGAAAAAGAACAAATTGAAGACAATGGGAGACTTGGTCTTCAAGTCAACAGCGCACCGCACGCACACGCACGCGCAATACAATACGCTGTTGACTCAAGACCGACTCTCCAAAAGTCTCCCATTGACTGAAACAGGAAAAAGACATATTTGCAAATGCAGGTTATCGAATTTAAATTTTGAATATTAAATTAAACTTAAATTTGTTTTGGGCATTGATTCAGTGTTTTTTTAATCTACAGAGCGGTTTGGAGAAGCAAATTGATGAGGCAGTAGAGGTAGGGAGATTTGATCAAGCAGAGGAGCTTAGCGACCAGCTTGCAACCAGAGACTTTGCCTGCAAGATTGCTAAATCTGCTGATGCTAGAGACTACTTGAAATGGAAGAAGGTAGGGCGAGTTCATAGCAGTAGCAGGTCAAGGGTCATATAAAGACGTCAAGGGTAATACAGTAGAAGCATAATGATCTCAATTACCACTGAATTAATTTCCAACAGAAATGACCCTCTCCATCCCCCCTCAGAAATAAATAAATAAATACATTTTTATAAAATTAAAAGTGACCCACCACATTATCTATTTGCTTCCCTTGGATGGAATATTGTTCACCTTAATAAAATTGGTCATTGAAAAGTGAACAAAGATAAATTAAATGGAGCGGGATTCGAACCGGCAATACCGTACAGACGCTATACCAACTGAACCATCAAGCCCTACTTTGGTGGTGATCCCAATAGTCAATTATCTTTGTTCGTTTGGTAGTCAGAAACCGTAACCACGCACACACCGCCATACCCCAAGGATCATTTCACCGGATAATAAAATTGGATGCGAGACTCCTTACTGCAGACGCTTACTGGAACAGTTCCTTGACAATTTTCTTAACAGCACCGAGAACATCACCAACTGACTTATAAGTGACTTTCCCCATATTGATTCAGCTGATTACTGTGCAATCACATCCTAGGCACCATCTTCTATTTCACTTGCTTTTGTTTTTGTTTTATGGAAACTGCAGGCAGAGGAAGATAAAAGGAAGGCGAAGAAAAAGAAGAGAAAACTGAACTGGGGATTTGAGGTCAAAGAAAGATGGCAGATGAAAGGAAACATGTAAACACTGACTACCCGCTTACTTCTTGGGAACATACCTGCAATCTTTCGAAGAATATCAACCTGAAATCCTCTAGGTCCCTCCATCTCGGAGGTTGGTGCCATGCACAGCTCTTGGCCAATGAAACGTCTTCTTCAATCTCAGTGACTGAGTATATAGTGAGGACGCTATTGAGCATCATATCATACGCAAAGGTTCTATCAGTCGGGAATCCACATCCCTGATATCTTATCACTATTTCAATATGAAAGTGACAGTAACTGCAGTCATTTGACAGGGCTCTTTCAATCCAGTATATCGCTCCCACTATTAATTTTAAAGCATTCAATTTGATAGTCGTCTAAAATCTCATTTCCTTTTGGTACTTAAAATTCACATACTACAAAATCACAGCCAACCATAATTAATTTCTATGGATATGATTTATCATTTTATTTCTTCTCCATCTTTGACACATAGTAAGTTTCTTATTGTCCTTCAGAATAGACAGAGCACTAAAAAGTAAAAACACATTTTTCTTCCTTTCAGATAGTTTTCAGATCGGTTTAGTTTTAATGTGAAGTTTCAAGTTTCAATCTTGATTTGAAAGAAAATGTTTGTGGTGGGAATTTTACTCTGGTAATTTCTCAGTAAATTTGATTTCAACCACCATTTGTAATATAAGATTAGTTTAAAAACAAACACATTTATGGAAATAAAAAATACTATTAAATTTTGCTTTATATAAAATACAAACAGGCCTAAGGATTTTTGTAAGCTCATGGTTCAGTTTTTTTCGAGTACTGTGCTGTTATATTTTTTGCAATATTATTTTTCCCAAAAAAATCTTTCTGTGGTTCACAATTTTTTCTCTGTATTATTGCTATTATAAGGATATTTGATAAACTGTATATTTCAAAAGTAATTGTATACATTTCAATACAATTTCAATGTACTAAAAGGTAAATATTTCTCATTAAAGGTAGTATCATACTTTGGTAGCATACCGAAACAGAAGTCTTCACAGATTTACCTATAACTTACAGGGTATAAAGGTGGTGATGGTAGAAACATACCGTTCAAATTGTTCTGCGTGAAATACTGTATTTATCCAGAAAAGAGTAAAACCAGTGACCAACATTATTTTTGATCTTGTAAAGATAAAAAATAAATAAGAAAAGCCACAATACTGTGGCTGTTTTTCACGGTTTTCTCAAAAAGTAGGAACCGTATGGGACTGCAAATTTCACAGATGACTGTTACTGTATCTTCCTTGATATTTTTTCCCATAAATCTGTATTTCTTTGACAAAAACCAAAGTATGATATTACCTTTAAACATTTAGTTAATTATCTTCATGAAATAAAAAGCTTGGTGCTGACATACTTTCTGTCAGTTTTGAAGTGAAGTTACAAATAGGTTTCAGTTCTTGAATTTCTCTGTCCCCTCCAAACAACTTTACTTAAAATTTTGCGTGTGGACAAGATGCTGTATTACATTACATATTGCTAACTGAGTGCATATCATTTTTATGAATATATTTTTTTTCTACAAAAAAATACAATACAGTTTGAAAACAAAAATAAATAAAAAATTCCACTTTATTGGAATTGAATACCCCGAAAATTTATCTCAGGTGGTTGTTTTTTTCCTCCAGCTCTACCACGAGGACACTGAAACGTGAAACTGACATTTACATAAGCTAACTCAATGGACAACATCATATGGCTTTGTTTAACGCAGTCCTGCTTCATATTAAAAGGAGACAAGCAATAAGAATGTTCACTATCTATAGATCCAACCTTTGTCTAGGGACATCTATTATTAATGCTGGCAATGATATAGGAGAGTGATATAATGTGGGGTGGTGTACTTTGTACTACAGTGTGTTACGATCGCACTATTTTTCTTTCTGTTTGAACAACTTGGAGTCTTTGGGTTTATAGGCCGGCCATCGACAGTTGGGACAACAATGATGGCGGTTTGTGGTTAGCCACACTTGAACACAAGCCAGGTGGAAGGCATGGCCGCAAGGCAGACCGCACAGCTCAATGCCATCCAAGTAGGCCTCCAGACAAATGGAGCATTCCAAACTCTGAATCATGCATTCTGGCCATGGATCAGAGGTGGCTAGGCCACCGGTAGGACCAAGGTCAAGTCCACAATCACACACTGGTTCAATCACTTTCAGTCCGTTATTGGTCTCTGGACTTTCAACCGAATTGTCACACGGTTTTGTTTCTGGACCTAATTTCTCATTTGGGCATGATTCTAAATTGCGCTGCAAAGCATTAGCTTCTATTTTCGCTTTCATACTGCTGTCGGATGTGACACTACCTATATTTTCGGGTTGGAATGGAAATTCTGGACTTTTTTTTCTTGCAGTGTTTTCGGAGAAATCAGATGGTTTGGGGGAATCAGTAACCAAGAAAGGTTCCCCTCTCTTGGGATCACTCGCATACCTACCGGTTGGGAGACATTTCCGACAGTGATTTTTCCTACCCCTCTTCCCACTGTTTTTCCCGCACACTTTGGATTCACCCAGTTTCTTGTCCCGCTCTTTGAAATACTCTCGCAGAAGCTGGCAGTTTTCTTGATGGCGTTTCTCATCGTTGACAAAACACGAATGCCAGGTTGTGCACCTTTGACATATTTCTGCAGACGGGCATTCCCTGTTACCTTCTCGCTGATGATACCGCCATGTCGGTAGATCCTTGAGGTAATCTTGTGAGACGTCAGCCAGAAGGAAGAGATTTGGAAACATCTGCGGCCTGATCAAACGTTCCCAGTTCATGCCCTCTTCCACTCGGGCATTGCTCATCAGAACAGGGGTGAAGCCAGGGCTCGGTCGCACCAAGACATTGTAGAAGTGAACCAAGGTGCTCTGCAACCACTCTCTGCTTGATGACCCTTCCTCTGCTTCCTCTGCTTCCTCTCCGCTGCCGCATCGACTTCGAATGTAGCCAATCACGGCACAGAAGAGGAGGAAAGACACAAGGATTAAACTGCCCCGGTGACTGTGCATGATCCACATGCACCTCAGCTCTGATGCAAATGCGGTCTGGCTTGCTAGGCGAAGCACCTTTTGACAAAAGCTAAAGAAGGAGACCAGACAGGGTAGCTGGGTTAGGGCCAGCATTGGAAGCCACAGCATTATGAGGACCACGTTGTACTTGACCAACGCCCAGAGAAACTGGAACAGGCGTTTGGCTAGAACATCCCCATGGTTCATCGACAGCTCCAGCATGCACAACATATTACCAATCAGAAAGGAAAGCATGAAGAAATCGTTGGTCTGAGGGTAGATGGTTCCCAAGTAAACATCCATGGCATGGTGGTTCAAATATTCACCGCCACGAGTCCCATAGGATATAATACCCTCAGGTGTGGTCAACAGATATTGTGAAGATTTTGACCCAAGCCTGAACTTTTCTTGTAAGACATTCCGCATGCTTTTGTGAAGGAATGCCTGGCCAAACTTGATCCTTCCCGAATACTTCAAGCTGATTGCGGAGAAAAATAACGGTGCCTCAAGACCTTCTTCAGCATCTGACAACAGGACGAGTCTAATTGAAGGTCTGGATGTTTCAATCGCAGATGCCTCCAGCCAATTCTTGACCAATCTATCCTCGTCAATTTGATGGACTGTCCTGGCCAGTCTGGTGCTGACCCAGTTCATGACTTTGGAAGCCTTGTAATTGGCCAATGGGTAGGCTGCCATGACAACGCTGTCCTTTTGGTTAAGTCCCTGGGGCATGGCAAGCATGAGTATGGGCTGCGTCCATCCTTTTTGACGGCAAAATCTAGAAAGATAAAAATCAGGAACAAATTTCAGGTTACAGTGTGTCAGATTTTATACATTATTTTTAGAATAATGAGAGAGAGAGTCAAATTTGAAATTTCATTCACACATTTTGACCATCAATGGACAAACTTACAGCCTCAAAGACTAACAAACAGACACTTAGACATCACAAACCTGTTGTCATGTGCGCAGTTAAAGGTACCGGTCCGTATTCCAAAGTGAGACACTTTCTTGACCACTGTCTTCCACGTTTCCTGTTCAAGTAATGGCACTTTACCTCTGGGGGTGATCTAAAGGGGAAAATTAGTCACACAGTGAAAGTTTTTTTAATCCAACGATGGGTGTTTAAAGGTAGTATCATACTTTGTTAAGAAACCAAAACAGAAATGTTCACAGATTTATGTATAACCTACAGGGTATGAAGATGGTCATGATAGAAACATACGGTTAAACTTTTTTCCGCCTGAAATGGTGTATTTATCCAGAAATTAGTAAAAAACAACAACCAAAAATCTTTTTGATCTTTTAAAAGATCAAAAATAAAAGAGAAAAGACTTCAGAAATACTGTGGCTGTTTTTCATCGTTTTCTCAAAAAGTGGGCATCGTATAGGACTGAAATTTCCACAGATGACTGTTACTGTATCTGTCTTGATATTTATGCCCATGAATTTGAATTTCTTTCACAAACACCAAAGTATGATATTACCTTTAACACCAAAATGCTAAGAAAAATTATCTTTTAAAAAGCTTTGAAATTGTTCATAACTCAACGATAAAAAAAAATCAATTTCAAATTTACCAATAAATTACAGCTGAAATAGTCTGAATATTCTTAGTTAATTTAGTAAGGAGAATTGTAAAAAAATGAAAATTGTTTCATCATAATCATCACTGTGTGGGCAATGTACAGAGAGTGAGGAGAATTTGCCAGAAACATGTTGGATGCTTTCATACCTGAATGAGCCAAATGCTATCCTTCTTGTCTTCAACCTCTTCATAGAAGTGGGGACCGCTGCTGAAGCTGGTACTCTGCTCAACCTCCTCCTCTTCCTGTTCCAAGAGGCGGAGCTCCCCTTCCATGACATCGCCTAAGCAAAAGGGGCAAGACAATGTGTCACTCACTACTACAGGTTCAAGTCCATTTCATATTTCATTTGAACGAGGTAGCCCTTTTTCCATGATTTCAACTAAACGACATGGATGGAAATATAGGTATCCCCTAAAAACAACCTGAAATAAACAAAAACTAATTCCAACAAGTTATAAACTGCTGCAAACTGCTCATCAGCCAAAAATGACCTGAAATATATAACATGCTTGGAGTTTGGAGGGCCAGGTGGGTTTCAATGCTAGCATGATCTTTCTCAAAGGCTAAATGACAAGGGAACAAGAAAATTTTTTCAAATAATACCTTTGATCTTGCCTATCTGAACCCTCTTTGTCTGACCACTCTTACCTAAACCCACCCTACAACCCCTTCCCTTTTTTGTCCCGATTCTCTCATCCATTTATTCGCATCTTTTCCTTGCATGTTCTTGTTCCCTAATCATTAACTTGAGAAAGGTTCTGCTTGGATCGAAATGCGTCAGGTCCTCCTAAATCCAAGCAAAAACTAATTCCGGAGGAAAGGTGTTAGAAGTCTAAACTCACCTGAGGCCTCAACCAAAGCTGTCAGCTCCTGTTTCTCTACAACTCCATCATAGCTAATCCCTCGGCCATCCAGAAGAATCTTCAGCTTGCGTGTACTCAGTGACAGCGGGTCTAGGATCTGTGAGATTGATACCAACCCTGTCTCATACCAAGTGATCCCCTCCAGAACCCACAGGAACAGGAAGAGCAGGGCCAGGAAGAGGAGAAGAAGCAGCAATTTCAGCAAGAAAACCTTCATGGTTGTGGACCTTTTGCTGTTCCCATGCCAGGTGGTAAAGCTGTGATGGTTGAGAAATAATCCATGCAACAATAATTATCCCAAGTTAAATAATTAACACTAACATGTAAACACTGATGGATGACATCATATAAATGCCAAAAAAAGCTCAAATGATTTGAGGCCATTACCATTTATGGGTCAGAGATTTTCATAAAAGTTTGCCAAAAGTTGCAGTGAAATTGCCTGATATGCCCATCATCTGCTTGTCTCATTACTGAAAAATATTCAATGCAGCAACTGAAGTTCATTTTTGTTGGACATTCAGATGTTGGGCTTCATAAAGACCATTTGTGCTTTTGTAGAGATTATTGTTTGATTTGATTCTCCAGGTGGTGACAATTCTGCTTGCGCTTTTAATATGATTATATCACAATGCTTTCTGAACTTTTCTTGTAATATTTGTTGAAGGCCGCCTGCAGAAATTGTTTTCTTTAAACCACTTTATAGTTTAACCATGTAGAAAAGACACATTTCTCAATGGTTTAACCATGGAGCTATATTAAAATTACTAGAACGCTCGCTCCGCGTTCTCCGTGAGTAGACGCTTTATAGCCATTCTGAGGCAGTCATTTTGAATTTGAGGGCCTGTCTGTGGAACAAGAAAACTTTGACTGGAATGTCTTTTGAAGAATGTACTCTAAATGCAACAAGCAAGAACACAGTACACGCGATCATTACTGAAAGCGTGTCTTGAAAATGCGTCAGACTTTGGGCTTATATTGACCATCGAAAACGCCTCAGTATAGAACACAAACGCAGAAAGGTACAAAGGACACACAAAATTGTGTGCTTTCCATAGATTTGTGCAAAAACATGGATGCTCCCAGCAGGCTAATTGCGATGATCGTAACCCTAGGTCTGTCATTGGGACTGGCCTAAGGTCCCAGTCCCCATGTCAGACCTAGGGTTACGATCATCGCAACTACCAGCAGGCATCACTCTGTACACAGAGCCAGCGCAGCTCAGTCTAGTATTAATTATTTAATAATTTTAATAAAGCTCTAATGTTATACTATCTAACGTTACTTATGGGTTTGACACACCAAAATGCGAGTAAAAAAGCTCAAATTCTGTTGACAAATAAACACTTTGAAAAAATTCATGCACAACTCCACAGTAACTTAAAATCTATCGCATAAAATGTGACTGAACAGCAACAAACACCAATTGCACTCATTATGACCATGGCTATATAATTTATAGGCCTAGCTAGCTCCATGCAAATGACCATTATGCCATACACAATTACACATACAAAACAGCATAGGCACTGTCACTAGACTAGGTCACTGAACTGAAGCAGTCGAGTCACAAATGAAATTGTCAATGTCATGTCGACAGCCGAGAGTACTGGTTATGTTTCTTTGACCTTCAGGTTAACGTTACACTTACTCGACAGCTTAATGGCTTCACGAAGCGTCCTTCCGTCCACAACAAGGACTGACCTCCGGGGTAAACAGAAACCCTAAAGCCTCAACTTACTCTTCTCTCACAAGATGGCGGGAAATGAATTATATTTGCATACAACGTACGTGGACTTTAAATAGTCGGGTAACAAATCAATCATGTCCATATCCTCATACTAAAACGCATCGACGAAAAGGACACCGTGCAAAGTTCGACGCTAGTCTGTCATTCCAGTCGTTTATTTCATAAGGCGGGGTAAGAACTCAAAATTGTACAAATAAGGAGTGGCAAATGTAATTCTAGGAATGTCCTTGAACTTCTACTTTATAGAGAGACCGGGCAGTGGGGACTGCTTATCAATTTGACCAAAAATTGTTGGAATTAAATACTACAATTCTGAATAAATTAATAGGTAATCGTGGGTTTTAGGGACCTGAAAAGAGCTAGCTAGGTCGTTAACTTCAGCCAACTCATCCCAGCGTATCACACCGTCATAATTTAGTGCCCTAAAACCCAGGATTACCATAATTAATTTAATTATGTTCATCATAATTTTTACTGTGCAACTTGAACAGCCTATGTGAGAGTTCTGTCTATTTTTAAATGATTTTTTAAGTAAGGATTTATTAACACTGTTGTCTATGGGAGTTTATTTACTTGGGTGCAACCATGGAGGAAGGAAGAACACCAGCAGGGTTGTAATGTTTCTGGATTAATCAGGAAGGTAATTAAAGATTGTATCATACTTTGGTAAGAGACCAAAACAGAAATGTTCACAGATTTACGTATAACTTATAGGGTATGAAGATGGTGCTGGTAGAAACATGCTGTTAACATTTTTCCGCCTGAAATGGTGTATTTATCCAGAAATTAGTAAAACAACGACCGATTAAAAATAAAAGAGAAAACACTTAAGAAATACTGTGGCCGTTTTTCGCTGTTTTCTCAAAAAGTGGGCAACTTATGGGACTGAAATTTTCACAGATTACTTTTACTGTATCTTCCTTGATATTTTTGCCCGCGAATCTGTATTTCTTTGACAAAAACCAAAGTATGATACTACCTTTAAGTAATCTTGATATTCGTTTCAACTGACCACAACTATCTCAGTGGCCTAGCGGTATGGCATCTGCACTAGTAAGCACGAGGTCGTGGGTTCGAATCCCACCCAGGCCGGCATCTGATTTTTTTCAAGTGCACTCACAAGCACCGAGTGTGCGGTGCTCATGCTCATAACTTTCAGGATATGAAGACGGTGCTGGTAGAAACAAACCCTGATAATGTTTCCGCCTGAAATGGTGTATGTATCCAGAAATCAGTCAAACAAAGACTGAAAACAGTTTTGATTCTCAGGGTAAGATGAAAAACATTCTTTTATGTTTTAGAAGCAAAATTGAGTCAGTTTTTCGCTATTTTCTTGTGACTCAGGTATCTGATTGAGCTCATATTTTCACAGGTTTATCATTTCATGTACATGCTGGATCTTTTACCAATTGTGTATTATAATACGCTTTAAGTCATTAGTTGCATCCACTACTTTTTATGGACAAAGTTTAGCCATTCACACACAATAATAAATCATAATTCTCAAAAGAGTGCATGATTTCTTTATTTTGTTGTATCGAGTGTTTTGTAGCACCTCAAGAGCTGCTGATGAAGAGCAAGAGCAGAATGGGTGGATGGGGTCTAGGGCCTGCATAAGGGGGTCCATCCTGGACATGCTAGACGGCTGGCTATTGATGCTATAATCTGAGACATTTCTTATCTACTTTTTTTCAGACTCTATATATTTTTTTAAACTACTTGAGCAAACACCTTGAAATTAAGTTTGTTGTTTGTTTGTTTGTTTTGTGTTTTTTTGCTGCAGAGAGAGGTGTTTCATACCAGCAACACAACATTGTGTGACATCAATCGCCTTTTCTGTATTTACCGTGATGAATAATTCTTTCCTTTATATTGAGGTGTTTCATCATCAAAAATTGTTTTCATTATTTTTACTAAGTTGAGACTTGAGAGGAACTCGGCCAGGGAGTGCAGGCTTTGGGAGTTATTAAAAGGGAAAGCTAAACAAATAAACAAATATATAAATATATTCCCTGTAGATACGTTTATAAACAACATTACTCTCGAAAAGAAAAACACAGTCCGGCGAAGGGAAAGCAGTGACAATTTCTTGAAATGCTTTCCAGAATTTTTTTAGGAGAAGAGCTAGAACAAAATGCTGATAGACCTTGGCTACAATTTGAACAGGACTTTCTCTACATTGTGAACAGAACAAGCAACGGCATTTGTCTGTCTCATTTCCCAGATTTTGATGCAGTGATCCAGAAGCCACTCCATGGATGTGTGGTAGGTGTCCATGCGATGCTCAAATTTGACTTTATTCAACGTGGCCAGCTTTGAAATGGACGGGTAGATCTCATAGGGGACAGTCAGGCTATCTAGTCGTATCCCAGCAGGCAGCTTCTGGGATCTTGCTAACGTGTCATCTTCATCTACTGCTTCTCCTGAGGATGATTCCCGAGCATCTCTGTCTCTTGGAGGACACCTCTCTCCACTTTTATCCTTCTTGTGACTGGGTTTCTTTTTACAATTTTTGCTCCTTTTCCTGGACCCAGATCTTGTTTGACTGTCTGAGCATGCAGCGGATTGTTTGCTATTTGTTAAGGAGAGCTCAGCAGAGGAAGATTCCTCCTTGGATCTCTTGGACTTCTTGAGTTTCTTGGATTTGTTGTGCTCATCCTCAGCCTGGTCTGACAAGTCTACCACCATTCTCACGGACTCTGGCGAGACATCAGACTGCTCACAAAGTTCCTTCATATCGGTCAAGTGCTTCAGGGTGTGCTTGGAGAAGTCCTCATGAAGCAGGTAGTCCCTTGAAAGCCACTCCTTGCCAAAAGACGTTCTCTGCACATTGCTAGATTCCTCTAAGGAGATGTCTGCCTGACCTTCCCGATCATTGGGGTCTGGTTGGGGTCTAGTCATGACAAAGCTGCTGGGCTCCAGATCAGGTGCTGGGCTTGACTTTTTGCTCAAGGACCGGAATGATCGCCTATACTCTGTCAACCTTTCCTGACCTGACAAATCAAGAGAAATCAGAGACACACTGTAATGGCTTACACTCAAGATATCCCAAAACAAACAGATGCCGATGGGGATATATTTTGCCTCTATAAATGCAGGATTCTTTGACTGAGCTCAGAAGCATTTACTCTATGAAGCTTTTCTGCACAAGGTTACTCTTGTCCTCTCATGTCTCAGCACTATTGCCACATATAGGCTGGAAGCTTAACAGGGATGGTTGACAGTATAACTCTTTTGTGAGTGTATGTGGTTCTGAGGAGAACCAATCCCAATTTGACTCAACATTTTGGAGCAGTATACAGGTGACCATATTTTGTTGAGATGATCCGGGGACAGTGATCCGTGTCCAGGGGGAGGGGTACAATTTTGAAACAAATTTGAATCCAGATGGTGCCTACATGCAAAATGGTGGCATCTATGGACATCTTGTCCAGTTGACATGAGTGGGTTACATACTTACATGTCTTAGGCGGTTGTCTTCGCATACTTCTCTGAAGAATGGATCATCTTCAGCACAGCATTTGTGTTCAGTTTTTTCTTTATTTAGGACAATTAAAATTTTCGGGGGCATTTCGTCGAATCGTGGACATTTTTGGGGGACAATTTTTCATCGGGGACGGCACTGTCAAATCGGGGACTGTCCCCGGAAATCGGGGACGTCTGGTCACCTTAGTATACTCTGCCCATCATCATTAGAGAGCAGGCTGGAGGTTCATTATGTCACTAATTTTCATTACATAAGGCAAAGAAGAAAGGTTTATTTTAGAGAATTTTCTCTAACTCCATTGTTGGCAAAGCATAGCCGAGAAAAAACGCTTTATCAAGGGTGAATTTCCATTAAAACTTAAATTGAATTTATTATCCAAATAATACATATATATATATATATATGAGAATGTATGTGCTGCTTAACCTTAATACCTCCTTAAGCATCTGAAGAGGGAATACATGTACATAATGAAGTTGTGATGTGGAGACATCCATTCAGCCCAGTAGTATGAGCAAACAAATGTTTCTACTTACTTTTGAGGGTACTATTGGTCGCCAAGTGCAGATGTTTGTTAACCTGCTCGACCTGGTAGAAGTTATTGAAGTGTTGAACAAAGGCAGGCAAGTCACTGACCTTTTTGTAATCACTGCAAGAGAAAAATCCAATTGAAATGAGACTTTTCCTGGATATTTACGTATGGAAGCGAATAATTCTAAATCTTTCACACAAAACCACAATGCATAAGATGCAAAGTATTGCTTCAATACCGGTAATAGAGAATACATTACAAAACTCTTTGATTAGCTGGGCCATGCCAATGGGTTTCATCTCTTGGGGTTTTCAAAGGCTGAGTAGGACACCCTGAGCCAGGCTGGACAAAGCTGAGCCAAGCTGAGCCACACTGGGCCAGGCTGAGTCATGCTAAGCCAGGTTGGGCCAAACTGAGCCAGGCTGGGCCAAGATGAGCCACGCTGGACCAATTCACTGAGTCAGTCCGGACCAATTTAAGCCAGGCTGGACCAAGCTGAGCCAGGCTAAGCCAGGCTGGACCAAGCTGAGCCAGGCTGAGCCAGGCTGGACCAGGCTGAGCCAGGCTGAGCCAGGCTGGACCAAGCTGAGCCAGGATGGACCAAGATGAGCCAGGCTGGACCAAGCTGGGCCAGGCTGGACCAGGCTGAGCCAGGCTGGACCAGGCTGAGCCAGGCTGGACCAGGCTGAGCCAGGCTGGACCAGGCTGAGCCAGGCTGGACCAGGCTGAGCCAGGCTGGACCAAGCTGAGCCAGGATGGACCAAGATGAGCCAGGCTGGACCAGGCTGGGCCAGGCTGGACCAGGCTGAGCCAGGCTGGACCAGGCTGAGCCAGGCTGGACCAGGCTGAGCCATGCTGGACCAGGCTGAGCCAGGCTGGACCAAGATGAGCCAGGCTGGGCCAAGCGGAGCCAGGCTTGTTTTATCATGGGATGAGTCGTCAACAATCAATGATAATCTAACAAAGCATTTTCATTTACCTCAAATTCAGAACAGATCTCTCAGGTCCAAGAACATGCTGGCCTCTGAATTTTTGAGCTTCGACCCAATGACCCCAATTGAACAGACGCACTGTTTCTGAAAAACAAGGCAAACAAATAAATACCAGATGTATCTAATATTGTCTACTATTCTCTCTCATCTTGGTAAAGAAAATGCAATAAAATGTCTTTGCAGAGGAACACAATCACCTGTGAGTGACAAACATTGTTGGAAGATTCTTAAACAATCAAGGAAAGCGAGTGACAAACAGGGACAAATCAAGGTATGAACGTTTCAAACAGAAGGGTAATATCAATCTGTGGACAAGATCTCATTTATAAACATACATGATTGATTGATGGTACTCAATATTCACAACCCCACCCATCCTCCCCACCCAAATAAACAAGAAGTGCTTTCAAGATCACCTGCTTGACCAGTGCCTGGATCAGTTTCATGGATTAACTTCTGGATCAACCCCCGCATCAACCCCTAAATTAACCTCTGGCATGGGATCAACCTCTGGATCATCCCCAGATGGACCCTTTGATGGACCCCTGGATCAACCCTGAATTAACTTCTACATTAACCTCTGGATCATCATCTGGATTAATCTCTGGATTAACCTTCGGATCATCCAGGGATTAGATTGACCAATGATCAAAATGTCTGAAAACAGTTGACAGGGAGCATAAAAAGTCTAAAATCTGAAAATCTCCTATACTTTTGTACATAGCCAGTGAGGAAAAAAATCTGAAATCCAAAACAAAAAAATCTGAAATCAGATTTTAATCTGAGAAATCTCATCCTTGATCATCCCCAGGATTAACCTTTGGTGTTAACATCTGGATCAATCTCTGAATCACCCTCATAACTCCTGAATCATTTTCAGATCAAACCCTGGATTAATCTTTTGATTAACCTCTGGATTATAAAGTCCTGAATCAACAGCACTTCCTTCATATTCACCAACAGCCAAGGGCAGTAAGTGCTCACCTTCTGAAAACAGTGTCTGTAGTCGACGGGTATAGGAGGAGAATCTATGCTCCATGTCATCATTTAAAACAAACAGAAGCTTGAGTGCAACGATGATGTATGCCAACGCCTGACACTCCAGAGCAAGAGGCTTGACCTTCATCTTGGAATCTTCTAATGCTGGCTGAACCTTGAGGTATAATTGATGGGTGTACTTGCACAACTCCACTGGGAAAATATACAAGACAGAAAAAAATGATACATCAAATCAAAAGTCTAAAAGAAATGAGAGGACAAGCAGTTCATTATAATGACAGATGTTCATAATAATGGGTGCATTTAGTTTAGCTAACACGGGTCAGCCCTTACTGGGAGTGGTCGTGCTATACTGCACAAAACAAGAGAGAGAATTGGGACGAGGTTGACCCGGGGGAGCTAAACGAATGAACCCTATGTCATGTTACCTGCTTTCATTCATCTAAAACTTTACAGCTCAATCCAAATACTGGCCTTCCATGAAGGTCCATTCCAGCAATGAGCCACTAGAGGGAGTTTCCTGGACATTACCTGGGAGATTGAGAGTGACAACCATCCTTGCAATGGTCAGGCTCATTTCGTGCTGGCCACTAGGGGGCAGGCTTATCTTCAGCTTCTTGGTCAGCAGACAGCACAGGTCAAATACAAAGTTGAGATCTGGTGAGACCTGACAAGACACCAAGAAAGATTCATTAGTCAAAGCCACCATTGTTAAATTCTCCATCCTCTTCCAGCCAGCTTAAAAAGAACTGAACAGTAAACTGGCAATGGAAGAAGGAATGAATATGCCATGGAGCTCAGAACTCACCAAAGAGGGATTGCAGAACCTGTTAATATCAACAGAACTCAAGCTCTTGTTAATGTGTTCTGGGAGGACCTCAGACGTCGCCCGAAGAGGAAGGTGTCCCTGACGAACCCACCTAATCGATCAATCAACATATGTAAACAGCACATCAATCAACAAATTACTGGCGCAAGATCATCATGATATAAACATTGAATAGAATGGTTTCCGTCGGTATGAACTTGTATGCGTGGTGCTAGGAGAGCCTGACGTTTTGATCCTAGCAGGATCTTCCTCAAAGGCAAAACATTTTTCTTAAATGTCAAATATAATAACAGGCTTAAGTTGATAAGAGAAGTAATTGAAAAGTGAACATAGACAAATTGACTGGAGCGGGCTTCCAACCAGCGTTGGAGCATCGTACCGATCTCTTACCAACTGAACTATCCAGCCCTACGGTAATGCATCTGTACATCGAAGAGCAATAGAATATAAAATTGCATATTTGTTTCTATTTCATACGCATCTTTCATTCTCTTTCAACTACAATTATTTACTGTTTACTACATCTATATGTTACAATGGTTATTTGGTAAATATTACCATATCCGGTATTAAAGCCCCCACACTAATACAGATTTATACTGGAGCAAGGAAGCAATGATGGTTGGATAGTACACGAGTTATAAATTGACCTGATCATATCAGAGAGTAAGACTGGTTCATCCACCAGCCGCAGTCCAATATACATCAGACACACACTGTCCCACAGACCAAGGCGTATTCTCCTCCTCACTGACTTCCGAGATTGGACGGTCACAACGTCCCCTTTCGAGTTACGATGCAGGAAGTCGTCTATGCTGCGAACCTTTGCCTTTTTACCATCTGTAGGTCAAAGGTCATGAGAAAAACTTCATCCAGTCAATATTAATCAGTGCATTTTTAATTTGGCTGCAGTACAAACAAAAATTAACTCCAATCACTTCATCCACACTAAGATCAAACATGGTGGTTTTGCTTTCCAATTACTTGTGACCATAATACTAAATGATTTTGTGCAACAGATTCACTTTGACTTGTATTAGAGATATTTGTGGAGACCAGGGTAATCTTTCTTTTTAATAATATCCCCTATTGTGCATGCAGTAGATCATTTTGCAGCATAGTTAGCATATGAGATTTTGTGTACACGATCTTAGCACAAACTGTTCCAAGATGCATTTCTCATATACATTCACTTCAGATTTACTGCCTATCCGATTAAGAGACTGCGGCAATTTGGGATGGGCAACAATGGGAGACTTTTGAGAACTGGTCTTCAAGTCAACAGCGCACTTGCACGCAATTGTTAGCATGCGCACGTTGTTTTGCGCCTGCACTATTGTGCGTGCGCGCTGTTGACTTGAAGACCGGTTCTCAAAAGTCTCCCATTAGACTATTACATAACTTGTGTTACAACAATAAATGTACAAGGCGACTTCAGCCTCTGAAGATGAAGCGATGTCCCTGAGGTGCTTTACACTTAATACCTTGTGTTTCTGATTTACTTGGAGACGTTTCATTCTCTAGGTCTTCTCCCTTCTCATCCCTGTCCTCCTCATCAGAATCCTCCAGTCGGCGCTTGGCTGAACTGGACACCTTGCCCGTCTTGCAAAACGCCGCCCCACAATTCCTCAGGTAGTGGAACCACAGCTGCATCACAACTTCCTACCAACGAGATCCAGTGCGTACATCCATCAAATTCCATTAAAAACAAATAAACAAACAGCTCAACGGAGGTCGTAACCCATATTTCATTTGCTTCATGTTTGAAAAGCTACATCATCCATCAAAAGCTGTTGTCATGATTGAGATGGATGCATTGGATAGACAGACAAGCAGACTGACTGACACACAGATTTAAGACTAAAATCTACATGGCCTTTGACTTTGTCACATGGTATGAAATCTCACATTCAGCTACAACTTTAGCCCAGAAACTATGTGCACAAGAAACAAATTAAAGGTGATATCATACTTTGGTTTTCATCAAAGAAATACAGATTCATGGGCAAAAATATCAATACAGATACAGTCACAGTCATCTGTGAAAATTTCAGTCCCATACGTTGCCCACTTTTTGGAGCTGCAGTGTGGTACGTAATTCAGAGCAGCATACACACTCATTGGGGCTTTTCACACTATCCAAAATCTCAGAGTTGGAACCAGATCGAACCCCGAGATTTGTTTCAACCCTTTTCACACTTGAACATTTTCAACCCCGAGCCAACCTGGGTTGGGAGCAGGGTTGAAAATCTGAACCCGGTTCCAAACTGCATTTTGGGCTGTGTGACGCGTGATCTGTGTTGTATGAGCCGCTTTGAACACCATAAACATAGTGTGAAAGTATGTTACGTCTCTTTGATTCAATTCAAAAACTTGCCGGGCTGAACCAGGGTGGATCCGGGTTGGTTTCAACACGGATCGAAAAGGCGATAGTGTGAAAAGGCCTATTGTACTCACGTCCAGTTTGGCAGGGAATCCCATAGCAACCAGAGCCTTGATCTGACTTTTTAAGATGGCCTGGTACAGCTCACATGACCACCAGGACTTCCCATCAGCAGACTCTGCAGCAAACCGAAAATATGAGTACAGGAAAGCTCACAATACATCATGTACATTCAGGTTTGCCCCCAACTGAATGTCACTTTCAGAATGCAGAGGTAAAAAACTGCAAATGTTCCCAGGCTGCACAAACAAGATCCGACAGAATCTGAAATAGTAGCTTACAATACTGAAATATTTTGTCAAACTGCATGGTACTACACTGAGTGACCCAGATGCATGATTAAAATTCACCTTTCCACCTAAAAATTCACAATTCATTGCTGTGAACTTTGTTTTAAAACCAGGAATCTTATATTTGATGTTAGCAGTAGTTTGAGTCCTCATTTCTACCCCTATATGAAACAGTGGAACGCCACTATAATGAACACCGCTATACCAAACATTTAGCTATGCCGCACATCACCTTTCACTCCCAATTGTTTTATGTAAAATATAAAGGCCTGCTGAACAACGTTCACTGTAACAAACGACCAACAATTTCTGTGCATACCGGCGTGTTATAGTGGCATTCCACTGTAACTATCAAGCATTATGACGGCTCCTGACAAACCATACCTTCATTGACTTTGTCCTCTTTCATGTTCCTGTGCTTCTTGGATACAGTATAAGAATGCGTGTAATCCAAGATGGTTTCAAATTCGTTTTCGATAACACACATTACCTGCATGGAAATGGAAAGACAGCAACAATCAGGGTTGTATCAAGAAAAGAGCAATTGCCATGAAAACGATTACATTGATAGTTTGGTTTATCAGTGTTATTGTTAATGGATAAAGTCTGCAACAAAATCAAGATCAAGTTTAAAGGAACAATACATGATTGGTAAAGGTCACAGAACAGCACGCACACTTTGTCTGATCATACATTTACATGTAATAATAAACCTGTGAAAACTTGAGCTCAATCGGACATCTGAGTCCCGAGAAAACCCAACTCAATTTTTCTTATAAAACATGAAGATTGGTTTTGATCTTACCCCGAGATCAAAACTGTTTTCGGTCTTTGTTTTACTAGGCCTAATTTCTGGATAAATACAGCCTCCTGACCGAAACGCCCCCTGGCTGATTGCCTCCAAGCCGACTCGCCCCCTGACCGACTCGCCCCCTGACCGATTTTTTAGTTTTTGTCATTATTGCGATGTTTTTTATTTTTTGTGACTCGGGGGGGGGGGGGGGGGGGGGTTTGCTGAGTTGGCAAGGGGGCGAGTTGGTAAGGGGCGAGTCGGTAACGGGGCGAGTTGGCAAGGGGGTGAGTTGGTAAGGGGTGAGTCGGCCAGGGGGCGAGTTGACTTGTTATAGCACAGACCCTGTGCAGTGTGAGCTGTGTCACCGGTCACTGTGACTGTGAGCTGTGTAGACTAGTCCTTCCAGTTCCACCATGTGTAAACTTACCTGTGACTGGGTATCACATTCATTGCAGTAAAACAACCCATCATGTTCATAAAATTCGGCCTCTTGTCGACAATTCCCACAAGTAGGCATTTTTGCAAGCTAAAACGATTACAAAAAAAATGTTTGTTATCTTGTTGTTTTGCTAACAAATTGCAACCAATGACTCCGTGAAAATGTTCACCACACCATCATCACCAGTCATCACCGTACTGTATCGCACGTGTAAATGAAAGAGCCTGGCTACCGCAACTTCTAACACCTACTTCTGCTTTAAAGAAGGTAGGATTCCCGACTACATTTGTTTACACTTTAATCGACTGAATTTAAAGACTACACTTGAACTTTTGACCTAGAGGTGAACTTTGACCTTTGGAGCTGGGCATCGTACGTGCAGAGTGCTGCAGATTTCTCCTATTTGTTTTGTACACGCATATTTCTTGCATAGTGCGGGTCTTTCGTTACCGGTATTTTTTTCTTTCTTGGCTCTTGGTGCAGCGCCCAGCTTCGGAATGGCGAAATCTGATGTCTGTCTGATTGTAATCGATGGCTGGGGTATTTCTGAGGAAAAGCATGGTGAGGATTACACTTTTTGACAAATTGAGAGATGCTGCAATATTGCTCCCTATACCGCCTACCGCGTACCGGCTTCCTTTGGTTTGGGCCTTTGCTCCCGTTTTGTCATTGACATTGTGATTGGCAATGCAATCATACATGTATGCCGAGTTGCCGACCGCCCCTTTTCATGCTGCACTGGCGATTGGTAAAAGTCGGATCCTGTCGGACCTAGTCGGACCTAGCCGGATCCTCCATTTAAAATTAGGCCTATAGGCCTAGTGATTGTTTTCAAAAATTCAAACAATCACCAAACATACCATAAGGCATAAGAATACACCTAGGCCAGGCCCTATCTAAATTTCTCTCACAAAAAACAGATTGAGAAGTTATATTTTACCAGAAAAATTAGGAATAAAATGTTCGAAAGACGATTCTAACATGACTGAACGTCAGCTTGTTTATTGTTGTATAGTGAAGTAGGTTTAGAGGGCGCTATTAAATCAGTAATTTATTTTTTGCATACTGGCGCTTTCCCTGCGCATCACTACTGAACAGTCACTATATCAGTTTGTTAGAGAAACCTAAGCAACACTAGTGCTGTGCATCAAAAACGGATTCACGGGCTCCCGCTTAAAATCTTGCCATCCGGTTTCAAAATTTCAAAAACGGAATACGAAACCAACATTTTAAAAAGTAGACTGACGTTTGCCCAATAAATAAACAGCCCCAAAAGTGTATACTGTATAATACATACTTGAATTTCAGTCGTTTTGGGTCCATTTTGCCAAGCAGAAACAAACTTTTCGCAAACTTGATTAAACAAATATTGCGAACAGCCTTTCGAACCCGACGATCGCTCGAAAGAAGACGTAAACATATCGCGTACGATGCATCATGAACACCGCATGCCCACCACGTGGCTGCATGGCCCGGCCCATGCAGCAGCAGCATTGCATCCAGAAAATTCCACGATGTGTAATGTGCGCCGCACCATTCAAAGCATACGTTGTACACCAGTACACAGTCGCCAATTCGCAATCAGGCCGGAAGTGCAAGCCTACATGTCGTACGTACAACGTGTGTATTTGGTGCATGCATTCAAGTTGCGCTCGGTACCGTGGATTTCGGCCTGCTTCAATTTTCAATGCAGATTTTTCGGTAAGAAATGTGACATGTCACGCTGAGCAAGTTATGAAAGATTCTGACTGAATATTCTGTAAGGTTGCCGGCACCAAATCATCGCAAGATTCCCAAACACGCACGTAGATCGAGACCAGAAACTGAATGTATACGTCGGCGCAACGATCGTTGTAGCATGTTTTACACACTCCTACATACAGCGCTATGCATCATTTGATCGTGCACATTATCGACATGTGCGTAATATAGCGCTATCATTCATTTTTATGAATCGGAGCTCGGGCAACCGCTAATTTTTTCAAAGCGTTTTCCGGTTTTCAAAAGCTCCGAAAATGCACAGCACTAAGCAACACGCACCATTTTTTCGAATCTAAGCGATGAGCAGTTTTTTACTCACACATACTGTAGCTAGGCCTGATTTTTCCATACTTAATAACGTTGCATGACCTTTCTCAATGCAATGAGAAAGATCAATCATCATGTTTAGGCTAGGCCTTATTAATAATTAGGCCTAGGGCCTTGTAGGGGGGGGGGGGCTAGGCCTATGACTATGTTACTTTGTTAGGATCAAGTCTGCTCCCATTTCTTAGCATTTTATATTTTTAATTTTCAGTTATTATTTTGGCGGTTGTAACAATAACGTTTGGGACCAGACTGTGCTGTGTTTTTAATCATGTTAATCACATGCCGGAACGACAGTGAATACCGGTACGTTCGTTTGCACATAAATTTATGTGCATATCATAGGAGGGTCCTGAACTTAACAATCACCATTATTTTGGCTGTGTTTCTTTTTTCCGCCACCGGCTTTCTTCCTGCAAATGCTATTTTGCCATTCCCTTCCTCTGATTGGCCAATTTGTAGTAGGGACATATTACTAAAACTTTTCTGCTAATATGAGAATGTAGGCCTACCCAATTGCTCTAGCTCAGGCTTTGTTTAGTAAATTGGAGAAAAAAAATCCGCACACATGCAGCAGCCTATAATGGACCCTTCCGGCCTGTCAATCACACTGTGTGCATTGACCAATTGGAGGACGCCTTTCAATCAGTGACCACGAAAGCCTTGGTCAAACTGTAAAACACACATGTGGCCGGGGCTTAAGAGCAATGCTGGAATGGTCCATTCTCACCATGCAAACATACTTATGACCAGTTCTCATAAGTACTATTATTAATTCCTTTGTGAGTTGTGGTTACTCGATGATTATGTTAAAAATTGAATTGTAAACATTTTGTCTTTTAACTTGGAGACAAGATTTATTTGATTTAGTTAGAAAATACAAAAATTTGCCTGGTACTTCATTAAACTTTCTATATGGCGAAATGCATTGAGGCCATCTGTGAAAAACTTCTTCAGTCCTAATTATTAACCTATAGTAACCACTCAAACTCCCATAGGACTTTCTGTTGAGTTTTGGCTTGTTTGGTACCAAACAGTAAGGACTTGTTGTTGGACTTCAGTTTGAGTCAGTACCAAAGGTCCATGAGTACACTGTTTCATTCTGACAGGTTTGGGGAAGTAAGGCAGGAGACCTGTAGAAACAAGCGTTGGAGTTTGTGGCAGTGCACTGCCATTTATTTTGTGGGTAAGGCTACCCATGGCCTATTGTACAGTTGCACAGGAAGTTGTGGTGGTTCACTTGTGTGTGGAAAGGCACTGTGGCATTTTGTTGAAAGCCATTGTGGCATTCTGTGTACTTTGGGACAGTTGGTCTACAGCCACACACCAAGGCATAGACACATCCATAGCAAGTGAATCATATCGGTATGTAAATGATAGTAAATCCTTCAGCAGGTTGATTGCAAAACCTATTTTTACTGCATCAATACTTATAATGTGTACTCTATACTATAGGCAATGCTATTGCCAATGCTGATACCCCTGTCATGGATGAACTGTGCAATGAGGCCAAGTGTGTGACCTTGGATGCGTCGGGACTCTCTGTTGGTCTGCCCAAGGGACTGATGGGAAATAGCGAGGTCGGCCATTTGAGTATAGGAGCTGGACGGATCCTGTATCAGGTGGGTTTCATTCATCAGTCTTAATGTAATGGAACCGTTCCAGCTTTGCTTTTAATTTCTGCCCACATATCACTGAGTTTGACCATTGGGTGACAACAACTCGTTACTCCAATTAGTCAATTGATGCGCATAGTTTGATTGACAGACCGGAAGGGTCCATTGTTCTTCATTCATACCACACCCAGGCCAGGCGCAGTCCTATCGGGGGGTGGGGGCTTGAGTCCCCCAAAATTTTGTCTAGCCCCCCCCCCCCAAAAAAAAGCAATTGACCCAAAAAATCTTGAAAATACAGGATTTTTTCAATTAGGCCTATTACGCAACACCTAATAAAACATAGCAGAAGTGAGTGTTAGAAGAACCCAAAATATTGGGTCTTCTAGCCCCACAAAAATAATGGCTCTTCTAGCCCCCCACAAAAAAAACTTTGGCTCTAGAACCGAGCCTGACCACACCACACACCCAACAGATCTTTCTTACACTGTTTCTCATCGCATGGTGTTATTTTCTTCCCCTCCACACAACAGGTAATCAATTGACCTCAGATTTTGCGCTGTTTCTGTTTTTGTATATTGCTCAACTCACAATCCTCATTATTATACTTAATTAATCAAAACCTTGTTCTTATTTCTCTTCTTGATAACAGAACATTGTGATGATTGACCTGGCCTTTGAAAACAGATCTATTCTTGACAGGCCGGCACTCGTCGAGGCGTGCGCCAGAGCTAAGAAAGGCAATGGTAGAATGCACCTCCTTGGCTTGGTAAGCATCAGAAATAATGAGTAACAATTTGGAAAATGAAAGTGTCCACCAAAATGGAAGAACTCTGTGTCATTAATATGCACATTTTGATCTATTTCATCATGTTCGATTGCAATTAGAGCAGTGTGTGCCAGTGCCATTCTAAGAGTTAGGAGGGCCTGATGTTTTAATCCTAGTACTAGTGGCAGGATTCTTCTCTTGAGTCTTGAATCCTTCTCATGCAGCCTTTGAGAAAGATCCTGCTGGGATCAAATTGTCAGCCCTCATTGATGCTCATAGCAACATATGTGTCTGCTCACATCGTGCCAGCTTACTTCAGATTTTTCTAGCCCGTTTAGATTTTTACTAGCCCGTTCACATGTTGATCCATACCTTGACATGTAGGCTCCAATAATTTTTTGACTAGCCCACTGGACAACCAAGGAAGTGAGTCTAGCTACTTGTAGCCCAGAGTGGTTTTTGCTAAACATTGTCCACCGGGCTAGTACTATTTTGAGCCTTGCTCTTAACCCTGTTCAGGCTAAACTTCACTCCAATGAAATTTAACAATTGGGCATATAATGCAAATTAATGTGTGATAGTGGAGTGGTTATGTGTAATGGTCGACTGATAAAATCTGCATTGATTGATTGACTCTTCATTTCTCAATCAGGTGAGTGATGGTGGGGTACATTCACACATTAATCACCTGAGGGGTTTGCTGGAGGTGCTGAAAGAGAAAGGCTTGCCTACGTCATTTGTTCATTTCTTCTCCGATGGCCGTGACACAAGCCCAGTCAGTGGAGGTACATACATGGTCCTTGTGTTTTTCCTTCATTCATCAGTGTCATTAGTATTTGTTTCCTTCCCAGCAGTGGAGATATACATTACACAGTAACGCCATATTTGTCAAATAGTCCTGGAATAGCACTCTGCACTTGCGCTAAAAATAGCACTCCGGATCTCAGACAAACATTGCAACCAAGGCAAATGTGTGGTGGGTGTGTGTGTGCATGCATGAGAAGTTTGTCTGACATCCGGGAATTTTGTACTGGCGCTTGCTGGCCAATTCACTCGTGTGACGTCATTAGTGCGTAGCGCTATTCTCATTGCCTCTCTTTTATGTTGTCCTCACATAACAAGGACTTTCAAATCATCTCCTGATGAGGACTAGAGCAGGCTAGTCAAAACGTTGAGACCTAATTGCGAGAAGTGTGAACGATATAGAATTGTGAATGATATAGAAGTGCGAAAGTACGAACGATAATTACATGGTGTTTCCGCAAACCGATCCACATAACAAGGACTTGTTATAAATTGTACTCTACTCTAAAAACCGTATATATCAAGACTTCATCATTATTTCTTTTATAATTGCTTTTCAAAAGTCAAGTACATCCAAGAAGTCCTTGACCACATAAAAAGTATTGGCTATGGTTCCCTGGCGACCGTGGTTGGCCGGTACTACGCCATGGACCGGGACAAACGCTATGAACGAATCAAGATTGCCTATGATGGTCTGGTCCAGGGAATTGGGGAGGAGGCTACTGCCGAAAATATTGTCAAGGTAACAAGACATTTTATCACTTTTTGTTATAAACCATTTAAAGGTAATATCATACTTTGGTTTTTGTCAAAGAAATTCAAATGCATGGGCAAATAAAAAAAATCTAGGAAAATACAGTCAAAGTCATCTGTGAAAATTTCAGTTCCATACGGTGCCCACTTTTTGTGAAAACAGTGAAAAACAGCCACAGTATCTCTTATAAAGTCTTTTCTCTTTTATTTTTGATCTTTTAAAAGATCAAAAAGATTTTCAGTTGTTGTTGTTTTACTAATTTCTGGATAAATACACCATTTCAGGCGGAAAAATGTTAACGTTATGTTTCTACCACCACCATCGTCATACCCTGTAAGTTATACGTAAATCTGTGAACATTTCTGTTTTGGTTTCTTACCAAAGTATGATACTACCTTTATTAAGTCATCCGTAAATAAGTTCAGTTCAGAATGCTGTTTTTGTGATTTGTTGGTGTCAGGTCGTCCAGAGTCACTACGATGCCCCTGGTGACCAGAGAGTTACGGATGAGTTCCTGAAGCCGATTATTGTCAATCAGGAGGGTCGCATCCGGGATGGAGACACTCTGATCTTCTTTGACTTCCGCTCCGATCGCATGCGAGAAATCTCCGAGGCGCTGGGAATCAAACCACAGTTTGAGACGGCCAAAATCCCCAAAGACCTGGTAATAAAAGAAAGGCATGCAAAAGAATTCTTGTTTGAATCATCTGATGGTGCTTTATTCTCGTTTTACCATGCACAATTTGTTTTAAAAGTTATGAACTTCAGAAATTTACCAATCTTGAAATTTACATTTTTTTGGGGAAGATTATTAATTTTCCAATATTTATGTAGGAGTAATTTGACTTTTGGAAGACAGTGAGAAAATCGGGTGGAAATTTGTTCAAAGCAAAAAGCAAGAAAAGAAATGATATTTATGATAAATTTGATAATGTTGATATGAATGTTCAATAGAGATTTGCTTATAAACTAAATCCTACAAACTTCATGTGTCTTGTTGACAGGGTGTGTTCTGCATGACAGAGTACAAGTTCGACTTTCCCTTCCCTGTCATCTTTCCTCCCGAGGAACCAGTCAATGTTCTTGCAGAATGGTTGGATCATCTCAAGCTCCCCCAGTTCCACTGTGCAGGTAACAATCAATTCTGGAAATGCTCAAATTTCATGCTGATCGATCAACTTTAGACCTGGGACCTGTTTGTTTAACCCACAGGATCACGGATTTTACTGATCCGGATCCCATTTTAGCATACCCTGCATAGGACATGGATCCCCAAATCTGAGATCCTGTGCGTTAAACAAACAGGCTCTTAGTGTCAGGGGTTAGTCTTAATGTCCTGTACATGTATCTCAATTGGCTCGTTGCTCCAAAGATTGAAGTCAACTTGGTTTAAACATTGAAAGTTTGTTTCAACATGACAGCTTAAGAAATACTTGGTAGGTTTACTTAAAACTTGGTATAGATTTTGGTCTTGATACCCATTGGCAAGTGGCGTCGTTTTTTTAATTTATTTATGACCTAAAAGTCAAAGTTCAAGGTCAGTGGATCCCTCACAGTTTCAGCAGGTAACCTTTCAACCAGCTATCTTGGCTGTCCTCTGTCAGTTTGGAATGTCGGGTCAAAGACTCAGAACCGTGGCACTGTTCGAAAAACTATTCACCACAAAGGTGAATGGATACCTTCAGTTTGTTATTTATTCATTTGCATGAGTCAAGATGCATTTCACAGATGATTGAAATTTGAAAAATATCTCTTGTTTGTCCGCAGAAACCGAGAAGTATGCTCACGTGACCTTCTTCTTCAATGGCGGTAGGGAGAAGCAGTTTGAAGGGGAGGAACGGTTCCTGGTGCCCTCTCCTAAGGTCGCGACCTATGACCTCCAGCCGGAGATGAGCTGCAAGGGTGTCTCTGATAAGGTAAGGGTAGTTTCTAGTAGAATTGGTCTGCTTGTTGTCTTTCACAAGAACATATTGTCAGATTTCAGGTTATACCAAATGCCCAAGACATATCCGTTCCTGTGAACCTCCATTGAATCTCCCGCCTGGGGTCGATTTCATGAAGCCCTACGATCAATTGTAACTCTAGTTACGAAGGATAACACATTGTATCCTATGACTTCTACATGGGGCTGCAATACCTCATAAGTCCTACGAGTTATAGTAAGTTACGATTAGTTTGGTGAAATCGACCCCTGAATTACTATATCATGTATGTATACAAACCAATGTACAGTGTCTACTATGTATCAGTTATAGCCAGACAAAGCTCCTTGCATTACAGATATGCTTAAAGTACATTCCTATTATAAAATAATATAAAAAAGTGAATACATCACTCCACATGTGGGATTCATTACCGATTTCAAAACCTTAAATAATCCACAAGAATTGAATACTAAGTCAATTTTTTTTTGTATTTTTATTTTAATTTGTTCACAACTTGTATTTTTGAAAAAGTGAAGAAAGAAAAATTGACTGGAGCAGGATTCGAACCTGCGACCTCCTGAATACCATACAGGCGCTCTACCAACTGAGCCAAAATTAAAAACATTTTATTTCTTATTTGTTTGAATATAAAGATGGTTGAGATGATCAAGTCGAAAAAGTTCCCGTTTTTAATGTGCAACTTTGCTCCGCCGGACATGGTCGGACATACCGGCGTCTACGAGGCAGCGGTCAAGGCGTGCACTGCCACAGGTGAGTCCACTCCACCTTGCTGTACCAATATACATGATGCAGCACAATGTAAAATGATGACAGAGTGTTGGACATGCCCTAATCAACAACTAAATCAGACAAGCATATTCACATACTTTCCACTGTTTGCATGAGTGTGCCTTATGGTATTGCATGCTTAATTAGTTTTAAAGAAAAAACAAGTTTTGTGTAAACACTTTTAGTATTAAAAGTGCATGTATAGCACATACAATTTATGTGCACATGTTTATTGTACGCATACAGTTGTTTTAAATTCAGGGATGTGAAACTTCAGATTTAAATCTAAATTCCGATTTATTTGGTTTAGATTTTAACTGAAAAATTCAGGCCTTTTTTTTTTTACATCTGGTCTCTACGAAAGTAGAAATTATAGGAACTTTTAAATTTCAGCTTTTTCCTTGGTGTTTATAGATTTCGTGTGTGGCCATTCACATCCCTGTACATTGTCTAATATGCATTGCAAAATAAGCGCCCGTACCTACATGTAATGAAGCGAGTCTGATACAGATAGGGTGTGATTATGAATTGCTTGTATTTGTTAGAGGTAAGCATTATTGGGCCCTGGTTTATAGTAAAACTACAAAATGAAGCTGTTGATCACCTGTGTTCTCCATTGAAACAGACAAGGCCATTGGAGCCATGAAGAAAGCATGTGAGGAGACTGGCACCGTCCTGCTGATTACCGCAGACCACGGCAATGCTGAGATCATGATCGATAGCCACGGTAAACCAGTTACCAAACACACCACAAAGAGAGGTAACTAGTTTAAAGAAAAAGATGTACTGTTTATCTTAGTTAACATTGCAAATTGATCAGCCAATATGAAGCTTTCAACAACATATGCAGTTTTAGTCTTTTACATTGACTTCCTGCCAATTTTCAGCTCAAGCATATTCTCAAGTTCTAGCAATAGCAATGTGTCACTTCAGGAATGAACAAGGCATAAGATTGAAATTTTTGCTAGTTCTAGTGTTACCATAGTTAATTGTAGCAAGCTTCAGTTACGTAGATCAAGTTTGTTACAAAGCTGTGAGAAATAAAAATTAGCAAATATTTGAAAAAAAACCTGTTTTATACATAATAGCTGCCCCGTTCACAACATTTGTATGTGTTCATTTTCTTGCAGTACCATTTTGCATGCACGGCGGAAACTGCAAGTTCAAGAAGAATATTACCCACAATGCTTCTCTGCCTGACGTCGCCCCTACAGTACTGGATCTCATGGGTGTTTCCATCCCGAAGGAAATGACTGGCAAATCACTCGTGGAATAATGTTTTACATTGCATCAAATTGATCATTTAATTTCCCGACCCAACGATTGTAGGACGTATCTCCTGAAAAGCAGGTTTATCACTCAGTATTTACAACTAGAAAGCTGTTCCCTCCATGGGTTGTTAGCATGAAGTCAGTTTGTGAAATTGATAAAAAATGTTTTACTCACAAATTAGGTAGTTCAGAAAAAAAAAATTGCTGTGGAGCTGCGATTTCACCACCATTTTTATTTTCTCCTAAAACGCAAAGCCTATACTACTCTCAGTCGTGGGCCTCGCTTTTAGACTAAAACTTCTGCTCAGGCAATTATTTTGTTTATGCAAGGGCAAACAAGTCTTCAGCAGGGAACCAGTTTGTATTTATATACAACACTTGGACGTCTGGCTGATAACTTTTCCAATGGATGCTATGCAGAACTATAATTATTTGGATTGAAAGGGGTGGTTAGGCCGGAGGTGATGACTTATAGCAGCTTGTAGGCAGCAGGCCTCGGGTCTAGGGCCAATTTTTTGTGAAGCTTGCTTAGGCACACAAATATTTTAAGCAAAGTAAAATTTTCCTTAGAAGATAATAAAGCCAGGTTACAGTACAAGTCTTTCTCTCACTAACGTTTTGTGCATACTAATAGCAGTTTGGAAGACTCTAGCTATTTAATAGCTAGGGATGAGATTGACCAATGATAACAATGTCTGAAAACAACCGACAGGGAGCATAAAAAGTCTGAGATCTGAAAATCTTCTATACTTTTGTACACATCCTGTCAGGAATAAAATCTGAAATCCAAAACAAAAAAGTCAGATTTTAATCTGAGAAATCTCATCCCTGAGCTATGTGTACAACATGAACATAGTAATACAGATGCTGGAATTGGCTCGTATTTGTCACAGAGTTTTCTCATTATTGAAGATCACAGGTTCATTGGCTGTGTGGATTGATTGAGGATCAAAGGTCATAGATGAATGGATGATGATGTAGCGCCCTCAATTTACAGGATTTATATACATGTATGTGGCATGTAATTATCATCAAATGAGCTGTATGGAGTCAAGTTCAGTTTTTTTAGGAAGATTTTGGTGTCTGTTTACAGAATGCTGTAGAGTAAGATTTATCCCTATGATGCATGTACTGGTAATCCCTTGTAATCTATAAATCATTAGAAAACATTTACATCATGGAGGATACGTTTGAATTCTCGAGTAATTTACTCTGAAAATTCTGGTACAACAGTAGGGACACATTGATGATTTAGTCCTAAACGTGATGGCTTTCTTGAATACTTTGAGGAAGATTTCACTGGAACTTTGCATATTGCATGAATTTGTAGCAAGCCATGAAAGTGTGTTGGAAGGCCAGTGGCAATGTTGTAACAATCTGTCAGTGTGGTATGTGTTAGGTTGACAGTGGGTCCGTTATTGACTGAACCAGTGGGTTGGGGTATGCAAACAGATATGTTAGTAATGAAGACTGTCATGCAAAAAAGAGCACAAAATATGATGGGTCTTTCTAATTAGGTGTTCGGGTTCAAGCCGAACACCTATTGTTATTGTTCGAGTTTTTTTTTTTCTTTTTAGGTGTTCGGGTTCAAGCCGAACACCTATTGTTATTGTTCGAGTTTTTTTTTTTCTTTTTTTTTTTTTCTTTTATTTTTTTTCTGCCCAAACTTGTCTGCAAGACTTCTACATGACAGTTACAAGATATTGACTTGAAACTTGGTGGGAACTTCGGTCATGATGTCAAGTTGTATCTAGAACAATGACGTCATGATTACGTCATCGGGTATCAAATTACATACGTTTTTAGGAAAAACTTTGGTGCTCTATAACTCGAGAACCACATGACCTACGATATTGATATTCACATATGTTACTCAACACGTGAATGTCAACAATTAATATATTCAGTGTTGTGTACAAATGACCTTCACTTCCGGTATTACCGGAAGTTGAAGTTTGACTCAAAATAACTCGAAAACGGAAGGATTTGGGCACATAAAACCTCTCTGGGTAAATGATAGAGTAGGTCTTAAGCTTTCAGAAAATATAAACGATGACGTCATACGGGCTGTATAGCGCCCTCTACGGTGGATTAAAGATATACAATGATTACGTAATCCAAAAGTAAACAACGGATTTCCGCCAAATTTGGTCAGTATAAAGCACTAATGCATCTTGACATGTGTGTGAAGTTTGAAATCTGTGACGTCATTCAACCGGAAGTTATGCGTTTTTAAAGGAAACATGATGTTATTATTCAAATACTGTTTATTTGGTAATTACATGACGTAAATCAGTGCAAATTGCAAATTGTTTACATCGTACGCATTCGATGATTTCTGCAAATTTCAGTTGTTTGTGATTAACTAAACGGAAGTTATCGTCCGGGCAATTTTACATTATTTAAAGGTGACACTATTTTCTATACGCTATCAGTCAGTGTACATGTACGAATACACTGTGCAATCAGCATGATCAGTATTTGCTCAGTCACACAGTTAATTGTGCATTTCAATATGCCATACATGCGTTCCATCAAACATTCTCATAACAGTTCCAGTACGAAATGAGACCCCGAACACCTAGTGGTTGTTCCCACAACCACAATGTCTAGTTTTTTTTTTCTTTTGTTTTTTTTCTGCCCAAACTTGTCTGCAAGACTTCTACATGACAGTTACAAGATATTGACTTGAAACTTGGTGGGAACTTCGGTCATGATGTCAAGTTGTATCTAGAACAATGACGTCATGATTACGTCATCGGGTATCAAATTACATACGTTTTTAGGAAAAACTTTGGTGCTCTATAACTCGAGAACCACATGACCTACGATATTGATATTCACATATGTTACTCAACACGTGAATGTCAACAATTAATATATTCAGTGTTGTGTACAAATGACCTTCACTTCCGGTATTACCGGAAGTTGAAGTTTGACTCAAAATAACTCGAAAACGGAAGGATTTGGGCACATAAAACCTCTCTGGGTAAATGATAGAGTAGGTCTTAAGCTTTCAGAAAATATAAACGATGACGTCATACGGGCTGTATAGCGCCCTCTACGGTGGATTAAAGATATACAATGATTACGTAATCCAAAAGTAAACAACGGATTTCCGCCAAATTTGGTCAGTATAAAGCACTAATGCATCTTGACATGTGTGTGAAGTTTGAAATCTGTGACGTCATTCAACCGGAAGTTATGCGTTTTTAAAGGAAACATGATGTTATTATTCAAATACTGTTTATTTGGTAATTACAAGATGTAAATCAGTGCAAATTGCAAATTGTTTACATCGTACGCATTCGATGATTTCTGCAAATTTTCAGTTGTTTGTGATTAACTAAACGGAAGTTATCGTCCGGGCAATTTTACATTATTTAAAGGTGACACTATTTTCTATACGCTATCAGTCAGTGTACATGTACGAATACACTGTGCAATCAGCATGATCAGTATTTGCTCAGTCACACAGTTAATTGTGCATTTCAATATGCCATACATGCGTTCCATCAAACATTCTCATAACAGTTCCAGTACGAAATGAGACCCCGAACACCTAGTGGTTGTTCCCACAACCACAATGTCTAGTTTTTTTTTTTTTTATACATTTCAACTACAACTCAGGATGAAAAATGCGAAAAAAAAGAAGGAATACTCTTGAAATACTGTTCTGTTAATGCCCAGTCAGTCTTTCCTGTTTGCTTGTCATGAAAAACCATATGCTGTTCAGACAGACAAGATTCAAAAATAATATGCTGTTCAGACAGACAAGATTCAAAAATAATATGCTGTTCAGACAGACAAGATTCAAAAATAATATGCTGTTCAGACAGACAAGATTCAAAAATCATATGCTGTTCAGACAGACAAGATTCAAAAATCATATGCTGTTCAGACAGACAAGATTCAAAAATCATATGCTGTTCAGACAGACAAGATTAAAAAATAATATGCTGTTCAGACAGACAAGATTCAAAAATCATATGCTGTTCAGACAGACAAGATTCAAAAATCATATGCTGTTCAGACAGACAAGATTCAAAAATCATATGCTGTTCAGACAGACAAGATTCAAAAATGATATGCTGTTCAGACAGACAAGATTAAAAAATAATATGCTGTTCAGACAGACAAGATTCAAAAATCATATGCTGTTCAGACAGACAAGATTCAAAAATCATATGCTGTTCAGACAGACAAGATTCAAAAATAATATGCTGTTCAGACAGACAAGATTCAAAAATAATATGCTGTTCAGACAGACAAGATTCAAAAATAATATGCTGTTCAGACAGACAAGATTCAAAAATAAAATGCTGAACTTCAGACAGGGTTCTGACTCGGACTGCTGGGTTGTGCCAATTTTACTGTTGATCTTACCAGCTTTACTGTTAAGCTAGGCAAGATAATTCAGCAATGTTATCTTGAATTTTAAGTTAAAAAATCTACAATTTGTTGAAATTCAACTTTAATTAAAAATCCATTTGGTTACCATTATTATTAACATGTGTATACCAGTACCTTGTATTTATTTTACTTACAAATATTTGTCAATTTTAGACATTTGACAAGCTTGCTTAGCCAGATATATGTTTAACCCAATGGGTTTGATAGTATATGTGTAAAATAGTTTTAACTTATGAATGATTTCTATCAAAGAAAAAAGTAACTATGAATTAATATCAAGTATTTAAAAAGTTGTAATGAAAAATCCTCTTCAATAAAGTGAAGTGCGGTTTGCTGTGAAAAACCAGTTTGCAGTAATTTCCTTTATTTTATATTTATTCCTATCAAACAATTGACTTTTTAATCGGTAACAGCACACTGCATGACAACATTTCCACTGACAAAATGACAACAAAAGCCAATCTCATTTCTTTAGCAATGATTTAATATGGATTCAAAACAAATACATTTGATGTTGAAATTCATGTTTGAATACAATACAAAAGGAAAGATTGCTTGTTATCATTATACTCTAAAACTCCTTGGGTCAAACAATTTGAAAAATCAATTTTCAGCCTTTTTGCCCACATTTAATGTGCTCATAATTTTTGGGGGACAATTATGAACTATTTGTAGTAAGCATACTACAATAAACCACTTTATTAACCAACAAATGCTGTAAACAGGAATTTTTGTCAACTACACAGAATAACTCATGCATGAACTCTGGCATCATGGCTCCAAGTCTTTCCCATAATTTTGGGATGGAATGAAAGTTTTTGTCGGAAATTACAGAATTACAGATGGATTTTTCCTTTCTCGTGATAATTGGCAGTAATCCAAGTCTCACAAAAATTATTCGTGTAATTCTCTTCCCAATGGTGAATACAGTCACTGTAAGGTTAATATGCTGAACTCAATATGGCACAAAAGAAAAACAAAAAGGAACTTTAAAATGCGACAAAAAATAACAAACATGATTTTGTTTCCAATTGAAACATCTGAAATGAAGAAAAATCATAAAAATGAACCCAAACGTTACCTATGTAAATTTTTACGAAAAGGTAAATTTCTTAAATGTGAAAACAATTTGGGTACATGTAATTTGCCTATTTTGGTTTTGCTCTGTATGATAATTATGATCATAATTTGGTTTTTATGCAATCAAAATAAAAACAAGAGCAGTAAAAATCCATTTCAGTGATGCATTTAGGAAAACAACTTGGCATCATATGCCTTTAATAAAAACAAAACAAAATTAGAGGAAGGTTGACAAAGATGCAAGGCAACTCATACAGATTCTTCATCTTCCAATAAATGTTTGCAATCGCATCAAAGAGTCATGATAAGATTTTGTTCATGGTAGAATTCCATTTTCATACTTTCCATCCCAATTTTATTTTCTCACATAGATTTATTATCAAATAGCCTGAAGGGAAACTGTCTGAATTAAAAGTCATTGAAAAGTTAACAAAGAAAAATTGACTGGAGCGTGATTCGAACTGGCGACCTCCTGAATACCGTACAGGCGCTCTACCAACTGCGCTATCCAGCCCTACGTTGGTGGTGACCCCAATAGTCAATTGTCTTTGTTCGTTTGGCAGTCAGAAGTCATGAGATTTTTTAAATTAACAGAAAATGAAAAATACAATTTAGCTGTGTCACATGATACATGGCTAGTTCTGGTACGGCGTCGGCAACATAACAGACACCCAGCATCCTGTCCACAGATTACAATGTGAATAGCAAACAGGCACCAGACTAATATAGAGAGGGGACTGCTATCAAAGACCACATAAAATCACATGACACACTAGCATACATATTTTCAAAGTATATGTTTAGGGATTTTGGGGGTAAGCAGTCTCTGTGAAGTCAGTTAAAGGAGTAAAAAGACAATTGATCATAGCTGGGTTTGAACCTGTGACCTCTTTAACAACATAATAATAGGCACTCTTGGCCACTTTACCAACTAAGCTTCTCGTCCCAAATTGCTGTCTACCTTGGAGAGTATGTAGGGTATTCTGGAGGTTCAAATCCTACTCCTGTGAAAATGTCCTTCTCTTCAAATTGTCTTTGATTAATCTAGTCAGTTTCCCCTGTTGCTCATTAAATAATTTCTATTTTATTGGATTGAATTAAAAGTTCTGATAAACTGTCTTCACTTTATACTCCTGGGTGCACCATTCTTAAACATAAGCTTCGAATCCAACGCAAACATTATTTACAAATCAGTTGGTTTTTAAACTTGATTATCATACAAAACCTTCCTTCTCCATTGGCTGTAAGACCGTAAATAAATTAGGTTGATAATTTACAAGAACTGTTGCACAGTCCGACAGTACGTCCACTATTTCAGGCATTTCACAATTAGAGTGAGCCAGGAATTTAAAGCTGGATTTAGTCAATCTTTATAAGAGACATAATACATTATACGGTAATTATATTAGACTTCCTGATATTTGCAAATTTACTAAGTACCTTTTAAGGGTACTCAAACTTAGCTTAGATTATAATTTGTTCCATTTATCCACATCAAACATGCCAAACAAAAAAGACAAACAATTTGATGCATGCACTACAAAGGACCACAAATCAACACAAATGGTGGATATAAATTAATTGACGTTCCACTCAAACTATCAACCAATCAAATGTAAAACAAACAAATCGACATACAGCAAACAAAGAAACCCAAATCAGAATCTTAGAATCACTATCATTGATCAGGGATGATCCTCTAATCCTTCAGAGAGTTGACTTGCTCTTCAGAAAACGCAATGTTATCCAAGGATATAATCAACAAATTCAATAGTCCCTATAAAATTTTGCCAGCCTATGGCATTTGATTGAAGTAGATAATTATGATATCCACTAATCTTGTAGAAGATTGGCCAGTCAGCGATTGATAAGATAAGAATTGTATCCACTAATCTTGTAGAAGGTTTAACAGTCAGTGATTGATATACATAATGTAAGAAGATAAGCGTTGCATCCACTAATCTTGTAGAAGGTTAGCCAGTCAGTTTAGTGGATACAATTCTTATCTTCTATATCAGATAAGAATTGTATCCACTAAACTTGTAGAAGGTTGGCAGTCAGCAATTGATATAAGAAGATAAGCATTGTATCCACTAATCTTGTTGAAGATTGGCAAGTCAGCGATTGGTATAAGAAGATAAGCATTGTATCCACAAATCTTGTAAAAGGTTGGCCAGTCTAGGATTGACATAAGGATATAAGCATGATATTCACTAATCTTGTAGAAGTTTGGCCAGTCAGTGATTGATATTTAAGGAGATAATCATTGTATCCACTAATCTTGTGGAAGATTGGCCATTCTAGGATTGATATAAGAACATAAGCATTGTATCCACTAATCTTGTAGAAGACTGGCCAGTTGGCGATTGATATAAGAAGATTAAGCATTGTACCCACTAATCTTGTGGAAGGTTGACCAGTTGTTGATATAAAGAGATAATCATGATATCCACTAATCTTGTAGAAGGTTGGCAAAGTCAGCGATTGATATAAGGAGATCATAATTAGTCATGATCCACTGATATTGTACAAGCCTGGCCAGCTTGTCAGAAATTGATAAAAGGAAATGCTGATCCACTGATTGTATGGATGTTTTCTTCGTTAATCAAACCACAAGGTTTAATTATTGATTCGAGGTGAGAGTTACAAATACACAAATCCACTTGGTGAAAATTAGTCAGCTAGTCAAAGAGATTTAACCTAAAAATACAATTATTGGAAAACCAGCCAGTCAGTCAGCAATTGATTCACAGATGTTGTCAACGATATCTGCTTATAAGACATGAAATTTGGTGGGAAACTGAACCAACAAGTCAAAATGTCCACTAATCTCTGGAAGATTGTACAGCCTGAATCAACTAAATCACAGCACCTGGCTTATCTATGAGGTAATCACAATCCTTTGGAAACTGGACGGCTTTGATACTGAAAATTTGATACTGAAAATTTCTTTTGTTAACTGACGGCTTTCCTGAATTTTCAAAAAGGCAACATTGACAATATTGATCAAGCATTTTTGTTTTACTATTACAAAGTATAGTAAGATTCCAAGAAATGAAATATCAACCAAGAAATTCATATATGCACTGATCTCTTCAATCAAGGCTATTATATTTATATATCCACATAATACTTAGAAGATGTTTAACCTTACAATCCATATAAATCCACTAATCTTGTCAGAAACCCAAACAAGGGTCTAGTTTTCATATCCATCGATCCTTAGAGGATTGTCTAAGTAAATGTATTTCATATCCACTAATCTTGTCAGAAACCGAATCCAGGGTCTGGTTGACTGGTTCTTATATCCATCGATCCTTAGAGGATTGTCTAAGTAAATGTATTTCATATCCACTAATCTTGTCAGAAACTGAATCCAGGGTCTGGTTGACTGGTTCTTATATCCATCAATCCTTAGAGGATTGTCTAAGTAAATGTATTTTGTATCCACTAATCTTGTCAGAAACTGAATCAAGGGTCTGGTTGACTGGTTCTTATATCCATCGATCCTTAGAGGATTGTCTAAGTAAATGTATTTCATATCCACTAATCTTGTCAGAAACCGAATAAAGGGTCTGGTTGACTGGTTCTTATATCCACCAATCCTTAGAGGACTGTCTAAGTGGATATATTTCATAAATATCCACTAATTCTTGTCAGAAACTGAATGGATTATCTTTTTTCCCATATGCATCAAACTTTAGAAGATTGTGCAACTTGAAGTCTACCATGGAATGGATATATATCCACTATACTTTTTTCAGAATATGACTAAAGGATGTTATTACTATATCCACAAATCTTTAGAAGATTTATATCTTGATAATGTGCCATTTTAATATATCCATTGATGTGGTCAAAACTCAGAAACTAAAGGATTCCATCGATATATCAACTAATCTTTAGAAGATATGACATTATAGATAGTCCATTTCTATTCTGTCAAGTGCATGTTTGTTTAATTTTTTTCCTCAAGTTTTTAATTTAACAAGTAATTCAATGATATCACTTTGTTGCACCAATCATTTCATGTATGCACCATTCACTCACCATTTTAACATGTTTGTCTTATCAAGCACACAATGAATTCTCATAAAAGTGTCATGAAGTTTTGGCAAATTCAACACTTTCAAGATTCTAGGAGAATTGATTCTCTTTGGTAGGATGTAAAAAAAAAAAGGTGTAGTCTAGGACAGAAAGTTGTGTTATACGATTCGATTACTGCACAGGGTATACCTGTCAATCTCGGACAATGTTCTCTTCCGGTCCGGCTTGGTCTTCAGCACGTCCTCTCTGGTCATTGATCTACTAGCTTCTAAAGGCGACAGGGGCCCCACGTCCGGCCCACTGGCCAGCAGATTCACACTGCTGTCCGACACCAGCAGTGTATGCGAAGTGCTGGGCAAGGGCACCTTTTGCGCATCGCTGGTATCCGGTGAGGGCGCTGTTGATGACGTTGATGTTGATGTTGATGTTGATGGCGGCTGAGCCTTGGAGGGACTTTGTTGTCTGGGTGGGGCCGTTGTAATGTCCAAGTTGGCCTCTTTGACATACTTGCAGGCTTTCCCCAGTAGAAGAATGCTGTTCAAGACTTTGAAAGCCATCAGGCTGCAAGAAGTAAAAAAAAAACGATTCATATAATATCAACTTCACTGTGCGCTAACTTCCCCAGTAAGTGCGGACTCTGACAGTTTGATACAATTATGCTGTGGAGTGCTGTGGCCTAGTGGTCTGGCGTTTCGAACTCAAAGTCTTGTGGTCAATCTACAGATTGTGGGTTCAAAACTAGCCATGGGCTAGTGGTGCTTGCGTCCTTGGGCTAGACGCTTGATCACACATTGCTCCTCTTCACCCAGGTGTAAATGGGTACCTGCGAGGGTAGAGATGGCTTTGTGGTTTAATTAGCCTCTGTGCGCTTTCAAAGTAGCCGGGGCTGTATACTCCCCAGGGAGTTGAGATGGTTTCAGGAATGTAAATTATGGCCCGATGACCAGGGATAATAATATGTGCACCACGAGTGTCTTGGACAGATGTGTGCGTGGAATAAATTCCAAATTATTATTATCATTATGCATATATGTACAGGCCATGCACCTGATCAAAGATTAATATTCGCAACAATATGCTCCAGTGAGCTCTGAAAGAAGAGGTTAGTGACTTAATAACAAGAATATGCACAATCACTGTGCATACCTATTATGTACATAAGCATGATACACACATAGCAGTATTAAAGCATGCGTGCACAAATCATTGAACACCATTAGCGAACAATTCTTTGTTTTTGGGGTTGGATATTCTGGAAAGATTTCAGGCTTTGCATGGTGACAATTGGTATGTGGATCGGTTTGCGGAAACACCATGTAAGAATCGTTTGTACTTTCGTACTTCTATTTCGTTCGCACTTCTCGTAAGGTCTCAACATTTCAACTAGCCTGCTCTAGTCCTCATCAGGAGGGGCACCAGTGAGGGGCACCAAGATATTCTGTTCCAATTCATATTTGTCCAATACATTTGTACATGCCGGCCAATGGATGTTCATTGTTATCAAGCCGTACTGTAGCATCTTACCATAGATACAGCAGGAAGATAAGGACTATCCCTGTAGTGCCGTGTATCTTGAACGATTGGCTGACAATGCGGTAGACCAGACAAGCCAGAGGTAACGGAATGAAACCCATCCGGCGAGCAACCAAGTCAGAGTGGTCCGAGAAAGCCTGAAAATTACCAGAAAAAAAGTTTCATTCAAACCCATCTCTCTTCCAAAAACCGTTCACAAGTTCCAGCCTCAATCTCAAATGTGTATTACTGTAATTTTAAGCCACGTTAACACCAGGGGCCAATTTCATAGAGCTGCTTAAGCACAGAATTTGCTAAAGCATGAAAAGTCTTCCTTGATCAAGCAGGCTATTAAAACCACCAAATTTTTCATGTGATGTTTCATACTGCTTTTGACTTGTATTCGACCAATGTTTGCTGAACATAACATTCACAAGGAGTTTAGGCTGGCATGATGATTTTATTCATCAAGGTTTTTGGTGCTTAAGCAAATGTTGGTGCTTAAGCAGCTCTATGAAATTGGCCCCAGATCTTTCCAACATTCACCCCTCTACATTTTGTTTGTAGGCAGTTGGTGGTAATAATACAAGAAAGCCGCCAACTTGGAGCAATTGCGCCATCATACTTACATTTTTCTTCCGACTTGTCACCATGTCAAAAGCCAAATTAGCTCTGTACTCAGTGTACACCTTGATAGCAAGATACATAAAGGCAAAGGGTTAGTAGGTAGGATTTGAAGCTTTGCATGGATGGTGGAAGAACGTAACAAAGTGAGCTTGCGGAGACACAATGTGGCACTCACTGCACTCACTCTCCTGCAGACGGCCAGACTACACTGGCCGGAGCGTCGAGACCTTTCTCACTGGTTCTTTTCAGAACCACACATACATAAAAAGAGATTTTCACATGGTGTTTCCGAAAGGATAAGTATTTGTAACTTTCATGTTTCTCCGTGCTTCAAAGGTCACTTGTAAACATAATCTATTTTGATCTCAGCTTGTGACTACATAATTGCACTCTTAAACCAAAAACACACAAGGCAATTTGGTTCCAAGCAATCTCTTGAGGAGAAATTGCATTCCATTCTTCATCATTTTCATATAATTTTCTCAGGGATAGTGAGGAACTGCCAGAAAAAAAAGAAGACATTTGTACTAGCAAGGTTCGAGTTCTACATGTGATGTGAATAATGAAGGCCCTACAGAACACTTTACTGATGGGTGCTCTCACCTCAGCTGGAATGGAGTTAAACTTAGTGATGAATGCGTGCTTGACCCAGTCGACAAGAATCTCAGCAATCAGGACGGAAATAAGATCGGGTATCAACTCCCAGAAGTGATCTGTTGGAAGACAAAATGATATCTGGTATAATCTTCAATCTTCAAAGAATTGTTCTTCGTGAACTGAAGACAGTATGACAGCATCTTTCAAGGAGATGGGAAGATAAATGATGGAGTATGAAGTGAACTCCTAGGAGAGATCTTCAAGAGGATAGAAAGATATCATGTCAGACATTCAGTTCAGATTTACTCCTCCTGAAAAAAGGGAAAATCAGGTTGGATTTCAACTCCCAGAAGACATTGGCAAGCTGATGGCTAAACATCAGGCCAAGCGTCAACTTCTACAAGTAATCTGCACGAAGTAAGTAAAGTTAGTAAAAGACGTAAAAAATGAACTCACCGATATTCCAGTTGAATTCAGTCATATTTCGTAGTACGACGCAGAAGAGCAGAATCATGTAATGGTATCTCTCCCTCACATCTGCAAGGAATTTAGATTCATTGGTTCAATTCGGGTCATTGATGAAAAAATCTTGAAAATACCAAGTAACAAGGGAAGTTTACAAGATTTAATTCTTGTAACCGTTGTAAGACCTTGGCATCCTTCCGTCTTCGAGAGACGATGATGTAACACCAGGAGTGGAAAGGGGGTCAATCAGCACTTTCGAGAGTGGCTGAAGAGTCCAATTTTTGAGTGGCAGTCTCTGTCACACCTGCTGCAAACAAACAACGAAGCAAGCTGATGTTGCTGTTGTTTCTCCTTCCTCCTGGTCCGCTTGGCCATCAAGTTCTTGTTTCTGACCACCTCGGCTTCCTTGACACCAATCTTGACAGTGTGTTTATAGTAGGAAAATGTTACCTTCAAAGTTACTTCTTAGCCAAAACACTTGATACTCACCACTGCAAGACATCTGGTAAAGGTTGTACTTCTCAAACTTCTTGAAGACACTCCCCTTCAGTTCAACAAACTATCAGCAAAGGAGCACGGGGAAAGAAGACAGTTAATCCCTCATGACAACGTCAGAGAGACGTTCAAGAGAACAACAGAAAAACATTCCTAAATTTACTAGATCATCAAAATAACTCCTGAATCTTTTTCTCGAATCTTACAACTCAAAAGAGAAGACGGCCAGAATTGTTCTCCCTATTGAAGGATATTATGAATACATGTAAGAGTTTTTCAACACATGGATGATTGTGGATGATTTGCATGAAAAAGGTACGATTTTTATTAGGGACACCGGACACGTTTAATTTGTTCAACGCACAGGATCCCAAATCTGAGGATCCAAATTCCATGTAGGACACGCTAAAATGGGATGCGGATCAGTAGGATCTGTGATCTTGTGCATGAAACACACAGGCCCTAGTATTTTTCAGCTACATGTCCCTTAAATGGAACACAGAGATGTTGAGTGGAAGGGAAGAGAAATGTTGGGAGTGGGAAGGAAAAGAAGAAGGAGAGTGGGGAAGGGGAAGAGAGGGGAAATGTCACACTAGAAGACTGAGACAAATTCAGACATGGCCTTCCAGTAATCCAAGAATCTAAACAGTTTTTTATGATTTGTAGTCTCTACAATAATATGTAAAATGCTTTTAAGTATCTCCCAAACTATCTTCAAATGAGTTTAATAAGGAGCCAGTAGAAAGTGACATATACAGACCGGAGTCCAGGGGCCAATTTCATAGTGCTGCTTAGCACAATAAATTGCTTAGCACAAAAATAGCTTGCCCCAAAAAACAAACCGCCATTGAAAAATTCCATTTGATATTCATGGTCAGCCAACAACAGCCAAAGAACAATTGCAAGTACTTACACAAGACACAGAAATTTGGTTGATAATCCTGTTTTTACTAAGACAGAAATGTAATGCTTAGCGACTTTTGGTGCTAAGCAGCTCTATGAAATTGGCACAGGCTATAGGGCTCCATGGGATTAGGCAGGACTTACATTATTAGACATCATGATAGTCAGCAGAGCCTTGCTGTGTGAATTGAAGGCTACGTTGAGAGTGGTGGCTTGCAGCAGAACCAATATTGCATGAAAGACTAGCTAGGGTTAAGGAAGACAACCAATTCAGCTTGACCAACTGAGTCTGTTATTAGAATGTCATGCATAGCAATTTCCATTTAGCAATGGATTTGGGCTTTAGCAATGATCGTAAACGTTAGTGAAAGCAGCCCCAGCATCCTGCATATCACAATACAATATACAATATCACCATAGTAATTCGTTTTGTGACATCACACATAATTTACCAATTAAGATCAATTTACATTTAAAGGTATGATACATGAATGGTAAAGGTCACAGAACAGCACACACACTTTGTCTGATCAAACATGTAGATTAAATAATAAATTTGTGAAAATGTTAGCTTAATCCAACATCTAAGTCACAAGAAAATAGCAAAAACCTGACTCAATTTTTATATAAAACAAAGAAAATGGTTTTGATCAATACCCCAAGATCAAAACTGTTTTCGATCTTTGTTTTCCTTTTTCCTGGATAAATACAGCATTTCAGGCGTAAATTTTTTAGTGGTATGTTTCTTCCAGCACCATCTTCATACCTTAAAAGTTATACGTAAATCTGTGAACATTTCTGTTTGGGTATCATACCAATCCTATAGTGTACCTTTGAGATTAATCTGAGTGCCTTGTGAAATGGAAACCCTGAAACCCTTCCAACACCCCTGTCAGTTGGAACTAAACAATGATCAGAAGGTATGTGTCTCTTGGGAGGAATATTGAGTCAAGGATACAGACATAGATGATAGCCATGATCAAATGAGGCAGGATTCCCAGGTGTTCCCGTTTCTTGTCCCGGGGTTCAGTGGCCGTCCAGAACAGCGTGTCCAGGATGTCTTGTCCAAACGATGAAAACAGTCGGTCAGCGACCTGTTCAATAAAAGGTAATATCATACTTTGGGTTTTATCAAATAAATACAGATTCATGGGCAAAAATATCAAGGGTACAGTAACAGTCATCTGTAAAAATGTCAGTCCCATACGGTGCCCACTTTTTGAGAAAACGGTGAAAAACGGCCACAGTATTTCTAATAAGTCATTTCTCTTTTATTTTTGATCTTTTAAAAGATCAAAAAGATTTTCGGTCGTTGCTTTACTCATTTCTGGATAAATACACCATTTCAGGCGGAAACATTTTAACAGTACGTTTCTACCACCACCATCTTCATACCCTTTAAGTTATACATAAATCTGTCATTACCAAAATATGATACTACCTTTAAGCACCAAAGACAATGGCACATACAATCAGTACATGCCAGCCAAAGCTCCTTGTGGATGTTATGCTCATCAAACAATGGCCAAATACAAGTCAAAAGCAGTAAACATCACATGAAAATTTGGTTGGTAATCCTGCTTGATCACGGAAGAGTTCTCATGCTTAAGCAATTTCTGTGCTTCAGCAGATGGAATTGACCCCCAGATCTTTAAGAGAAGTCTGGCACCTCACCTCCAGCATGTTGTAGATGATGTACAACTTAATGACTGCCTGGCCACGGACTAGATGGTACATCATGGACACATCCACAAATTGCAGGAGCCAGGTGCAGACAATTAGAATAATCACTTTGAAGATGTCGCAGATCTGGGCTGGCTCAAGCCTCCTCCCTCTGTACACAAAAAAATCAAAATTTGTGATTTTGTGAACAAAATTTTCAATTTACCGTCTGCAAAAAAACACAGAAACCCAATCACTACTAACATTAGATAAACAAGGAATATATTAAAACTGGTTACTTTCATTTGCTTAAGAACACTTTTTGTGTTCAGTATTACAGGAGTCCTTAAAGGTAATATCATACTTTGATTATTGTCACAGAAATGCAGATGAATGGTCACAAATATCAAGGAAGATACAGTAACAGTCATCTGTGAAAATTTAAGTTCTACACGGTGCACACATTTTGAGAAGACATCAAGAAAAGGCCACAGGATTTCATAAGTCTTTTCTTGTTTATTTGTTTAATCTTTAAAAGATCAAAAACAATTTTTTTTTCTACCACCACCATCTTCATACCCTGTAAGTTATAGGTGAATATGTAAATATTTCTGTTTTGGTTTCTTTCCAAAGTATGATACTACCTTTAATTGATTTGACATACAGAGCCAGTCTTATGAAAAACATTTCTACTCATTATAAAGGTTTGTCTCAGTGGCTACATAAATGACAAGCTGCTCTGGCTGGATGAATAAATTCCATTATACTAGTGTCACTATATAAGCACACTAGTGACCTTTGATACATAGTCTTTGACCAGTGTTTGAACTTTGCCCTCTGACCTTCGGATCATGCAGGGGTTTGTGAGGAGACGGAACAAGGCCATGATGACACGGAGAGGCAGGAAGGTGAAGACGAAGAGGAAGGCATCCATACAGAGGAAGAAGCCATACGTCATCATCTGAGACGGGGAAAAGAAAAGAAGACAGTTGCATTAATACACTGCTATACACATGTAGCAATCATCCTTGGCTCCCAATTTCTGTGTACACAAGATACCAAATGCCACATCACAGGTGGCTTAAAATCACAATACAGATGACCACTATGGTGGACAATGTCTGTGGATGCTGCTGCTACAGTTGCACTATTTGGAAGATATAGCTCATAGTCCATGGGCTTGGTAAAGAGCCACGCCATGCACTGTGTGTATGAGGCATATAAAGGCAAGGCATGAGTTGATGTGCATCTACAATATATCACATTAGACAAGGCCTACCTTTTCAAGTTCCTTTGGTACACGTATGAATGTGTAGACACGCTGCCTCTTCAAAGCGTAACGTGCTTCATCGTGTTCAAGCAGGTAGCCCCTTGTCAGCTCAGCACTGAAGTACCTCCATAATGAAAGATCTGCAAAGGTAATAGCCAAGTAAAGTCATAAGCCATGGAGGCTGATACAGTACATTGACCCTGGGTGGCAAGTGCGTTAGGCACTCGCCTCTCACCAATGTGTCCCGGGTTCGAATCCGGGTCATATGTGAGTAGAGTTGTGCGTTGGTTCTCTCCTATGCTACGAGGGTTTTTCTCCAGGTGATCCGGTTTTCCTCCCTCCACAAAAATCAAACACTTTCGATCTCAGGCTGTACTCTGTGATCATATATGGGTTGATGTGGCTGGCAGCCAAGGGCGCCCATGAAAGCCTGCTACTCGATCACGTTGAAGTCGCATCCTTCGTAAATCAGCACCCCAGCTGCCAGTAAGGATGATAAGCCTCCCAAATTATTATTATTATTATTATCAAGGTAGTATCATACTTTGGTAGCATGCCAAAACAGAATTCTTCACAGATTAACCTATTTACAGGGTACATGTATAAAGATGGTGATGGTAGAAACATACCGTTAAAATTGTTCTGCCTGAAATGCTGTATTTATCCAGAAAAGAGTAAAACCAGTGACCAAAATTATTTTTGATCTTTTAAAGATCAAAAATAAAAGAGAAAAGATTTAAGAAATTCTGTGGCCGTTTTTCACCGTTTTCTCAAAAAGTGGGCAACGTATGAATTTTCACAGTAACTGTTACTGTATCTTCCTTGAAATGATATGTGCGCACATGAATATGTATTTCTTTGACAAAAACCAAAGTATAATATTAATAGGCTTATTACCTTAAAAGCTTCTAAACTTTACAAAGAATGTCCGACAATTCTGTTTGATCTCCTTGCAATCCCACTTCAATTCACATTCAAACCTTATGTATACGTTGCATACGTTGACTTATCACAGTCACTTAGACATTAAGACTGGGAATCAGGGGCCATTTCACGGTGCTGCTTAGCACAACAATTTGCTAAGGCTAAGAATGACATTTCTGTCTTAATAATAATAAAAACAGGGCAATAATGTAAAGTCAGTGGAGTGTGTCTGCGTAGCTGGCTACGAGGTGGGAGAGGAGAGTGGCGTGGTATTCTGCAATTGTGCCCTTTCCTCTGTACAGCCTGTAGTAAGTGTAACCATGAAAATGATGAAGGAATGAAAACTGGCACTGCGCGAAAAATGGTAGCCCAACGTGACGAGTAGGCCTAACGTTACAAAAAGAACCTTGAATGATTTATTTATTGGCGTGTCATGTTTACCTTTCTCTTCCGCCGGGGAAGCGTCCCCGGCCTCTGAAAACTGCCCAACTGTTTCCGGGGGCTGGAGCAGTTCTGTCCTCGATTCCTTCGTAAATTCTGCGCTTTCAGGCGGGCTTTCCGACTCCGCATCGCCAGAATTCGAGGGTTCACTTTGACCACTGATCGCTGCCATATTGAGTCTTGCCTGCTAAAAATAGAATCGCACAGCGCCCTCTAAGTTTGTCTCAGGAAAATTTCATGGAATACGTCCCCCCCCCCCCCCCCCCGAATCATTGTTCGTTTGGCAGTCCGAGAAGAACGAACAATACAAAGATGATTGATTTGGGACCAGCGGCGTAGCTACGGGGGGGCCTGGGGGGGGGGGGCACGTGCCCCCCCACAAATTCTGTGTGCCCCCCCAGGTGCCCCCCCACAAAAAATCGTGGGTATAGAAAAAAATTTAAGTGTTATCTGCAGGGTATGATAGCTATAAAGGAAATAAAAACAACTTAACAGCTTCTACTGTTCCAAAATTATATTTGTTTACTTTCAGCAAATGTTCCTGAGTCCTTAAAACTCTATAGTGAAGAAATCTGTGCATAATTTCAGTGTAAAAATGCAATTTTCTTACGCGCTTACGGTTGCGAACTTCAAAACAGCCCATCTGCCATTTTGTCTGGTTTGGCTAGTTAGTCTGGTCCCCAGATTGAATTTCTCCCGCTCATTAGTGTTGGATTAAAAAGAAATAATGAAGTAATAATATAAATAAATGAATAAATTTATCGGAACAATTGCTTCCAAAATAAGGCTCAGATTGCACCAGAGAATATCTAGAACCCCTGAGCTTCCAGGGCCCTTAAGCGGGCCCTGGACCCCGGCCTTAAGGCCTTCGCGCTTATCCATGATTTTCCAGGGAGCGTGGAAATAAAATGCACCAATTCAATAGCGATGGATGCGTTTCGGGACGATCAAAGCTAGCTAATTTTGTCTTCCCCCTCTTGTTCAGCTCTTTTGGAGTCTTTCTGTTTCCCTTTTATTAATTTTTTTTTTGCTTGAAGAAAAGGTTGCCCCACGCCAGCTGGATCCGCCGCCCCCCTGCATTTCTCATATTTTGCAAATCTCCAGTTTTGAAATAATTCCGGGTGCCCCCCACAAAATTCCCAGGCCCCCCCAGTGCCCCCTGCTGAAAAAATCCTAGCTACGCCGCTGTTTGGGACACCACCAACGTAGGGCCGGATAGCTGTGGTAGAGTACCTGTACGGTATTCAGAAGGTCGCCGGTTCGAATCCCGCTTCGATTAATTGTTATCTGTTCACATCAGGGTTATAGGACTTTAATTTCAGTCACTTTCCCTTTGTGGTTATTTGATGATCATTTTAATTTTGTTAGCTATAATGATCATGCGCCTTCCATTACAAATTTGCGATCGGACCGACGTGCCACCGGGAGTATTTTCCCCATCCTAAAAAAAAAAAAAAACATATCCTGTCATTTAGTGATATTTTTTCGGTTTTCTCACTTGGTTAATTTATTTTTAATTTGCCATGTTAGAAAAATGATCATAAACGGCATTACAGGCCTACAAGGAAAAATACTGCGCACACGCCGGTACGGCCAAACACAATTGGTATTTGTTGGGATACGTTTGTTTGTATTTTTCTTTTGTTTCAGACCCCCTCTACTGGCCAATGTTTAGCTAAATTAACTTCACAAATAGAAAATCAGTAATTTAAGTTACATTTCTGATACTCTGTTTGAGCATAATTCCTCCATGGTTTGTGAAGTCAATATTTAGCTATTTGCTTATTCTATTGACTTCAATGGCTGTGTGGTGTTCATTGAGGTATTCCTTAATACCCAAACTAAATTCAATTTATTCCAATCCATTTTAAGGCAATCGAATTAAATCCAATCCAATTTAAGAATAAGAATTCACGGAATATCGATTTCTTTCCAGCTTACGGGCTTGCGTGTGACCACGCCCCGTTCTGGATGGAAGGATATTAAACGAAGCACCGAAGCCTTCCGTAAATCATAAATCCATGATTATGAAAAATCAACTGAATGCTTAACAGGCTATTAATTATTATTATATTTTTTTGGTATCAAAATATAAAAATTAAAAACGAAACGATTGATAAACAAAACGCCCCGCGCCGCGAGAGATGCGATGCCTCGAAGCCTTTTGCTGACAAAAGAGGGCGCTGTTGAAGATGTCCTATTTGGATTGATTTGTAAACATCTGTTTAATCCTCGCCTCCATCCCTGCGATACTATACAGGACGTGAACAGTGGACGACCTTTTGAGTTTTCTTAAACCAATGCTTCGTCTTCAAGTGCTTTAAATCGTTGTGACAAGCACTCAGTGATCCAGAAGAGGTAACTAGCAAACAGTAAATTTTAATTTATAATGCATTTTGAGCAAGTTGAGGTGACCGGTGGCGGTGGGTGATTGTGTGAAAAGTGATAGGCTAACCAGTCACCAGCCAAACGAGTAACGTAACGTTACTTAGGCCGAGGCTGTTCTGACGCAACGTGGTAAATTAACTCGGCCTAGTGCATGGACTGGAGTACAGTCTACTGATTGTTACTTTCAGTAGGCCTCCATGCATTGCCTGTGTCTTGTGCAGGTCAGGTGTAATACAAGGCAATGGCATGGATCATACTCGTACTCATCATTCATAGCTCCATGGTTGTACATTTACGTTTATTTACGTCATACTCGTAGAAATGAAAGTAGTCTCAGGCACTAGACTAGGAATGTTGGCCTCTTAAACTGGTTCACTGTAATAAAAACATATCTGAAGTTAAATACATCTGATAATCTATCTTTGTTTATGGAAAACAATATTGTATAATTATAGAAAAAGGAGGTATTTTAGACCCATAATTGAGCACCCCATTTTTTGCGACAAAAAACCTCGCTTACGTCACATGCAGAACACCATGCAGTAATGCGTTGTGAGCCTATTCTAGTTCTGTAGGTGACATCACAACTTATTTTTGTGTGGGTTGTTCCAAGGGGGACTTTTTCTACATGTATCGATTTTCAAACTGTTTCGTCAAAATTAAGCACTCGCATACAATTTATAAATTGATATTGTCATTAATTATGTATTAAGGAATAATTTTAAAGCACTTTCGCCACTTTCATGTAAATGTAAATTTGTACATCATCTTCAAGCCTCCCCACCGCTAGTGATTGTTACATGTATTTCGTATCCTAGCCATGACAGTCCAAGCTTGGAGATATAAAAGGATACCTCCAGTCCATGCCCATGGTCCAAGGCAAGGGTTACGATCATTGCATTCGCAACTATGCAATCACAGTAGTCATCAGTACAGAGCTCCTCTCCCTTTTCGCTATGCATTATAAGCAAATTGTATTAGTGATGACCAGTTGGAGCTGGACCCAGTAACTGGAGCGCTAAACTCCCTGTTTTAATTTGGGGATCGACAGTCAGTCTAGCCCCGCAGGGAATCATACTAGAGTTAGACTGTTCTTTTTAAAAGTCAATACATTAATAAACCGTTGTAAACTGCTCACCAGCAAAAATAATGACCTGAAATTTATCAAATGCTTGGAGTTATTAGGAGGGCCTGACGCGTTTCGATTCTAGCCAAATCTTAAAGATCCTGCTAGGATTGAAACGCGTCAGGCCCTATCGGAACGTGTCAGGCCCTCCTGTAACTCCAAGCTTTTTAAAAGTCATGTAATTATTACAGCACCCTGAAAAGTCATAGGGCGATAAGGCTCAGCAGTTGTGGACTTGTGGATAATTTCTGCCTAATGTGTGTGTAATTATTCTATCCCTACTTGTAGACTTTTTTACGTTGCTTGATTTTGATCCACTTAGTGAGTTAACTGTCAAATAATTTTAATATCTTAGGAGAATTATACATGGTTTGTTTTTAAAAAGCAGAAATATTTGGTAAAAGAAAGAGTGCTTTTTTTCTTCATCATTTCAGTCGGAGAGTTTTGTCATCCATATCGTCATCTCATTCAGCCAGCAGAATGACTGTGAAATCTAACATTGCCAAACGATTTGATAATATCGTCAAATCGGCTGAAGACAAGCGCTTATACCGCGGCCTGGAACTGACCAACGGGATGACCATTCTGCTCATCAGTGACACAACAACAGAAAAGGCAGCTGCAGCAATGGACATCAACATTGGTGGGTATTACTGTGTCAAATGGCAACAATTTTGACGTGGTGCATGTTTTGATTGACCAGCTAATAGTGTGTCTATGATTTTTGAATGCCAATAAAAGCTCAATCAATCATGTTGTTCCAAAACTGATTTTAAAGCTAGTATCATTCTTTGGTTTTTGTCAAAGAAATGCAGATTCATGGGCAAATATTTCAAGGAAGTAACAGTCATCTGTGAAATTTTCAGTCCCATTTAGTAATAGTATACAAATAATGAATGTTTATGAGTGGAATGGTAAAAATAATTTCATGAGGTGACAGATGAGTGGACTGTTCCATTTCACGAGGCATTTCGCCTCGTGGAATGGAACAGTCCATCTGTCACCGAATGAAATTATTTTTTTCCATTCTACGAATGTAAAACATTCATTATTTGTTTTATATAACATCTAAGTAGATCTTTGTCATTTGATTTTGATTGGAGGATAACATTTTAAGAGTTAGCGAGACAAAAAAAGCTTAAAATCTTGGCAAACTATAATATGCTCTTATTACAGTAACGCGCGTTGCACACCAACGCGTACGCGCGCACGCAGTGACAAATAAATGGAACGCCGCTTGACCAATCACGTATTAGAGTCCCTGGCGTGCAATGGTACAAATCGGATGGCACCAAAAATGCACGGTGGATGGAACAAATTTCAACGGTTGTGACGTAACCCATGAATTGGTCTATTTATCAAATATCACGTGACATACAATCCTCCAATCAAATGACAAGGATCTACTAAGGTGTTATATAATAGTTAAGTACCCACTTTTTGAGAAAACAGTGAAAAATTCCCACAGTATTGCCTAAAATCTGCTACACCGTTATTTTTGTTCTGTAAAAGACTGATCAATATTTTTGTTTTGGGTCATTAATTTTACTCTTTTTTCAGGCAGGGACATTTTAACTGTACGTTTCCACCATCACCATCTTTATACCCTGTAGGCCTAAGTTAAATCTGTGATGATTTCTGTATTAGTATGCTGCCAAACTATAGGCCTAACAGAATGTCCTTGAAACACCTGCAGTCGATTTCACGAAACTTTACGCAGTTGCGTAAGTCTACTTACGCCACAAATTTCGTGGCGTAAGTGGACTTACGCAACTGCATTAAGTTTCGTGAAATCGGGCACAGGACAGCAGAATGAACATCATTGATCATGGATGTAATTTCATGTGCTGTGACCTAGTATTGCAAGTGGACAGTTGTCAGGTGTCATTTCTGGCCAGCTATTCATGGACAACATCTTAATTGACGAAATACCTTTCAAATATCCCTTAATCACGTCAGGCCTCAATGGACACTATTAAAGCCTAGCATTCTTAACCCAAATGTTGCGCACCATTGAAAAGCTCTTTCCAGCTCATATCATTAACAATAATATTTCATCATAAATTTCCTATCTCCCAGACAAAAAAATCATTAATATTCATGCATCATGTTTGAATTGTGCAGCTCTTCGCCCATTTTTATCATATCAATTATCAAATGCCACATGGTTTCAATTTGGTGATTTAAATTAATTGAAGACAATAAGAGGTAGCACAGTCGTTCAGCTGTTGTCACAGTTTGTCAGTCATATTTCTTGCTTTGTTTCTAAAGAATTGCATAAAATGTAAATATTAAAATTGTCCATATGTAAAAAAAAAAAAAAAAAAAAGGACACCAGATTGCTCTTGGACATATGAATTTCTCAATTTGCTATTGTAATACCCCATGTAATAATCACATTGACCAATCAGGGATACAGACCATGCATGAATAATTTATCTTGAACTTTGACCTTATGTCATGTAGGGTCAATGTCAGATCCATGGGAGCTGCCTGGACTCGCACACTTCTTGGAGCACATGCTCTTCCTAGGCACAGAGAAGGTAAATCCGCTATCCTGTTTGTAATAAAGTGCCTGTTTGTTTAATGCAAAGGATCCCATATTTTAGGGATCCACCTCCTATATATGCAGGGTACGCTTAAATGGGATCCGGATCAGTAGAATCTGTGATCCTGTGCATTAAACAAACAGGCCCATAGCTTCCTCTCAGGCTCCAGGAATTAGGGCGGAGCCATAGTACCATCCTGGAGGAGGTGGAGGACTAACTTAGAAACTTTTGACATTGTAAAATTATGGTCTCCTTTGATAAATAAATAGCTGTATTCAGAAAGGTCATGATTTATGTTTGCATTTTAATTTAAGCAATTTGCTATATTCCAAACTGATCAAAAATTGCTTCATTACATGTAAGTGTTAAATGTTTGTTTTGACCATGAAGAAATAAGACACATTTCTCCATGTTTTTACCATGCAGGGTAAAAAGTACTAAAACTAATACAATACATGTATTGTGGTTGATTTGTTGTTGGATTTTCTGTCCACAATTTCCTCTAAAACAAATTTTTTTTTGGTGGTATTTTCTTGATTTCAGTATCCATCAGAAAATGCATATTCTCAGGTGAGTTCCTTTGACATTTAATTTTTTTTCTTATTTTAATGTATTTTTTTTTACATGAGCTTGTGTCTACGGTATCATGTTGAATTTAAGTATCTTACATCTTAATTAATATCATTATATCTTTCAATATTTATCCTCTTTATAATATTCATATCTCCTGAGGATGACTAGAGCACACTGGTTGAAACGCTGAGAACTTACTCTCATCGGTCCTTCTCAGGACCACACATCTTCCAAGAAGAGTGTTTTAAATACATGGTGTCCCCGCAAGTCTTAACCAATTCTTGTCTGTCCACCATGCAAAACTTCCAATCCCAATTTAATCATTTTTAGAGTCTGTGTTTTGGTATTTTGGTATTTTCATATTTCCATAGCTCTTGAGGCTCATTCAGAATAGAGTATAAAACTAGAATCGTAAAGAAAACGTCAAGTGAAAAAAGTTAGGTTCTTTGAACCTACGTTTTCACACTTACTTAAAATGTAAATAACTTTGTTTTATTGGCCTTATATTGAGTGAGCTCACGTTACTTGGATTTGTTGTCTTACAGTATTTGAACCAACATGGAGGTTTTGCAAATGCCTACACTGGATTGGAACATACCAATTTCTACTTTGATGTGTCACATGACTACCTCAGTGGAGCTCTTGATAGGTAAAACAGATCTATATTTGGATTTTGACATAAAAGCTAAAGAGCCTTATTAATTTGAATTGTTTTAATGTTGATAGAATTGATAAAGAATAATGATTTTTGTACATTTACAAAGTTTGGCTTACAAAAACTGACCTTATATGATGCCATGGCTTGAATTTAATGGAGGCCACGGAGGCCATGGCCTTCGTTGCCCTGGTTCTTGTCCTTCGTGCCCCTTCAAATGTTTCCATAGACATCATGATTTTCCAATGGAAGTGCCCCTTGCAATGGAAAAGTGGCCTTGCCCTTTTCAGAACCAAATGCAATTCCTGTGATACATTAGACCAATTGAATGATTTTTCCCTGTATGTCCTTAAAAGTGATAGACAGACAAAGCTTTAAAACAATTTAAGCAAATCTTTGCCAGAAAGCTTACCGGAAGGAGTACCATGAATCCATAAACCGTTCCAATGGTTAACTACTTGTTATTTCTCGTTCCTACCACTCTCTCCTATTCCCCACTCCTGGTCCTCCCTCCCCCCCCTCCCAGGTTCTCCCAGTTCTTCCTCGCTCCCCTCTTCAATCTAGACTCCCAGGAGAGGGAAGTAAATGCGGTGGACTCGGAGAACGAGAAGAACCTGAAGGCCGACCAGTGGAGACTGTACCAGCTGGAGAAATCCACAGTAGACCCTGATCATCCCTACTGCAAATTCAACACTGGTGAGTTGATCATAATAGCAATACTCAGTAGTGTTAAAGGTAATATCATAATTTGGTTTTTATCAAAGAAACACAGATTCATGGGCAAAAATACCAAGATAGATACAGTAACAGTCATCTGTGAAAATTTCAGTCCCATACGTTGCCCACTTTTTGAGTGAAAAACAGTGAAAAACAGCCACAGTATTTCTGAAGTCTTTTCTCCTTTATTTTTGATATTTTAAAAGATCAAAAAGATTTTCGGTCGTCATTTTACTAATTTCTGGATAAATACACCATTTCAGGTGGAAACATTTTAATGGTATGTTTCTACCACCACCATCTTCATACCCTGTAAGTTATACGTAAATCTGTGAACATTTCTGTTTTGGTTTCTTACCAAAGTATGATACTACCTTTAATACTGTGAATATGAGTCATTTAATAATCTCAGTACAGTTTATACCATAATCAATACATCAGAATTATTGTGACCAATTCTTGGGAATTATTATAATCAACAAATTATTCTAATTAAAACCTAGACAAATTATAATCTACCTTCTAGAACTATTGAAATATACTCTCTGATTTTATCATAATCTACATGGCATTGATGTATTATATAAACAATAATTGTTGTAATTAACACTTTTTCATTTTTTTGATTAACCCTCTTCATTATTAAAACATATTATTGCAATAAGCACCATAGAATAGACTTACCATAAAAATGAAAATCAGTTTGATAAACACTCTACAATTATTATAATCACCATGTGATGATATTACATGTGAAAAACAATGTAATAATATTTTATAAAATCCTGAATAATTATTTTGATAAACACTTAAGAATGAGTACATTCATTCCCGAATTACTGTAATTAACAGTGTAGAATTGGTGTTATTCAGTACAATGCAAAGATTCAGGGCTTAGGTACTGATAAAATCGCTGTAGTGCTCGCACAGCATTGAGAATCTGTAATGAGATAGAAGGGTTCTCAAAATAGATCTACTCAGATCAGTCTGTCTGTGTGTCGAGCCTAGTGACAGGTATTTTCCAGTTATCCTAAGGGACTGCAGGGGTTTAGCATGTGCAGCGGCTTAAATTAAAGGTGTCATGTCTGTGCTTTTTGGCACGAGAACACAGAATCATTGAGCATTTCACTATTGGGTATTTTGTGAGTAAAGATGTTAAGGCAGGAAATGACTAATCATGGGCAGATTTGAGCATGTTAATAGCGATGGTCAGATTTTGTTTTTCAGGAAAGGCTAGGACATACTTGGGGCTTGATAATAGTGGAACAAAAAAGACAATTGCCTTGTGTGGTCATTGCCTTGTTGCCCCAAGTCATTGCCTTGTTGCCCTTGGCCATTGTCATTTTATTTATGCCTCTTGGAATGTTCTTATTAATCTGACCGAAGATTATTTGATGCCCCTAGTCATTACTTAATTGGCACTCCCATTCATTGCTTAAGTGTCCCTGGGGCTGATTTCACTAACGCTTTCGTTTAGCTATGGATTTGGGCTTTAGCAATGATCGCAAAGCGTTCAAGTGAAATCGGCTCCTTGTCATAGCCTTATTGCCCCTTGCCTTGCCATCCCTTCAAATGATGCAGAACACATCTTATCCTCTCTAATAAAAGTCACATATTACCTATTAAAGGTAATATCATACTTTGGTTTTTATCAAAGAAATGCAGATCCATTTAGGCAAAAATATCAAGACAGATACAGTAACAGTCATCTGTAAAAATGTCAGTCCCATACAGTGCCCACTTTTTGAAGAAAGCAGTGAAAAACAGCCACAATATTTCCTCAGTCTTTTCTCTTTTATTTTTGATCTTTTAAAAGTATGGTGGAACCTTTAAACACAGATCGCCATTAAGAAAAAACTGTTGATGTTGTACCCCATCTATGAATTTGTTGCCATGGATACAGGAAACAAGGAAACCCTTCACACCATCCCGTCTGAGAAGGGCATCGACGTGAGGAAGGAACTGCTCAAGTTCCATGATACCTTCTACTCCTCCAACATCATGGGCCTTGCAGTCGTAGGACGAGGTTAGTTTGATACTCATACTTCATTTACGACAGGTGGAACGCAAGGTCTTCATCATCTCTGTACTGTGGCTATGATGTTATCATTTGAGAGCTCATCTAATGGGAGACTTTTGAGAACCGGTCTTCAAGTCAACAGCGCACGCGCATGCACAACAGCCCAGGCGCAAAACAACGCGCGCATGCTCACAATTGCGTGCGCGTGCGCTGTTGACTTGAAGACCAGTTCTCAAAATTCTTCCATTAGACTAGCCTTACTATATCTGATGATCCGTGAATGGAAAGCTTGATCTAAGGAACGTTCTGATGAGAAGCTGGCTTCTGGACTGGGTTGCGGTTAATTGATACTGAAAGCAGGGTTTGAGTACACAACCACAAACTCTAAAATCACCTTACATTCATACGATATCAGTAACTCCAGGACTGCATGGGGGCCACAGCAGGGCTAGAAGGGTTGGAAATGCATTACGTAATTCAGTCCAGGTCACTTAACACTTCACATGTTCCACAGCCTTGTCCATGCCTGGATTGGGGCTAGGTCAGTTGTGTCCAAACTCCACACATTGCAAGAAGGTAGTAAGTCATAAAAGAACCCCCGCATGATAATGGGGTTAGTCCCACAAATTTTCAAGGCTAACCTCATTCAGGGTTAGTCCCGAAGTTAGTCCCGAAGTGCTGAAAATGTTTGTCCCAACGACGACTTTTGTCAGTGGGACTAACTGCATTTAGGGGTTACCGATAGTCCTGAAGCTCGCCCCGTTCGGATGAACGTATCCATAGGCAGATTTCCCCACTGTTTCAGACAATAACTGGATTATCTTGTTTAATATTATCATACATGTATATATCCATTTTTTAGCATTTCACCAAAAATATTTTAGGCTTCACAATAAGTAATAAATAAAGCAAAGCAACAATTTCATAATTTGAGGTTTGTTAGTTTTAGTCAGTGAAATTTGCTTCAAACCATTGACCCTTGTTTGAGTAAACTGAGACGTGAATGTTTCTGCATTTCAAACAGAATCCCTCGATGAACTGGTGGATCTTGTGGTGCCACTCTTTGCTGGTGTAGAGAATAAGAATGTGATCGCCCCAGAATGGGAACAGCACCCGTTCAGCGAAGACCAACTCAAGGTAACAGGCAGGCCGCCAAAATAATAAGGAATTTTGTCATCACAATCATGCAATTTTCCTTAACCAGTAACAATATAATCCCATTTGTAACTTTTTTCTTGACCGGTGACAATATGTTAAACCTTTTGTAGATGAGATGCAACGTAGTACCGGTGAAGGACATCAGGCAGCTGAACGTCAGTTTCCCTATACCAGACCTCAGAAAGCACTTCAAATCAAAGGTAATTGATCGCAACAGGCTGCTGGGCATTCCAAAGAGACATCGGCCGTTTACGAAACGGCGGATTAGGCTCAGGCTCAGGCTTCAGCTCTGTCATCCTTATACTGAAAATATAGGTTGTGGTTTTTCATTGATGCTGAAACTCTGTTTTCCTTTCCAAACCAGAGAATCTACCTCAGAACCGCAGCCAAAAGCCTCTATTTTGATACCAGTAATTTCAGAATGGATTCACGAAATGGAGCTGGAGCCTGAGACGTAGCCTGAGCCTCTGTTTCGTAAACGCCATAAGTCTCCTGTCCACCAGTCCAGCTGTTCAGAAATCAATCTCAATTATTTCTAATTGCTACAACCCATACTCCAAGACTTTACTTATGTGTCATGGTGGTGAGACTAGTCTCGCATCCAGTCTTTTGTAACCACTCTCACCTAATTGTGATTCCTATCACCATCACCCACAGCCTGCACATTACCTGGGTCACCTTGTGGGTCATGAGGGTGAAGGCAGCCTACTGTCTGAGTTGAAGGCTAAAGGCTGGGTCAACACGCTCTGCGGAGGGGCCAAGGACGGGGCCAAGGGCTTCATGTTCTTCATCATCAACGTGGATCTTAGCGAAGAAGGCATCGGTAAGAGACTTTAGTTCCATTTCAGCAGCCAGTGGCAAAAAAACGAAGTGCAAGAAAAAATTCTTGTGTCCCTGAAAACCCGCTTTCTCTGTAAAGCTTGAGCCTTGTTTACACACAATAGATGTAAAGACATATCTATTTCATTATTTACATGATACAGAACAACTTAAAATGACGTGACTTGTCACCTTGACATTAATTTTTGTTGATGAAATTATAGTTTTGCGGACACCAAATGGTCATCGCAAGATATTCTTCACTATTAAAGTGAACACATTACAATGAGAAATTCATCACAAAGTTTTTTTGAAATCTTTCTTTCAAATTGATCGCTACTTTGCGATCGATTTTCCGTTTAGCAATGGATTTGGGCTGTAGCGATAGACGCAAAACGTTAATGAAATCGGCCCCTAATGTTATACCAGCTTGACCACCGAGCTTCCTTTCCTCAACTAGTGAATTTAAAATCTTCAGAATGGTGTCATTCACTCTTAAGCCTCCCCACTGGTCTCTCCTCTTGCTCTCCCCAGACCATGTGGATGACATCATCTGTCACATGTTCCAATATCTGAACCTCCTACGTAAGGAGGGACCCCAGGAGTTGGTCCACAATGAGTGCCGGGACCTGGATGCCATGAAGTTTCAGTTCAAGGACAAAGAGAGACCGGCTAGCTACGTGACCAGAGTTGCCAGCATGCTCCACGTAAGTTCCTCTGTCCGGAATTTGTTCTCGGTCAGTCACAAGGTTTGCTCTTCTTTGTCGAATTCTGAGATGATTTAGACCTGCTTTTAGTTATGAGGGCCTGACTCGTTTCGATCCTAGCTGGATCTTTCTCAAAGGCTGAATGACGAAGGACAAGAACATTCAAGTGAATACAAACACGAATGAACGGATAAGGGAATCAGGACAATAGAAGGGGGATTGGTCAGACAAAGAGGGGTCAGGTAGGTAAGATGTGTTTCTGTTCTCTTGAATGTTCTTGTCCTTTGTCATTCAGCCTTTGAGAAAGATCCTGCTGGGATCGAAACGCGTCAGGCCCTCCTAACTTTAAGCATTTGATATATTTCAGGTCATTTTGGCTGATGTGCAGTTTGCAGCAGTTTATTACTTGTAATGATTTAGACCTGTTACAATAAATATATTCATAGTCGGTGAGTCTAGTAGACTTGGTACTGTGAGTGTTTGCTATGCAAGTTTACTCTGTATACAACTGTAGTCTTTTCTGTGAAGACAATTTGATATTTTGTAATGAAATAGCAAACGGACAAGGGCTCATTTGCAGGTAGTGACTCCCTGAAGTGAGTTGAAAAATCATAGTGGAATTGCTTTAAAGACTTCATCTAAGTTCATCTAACACTATATAGATTTGACCTCTTTGTCTTGTAGAAAGACTACCCAGTGGAGGAAGTACTGAGTGCACCCTTTATGATGCCTGACTTCAAACCAGACATGATTGACTTGGTGCTCAGCAAACTGACACCAGAGAACATCAGGTATGGCATAAAACATTTTGTAATAATAATGTTTTCTGTTTTCGCGCTCTGTTTTCAGGGTGTTGATTCACACAAGCAATGTTTCATGTGCCGCAAACTACAGGAACAATCCAAGAGGGTGCTGTTGCACTTAGCACAGATTGATTCCATTGTTCCTGTATGCATTCTTTGCAGAGTCGGTGTGATCTCCAAGAGCTTTGAAGGCAAGACGGACTCAGTTGAGAAGTGGTACGGCACAGAGTACAAAATAGAGCACATCCCTGAAGATACAATTAAGGTGAATACAGAACATCCCTTGAATGATATAAGGTTTACAAATCCTGCTTCCGCTTGGTGGAATGATCCTCTTGAATGTTTGCAGTTGCATTCCTGGTATGAAATTCTGAACCGAAATGATGTCTTTCGCACTTCTCGTAAGGTCTCAACGTTTCGACTAGCCAGGGCCAATTTCATACAGCTGCTAAGCACAAAAATGTCTCGCCCAATAAAACAAACCACCATTGAAAATTCCATTTGATATTCACGGTAAGTGAACAACAGCCAAAGAACAATCACAAGTGATACACAACACGTGGAAATGTGGTTGTTAACCCTGTTTTTATTAAGACAGAAATGTCAAGCTTAGCAAATTTCTGTGCTAAGCAGCGCTGTGAAATTGGCCCCAGCTCTAGTCCTCATCTGGAGATTCTTACATGGTGTTTCCGCAAACCGATCCACATACCAATTGTCACCATGCAAAGCCTCAAATCTTTCTTGACTTCATTCTTGTTCTGGTTCACAGCGTTGGAAAGAAGCCGGACTGCACAAGAGGTTCAGGCTCCCTCTGAAGAACGAGTTTGTTGCCACCAACTTTGACATCCTCCCGCAGGACGAGGACTTCATCGACTCGCCCAAGAGCGTGACGGGCTCGACCGTGCCCACGGCCATCAAGGACACGGCCTTCACCAAGCTTTGGTTCAAGCAGGATGACACCTTCCATCTGCCCAAAGTCTGCACCTGGATTGAGATTCTGAGGTTGGTGGTTGTCCTTACTTTGAACCGTCCAGGCAAGGCTAGGATGGGCCTCCAGAATTTTAGCTTTCTGCTACAACCTCCACTAAGACCAGAAAGCTTAAGCTGCAAGACAGTGGTGGCATTTTCACATTTGGGCAAGCCATGCCACTCTTCAAATCTATTATCTCCATTGATCTCAAACAAATTAGCCAGTGAAATGATTGTCTTTGTTTCTAACACAATTATTGTAAGAGTCAGGAGGGCCTGATGTTTTGATCCTAGCAGGAACTTTCTCAAAAGCTAAAGTTTTTGTGAAAGATCCTGCTAGTTCACCGATATAACAGGGACACAGTATGAAACAACAATGATATTGAATGACCCATGTGCACTTTCCTGCCCCTCCACAGTCCCCTTGCCTACATGGACCCTCTGCACTGCAACCTGACATGCCTGTTCTCTGTCCTACTGAGGGACTCCCTTAATGAGTACGCCTATGCAGCTGAATTAGCCAACATCAACTACATGATTGATAGTACGGTCTACGGCATCACTGTAAGTCACCTCCTCTCCAACCCACCCCTTGTAATATGATAATGATAATGAAAGGTGAACAAAGAAAAATTAACTGGAGCAGGATTCGAACCGGCAACCTCCTGAATACCGTACAGGCACTCTACCAACTGAGCCATCCAGCCTTACATTGATGGTGTCCCCAATAGTTAATTACCTTGTCTTTTGGCAGTCAGAAGCCATGAAACCACTCACATACTGCTCTATCCCAGGGATCATTTTATTGATACATGCAGCAATGCTGATAATAATAATAACCGAGGATGGAACCTTAGGGAGACTTTCCCATAGGGTCGTGCACAAACTTAAATTACCTATTTCTAAACATTCTCCAAACCAATGAACTTGAAATTGACATGTTCATTATGCAAGCATTCTCTGTCTTCTATTAAAATATGGACACTAAAAATATGTCAGAAATGACAGTTATTAAAGAACTTGATTAGCTTGATAGCATTAATATTCCATTTGATCCCTTTATAGATTCAACTCGGTGGCTACAATGATAAACAGATGCTTCTGGTTAAGAAGATTATGGAGAAAATGACAACCTTCGAAATAGACGTCAATCGATTTGATGTCATCAAAGAAACAGTAAGTATTTTCACATTTTTCCAAACAAGTTTCATATCTGCTTATTTGTTTGTGATTTCATTACTCCAGTCCGTACAAGATTTGTATGTTTGTTTTTTCAGTATTCCAGGATGTAAAAGAGTTATTTGTTTGTGTTTTCAGTACTCCAGTATGTAAAAGATATATTTGTTTGGGTTTTCATTACTCCAGTATGTAAAAGAGTTATGGGTTTGTGTTTTCATTGCCCCAGGGGGTAAAAGAGTTATGTGTTTGTGTTTTCATTGCTCCAGTCCATACAAGATTTGTTTGTTTGTGTTTTCAGTACTCCAGGATGTTGCAGAATTTCCGAGCAGAGCAGCCTCATCAGCATGCAGTGTATTACACATCGGTACTCATGTCAGAGCAAGCCTGGACCAAGGATGAGATGCTGGAATGCATGGACGGTAAGGATGCACTCATCCAATCAGTCTCAAAGAATTCATAATCAATTGATTGATTGTTTACTGGTCAATAGATGATAGACTTCCATGTTTGTACTGAACTGATTCAAGTCAAGAGATTGATCATTGGTATACAGAAATGTTGACTAGAGTCGGTGACTTGGACTCGAGTCCGACTCGAGTCACCAATTTTTGTGACTTGTGACTTGACTTGACTTGACTTGGAACAAAATGACTCGAGACTTGACTTGACTTGTGAAAATTTGACTTGGTTACAACTCTGTTGGTATATATTGAATTGTTCACAATTGTTCAAGTATGTCCACAGTCATTTACTGATAGTCAATCAATCAGTCATTTAATCAATCCAGTCAGCTGACCTTGGGCTGATTTCACTAACGCTTTGCGATCTTCGCTAAAGCCCAAACCAATAGCCAACAGGAAAATTGCTACACAAAGTAGTGATCGATTTTCCGTTTAGCGATGGATTTGGGCTTTATAGCGATGATTGTAAAGCGTTAGTGGATACATTTGCTTTTATGTAGATGCTTTGAATAAGTACTATAAAATGAACACTTAGGCCAGTTAGTAAAATCTGACGTGATTTGTTTGGGATTGGATTCCTGTTCACAGAGGTCACAGTGGATCGGATGAAGTCATTTATCCCTCAGTTCCTGTCTAGATTGTACATTGAAGCTCTTATCCATGGCAACATGACAAAGCAGGTAAACATGGAGTCTTGTCATCTTCCATTCAGACTTTAAAGTTCCGTCATTCTTCTTGCAAGTTGCAAATGCAAGTGAACTTTTGACAAAGCCCACCAATGCACCATTGGGAGACATTTGAGAAACACTCTATTAGTCAACAGCACATGCGCATGCAATTGTGAGCATATGCGCATTGTTTTGCCCATGCGTGCGCTGTTGTGGGTGCGCGGGCGCTGTTGACTTGAAGACCGGTTCTCCAAAGTCTCCCCAAAGTCTCTCATTTCAGTGTGGATATTTTTGCCTCATGGTCTAATGGCATTAGATTCTCAGACCAGGCTTTGGTCCTCTCAATGATTTAAATATCGAGGTAAAGGCAAATACTTGTACTAGTTATTCTTTCTTTTTTTTTCGCCAATTTCATTGAAATTCTAAGCAGCGATAAACAAAAGTTCCTCCAAAACACTTCATGCTGAGTTAAAAAGAAAAACCAACATATGTGAGTGTCTTCATGGCTTATGACTGCCAAACGAACAAAGATAATTGACTATTAGCTAGGGACACCACCAACATCGGGCTGGGTTGCTCTGTTGGTAAGAGCATTGGAATGGTATTTTGAAGGTCGCTGGTTCAAATCCTGCTCTGGGAATTTATTTTTTTTCTCCATTTTTCAATGAAATGAAAAACCCACAAGCAACAATGTCAGGAACCATTCGCAAGCGACATTATCATTACTTTAACACTTCAGCCGGTATAAACCTGTTTTTGTGTGCAGCATTTTGTATATTTTGAAATGGTATCAATGTTGAACTTGTTCTTATCTGTTCTGATACTACAGCAAGCATTGGATGCACTGGACATGGTAGAAGGAATCTTAAAGGATAATGCAAACACTAAGCCTCTCCTACCCAGCCAGCTGACCAGACACAGGGAAATCCAACTACCTGATGGTAAAACAGACAAAAATAGATTCCAAAACTTCACCAAATTCTTCCTCTTCATTGTACTAATAAATTGCCCATAAGCCCTGTCCCCACTGGACTTTTTTGGGGCAAAGTTACCGAGACGCTGGGTACTTTACTCATTTTTACATTCCCGAGACACTTTACCTGAGACGAAAAGTCAAGTGCAGACATGTGCGAGTCGGGTACCCTCATGAGCCTAGTATTGACAGCTCGGTTATTCTTCCGCACGTGCATGATTAAGTTACCCGAGTCAAAAGTCCAAGTGTGGACACAGGTAATATTTGCCCATTTCTCATTTACCCATGCAAATACAATCAACACAAAAATTCTTGAATGCATTTTAGGGAGAAGGAAGGTTGTCCTATACCATTCTCATTCCATTTGATGCAGCATTTTTTTTCAGGCGTAGTAATCACCAGCATTGAGATCAATCAGTGGTCTAGAGAAAGCTTATTTCACTCAGTGTCTTTTACTTTTAAGGAGAAATATTTTGATACTGGTCGGGCACAGCCACTGAAAATCATGGCAAGGCCTGGGCTGTTGAACAATGGAGGAAGGAAGTTGAACTATCAACTCCATGAGTCCATGCTGTGCCCTAAAATCATTGAAAGATTGAGTCCGAAAGATCATGGACAGTATCCAGAAGTCAGACTTGATTGATTTTGTCATATGTATTTTCTTGGAAGGCTGTTTCTACAACTACCAGCGCCAAAACGACGTACACAATTCATCAGGCATCGAGGTTTACTACCAGACAGACGTACAATCAACCAGGAGCAACATGCTGCTGGAATTATTCTGTCAGATCATCAGCGAACCGTGCTTCGATACACTCAGAACCAAAGAACAGCTTGGTAAGGGCCATTTCCAAAATAAATTCATGTTTAAGGGGCATTTCAGTATACCAGAATTTTGCATAATATTGGGGATGTAAAAAAGATGGGAGCAGTTTGATAAACAACTCTTTGGAAGCCACTCCAAAATTAAATCTTGTTTGTGATGCTTCATATTCCATAATTTCATGGTCATGAAGTATTGAATGAATATAAGACAGCTTGGTAAGGATACTCCAAAATAAAATATGCATACCGGTCAACGAAAATTTGGATGAAAAGTTGAAGTTTGTCAGTGCTTCATATTTTTGGGAACATAATACAATTTATATCTACAACCTCAGATTAGAGTTTATACTCTTAAAATTCATTATTTTAATCCGGAAAGACAAAAGAAAAATGTTACATTTTTTATTTTTTATTTGTTTTATTTTTTATTTGCTATCATGTTTGTAATTGCACGTAGGCTGCAGCGAGCCATGATAGCTTTGCTGTTCTAGTTTTAGTTTAGAAAGAGCTCTGTTCTGTCCGTCATCGGGAGACTAACAAGTTATATTTTCTTGTGTATAGGTTACATTGTATTCAGCGGTGTTCGTCGCTCCAGTGGGGTTCAAGGATTAAGGTTCATCATCCAATCAGAGAAGAGACCTGAATATCTGGACAATAGAATCGAAGCATTCTTGAACAGCATGCAGGTAAAAGAAGAGGACTGGGAGGGGTTTATGCTTGGACTTCTTTGGTCCTGCTTGGGGATGGACAAATAAAAAACAAATCTTTGGGTTTTGGTCAATTTGTCTTCCTTCTTTTGTCTGTTCAGACTCTGTGATAGTAACATACTGTGCTTGATGCATTGGGATTGTAAACAAGCTTCGTTGTTGATGTTTTTGCATTTGAGTAAAATTTGTAACAATTTTGTTTGTGTTCCCATCAAGATTTGTTTTTATGTGTTGAATGAACTGGCATATCTGAAGTGTCCCCTAGGCCCTTATGCTAGGAAGCAGTTTGATTGAATTGGTATGGATGTGTCTATGCCTTGATGTGTAACTGTAGACCAACCGTCCCAAACCCAATAAATGGTACAATGCATTTCAACAAAATGCCATCACAACTTCCTGTGCAATAAAAATAAAATGCCAGTGCACTGCCACAAACTCCAACACTTGTTTCTACAGGTCTCATGCATTACTTCCCCAAACCTGACATAATCAAACAGTGTACTCCTGGACCTTTGGTACTGAATCAGATAAAGCCAAACAACAGGTCCTTACTGTTTGGTACCAAACAAGCCAAAACTCAACAGAACTACCTGTTGGATTTCGAAGGGTTTGGGGCTGTTGGGTTTTAAGGGTCTCTGTCCAAATTGATTCTTCTATCCAATTTAATAAACCAAATGCAAACTGTAGGGCCTGCAGTAGTTAATTTGAGGGAAGGTTACTAGGACAAGATTTGCAACTTAGTCAAGCTTGAGTGTACTAGTCTTACAGGAAGATATATAACACTGTCAAAATGAGTTCAGGTTCATAATTTGTCTGGTACCATCATCTGGTTCAATCTTCTCTTGCCCTCAGACTTACATTAAGGAGATGTTGGAGGAAGCTTTCCAGAAACATGTGAACGCCTTGGCCGTCCGGAGGCTGGAAAAACCCAAGAAGCTAGCCAGTGAGGCAGGACGTTACTGGTCAGAAATCATGGCCAAGCAGTACAACTTTGACAGAGGTAAAATAAACTATTTACCAACAATGAATTTGATCAGTATATTACAGATTTGCCTTGATTTCCCAATTTTTGTTAATTGTAGGCCGTATTATATTCTTGATTCTTGAAGCAGAGATGGGCTTTGTCTTCACCAGTGACACATAAAATGATTTCAGGGCTTCCTTTCAGGTTCTTAACACGTCAGAAAGAGCAAACCTTAAGTCTTGCTTTTCTAAACTGCTCAGTTTTGCCGTGAAAGACAGGCAGCAATATTTGTTGTGATTGGGTCACGGAAGAAGAGTTTCAATTCTTCCACCCTAGTGGGAGCAGTATTCTGTTTGCTCTGTATCGGGGGAGTGATATTGTAGGAAGATGTGTCTGCGATATCTGCTAATCTTGTCGTGTGTCTCCTCTTTTCCTCATCAGCTAATATCGAGGTGGCCTTCCTCAAGACACTTACTCAAGAGGACATCCTGACCTTCTTTGCGGAGCTGTTAGCGTCCGACGCGCCCCGCCGACACAAAATGTCCATCCACGTCATGCCCCCGGTAGAACCGTCTGAGCAAGGGGGTGCCGGGGACCAGTCTGCAGAGGACCAGGCTGCAGGGGACCAGCCTGACAAGGCCATCTTGAATAGTATGGATCTGCTGCCGGTACCCCAATTGCCACTGGTAAGATTCTGAATTGCCATGCCTCTAGAGGTTGCTGTGCTCATTTCTTTGGCTATTATATGGGGTCCCTTTTACAGACTGTAATAGCACACAGCTTCACAATGTGATAAGCATGGCCAATTATTCTGTGTACACACAGATAATAAAAAAATGACACAATTTTGATTTTTATTTCTCCTTTTCAGCCAAGCATTGTTCAAGACATCACTGGATTCAAGGAGGGACTACCCCTGTTCCCTCTTCCCAAACCCTACGGAGGAGGAGCCAAATCCAAACTGTAGATGAGAACCAGCCTGAAGATATTTAAGTCGCATTCTCTGCTAGATTCAGGGGTTGTTTTCACAGAAGCTGCTTAAACTTAAAAGTCTGCTTAGCACGAAGAGCCTTCCCTGATAGAAAAACAGGACTACCATGTGATGTTTACTGCTTTTGATTTGTATTACAACTATTGTTTATTCAGAATGACATTCATGTGAGGGTCCTGTTTCTTTCAGGGATGTGATTTTATCTGGACAGATCCTGATTTTTCATCACTTTCCCAGTATAAAAGTGTAGGAGATATGTGGTTTTTAGAAAAAAAATTATTTTGTTTTCAGGAAATTGTTTGTTTATGAAACAGCTCTGTGAAATTGACCCCAGCTGGTTCCTGAATTCAAAAGAAATTGAATTTCTTTGCTAACAGCAGGGATTCTATCTGCACTTATGATCCTCATTCTTCGCTTACCGGGTTAGTGCCGCCACATTACGCTAGCCAGGTAAGCTAGAAATCCTTAATTTTGTGAACTATGCATAGTATACTCTCATGTGAATATTCCTGGCTAACCCATGAAATAGGATCTTGTAAGCACAGATTCTACGCTTCTGGTAAGCAGAACCATGGAATTGGATTTTGACCTAGGTTGTGGGCACAGACCTTCCCACAGACTTGTGGCGTTTGACGGTCAGTGTAGTGAAGACAATCGCCAAAGAGCTGAAGAGCAGGGGACGTGGCCTTGAGACAGCCCCCAGAATTGCTGCAGATAGAGCCAGGTGGAGATCCCTTGTGTCGCCTCAACCGGCAGACGGCTCAAGAGCAGTGTCCACAACCTTCAAGGCCGAGTCCGAGTCATGGGTCTCTGAGGCCGAGAATCTCACAAGCAGCCGAGTCCGAGTCATGGGTCTTCGAGGCTGAGGCCAAGGCCGAGTCACACACGAGCAAATCATTTCACTCCGCAAGAGACTATTTGCTAGTCTAGACGCGATACCCGAACTTCCCAATGCGGTTTATAACCACACTAGCACAGGGCACCATGCTCTCAATTAACTACATTCGATGCATTACACGCTACACAATGTCACGATGTAGGTGAGCGCTATTTGCGTGATGTTTAAACTTTCTTTCTGTAAGTGTATTTAATGAAAAATTTAAAAATATTCCCCCTAAAAAGTTGGGAAACACGTTTCAGTTTAAAAAAAAAAAATTCTCGGCCTCAAGCCGAGTCATCATTCAAAATTCTTTGAGGCCGAGGCCAAGGCCGAGTCATGGACCCATAAGGCCGAGGCAGCAAAATTCCGGCCTCGAGGCCAAGGCCAGCCTCAAGTCATACAACACTGCTCAGGAGAGAACTGAGTGAGTGAGTCACTCTGTCAATAATTGCTTCTCTCATTCAGCAACCCTCCAACCCACTCCCCCTCCCCTCCTATTCCCCCTCCCCCAACAGCACTTGGAGTGTACAGTTGGTTGTCGGTGTTTGAACGTAACGTCTGTCGCTAAAAACATCAGAATCCTGGGTAGTATACTCTTGAGTATTTAATGTTGTTTGCGTCAAGAGTGCCCCTGTATTGTATGCATGTTATAAATGCACATTTTGTATTGTAATTTAAACAAAAAAACAACAGTGGTAGGCTTTGTATGGTTGCAGATTTTAGACTACATGTATTACCAAAACCTGGTTCATACTTCACGGTGTAAAAGCGAAATTTACGTCACAAACTGGATATTCGTGATGAATGTTCGCAAGCCTAAGTTGAGCACATTTTAAATGACATTTGTTCACTGCAAATGTCATGATGTCAAATTCGCTTTGTGTTGCAGTTTTCTTAAATGGACGGAGAAGTTACTATGACTACGGCTGGGTAATATCAACATGCATTGTAGTGTAGGATGTTCCTAAAAATATATTATTTATGTTTGGATTTAGAATTTGAAGGAAAAAAATCATTTTCTCAGGCGAATAAATAAAAGATACTTTATGTTTGTGGAACTAAATATATGCTTTAAAAAAAGTAAAATGTGTACATCATCAGGCACTAAAATAAACCTTGTTTTTATTGTTATATAGTATGCTTTTTAATACAACAAATACTGGTTAACCAGTTTGTTATATATGACGTGGCTTGTAGTTGGATGACCGGTGTTTTAAGTTGACAAACGAGTTGCTGAGGCTTTATCGCATGCGAAACTTGTTTGTCAACTTCCTACACCCATGAAAGCTAGAAATTGACTTTCCGCCCGGAATTTTGTATTTATAGCTGCTTTTTTATTGTCCACCATTCAGAGGTTTTTTGGTGATAGGCATTAGTGATTGCAGCAGAAATGTTAATTGTGTGCTGTCATCTATTCAGGTACAGGTATCTAGGAAGAAGTTTGCCTTGGTGCAAGCTCTGCATTAGACTATTATAACACATTGTTTTCCTAAATGTGTTTGTCCACTCCTTATGCACTTTTACTCCTTGTGTGACATCCCATTGTACGTGTAATTCATTGTCTGCACATGATGGGGAATTGACCAATAGGAATTGGGCTCTTACTCATGAATATGCATAAAGGTGTATAGTAATCACAAATATTATATGATGTATATTGCTCGTTACAGGTAGTGAGTGTTTGACAAGGTGTCACTTTCCGTACTAGGGGCCAATTTCACGGAGCTGATAAGCAGAAAAAAATTGCTAAGCACAAATTTGTCTTGCTCAATAAAACAAACCACCATTAGAAATTCCATTTGATATTCATGGTCAGCGACCATGACAACAGCCAAAGAACAGCCACAAGAAATGCACATTACATGGACATTTGGTTGTTTATCCTGTTTTCATTATAAAGACAGAAATTTCATGGATAGCTAATTTTTGTGCTAAGCAGGGTCGTGAAATTGGCCTTAGTTGGTTTCTGTTTAAGCAGTCAGCAGACCCATGCAAGGACTTACCGTGACTTCAATGCATGTTTAATTATCTACCCTCACCCTATCCCCTGGACATTTCGGGTTAGGGGCTCTCTTGGACTGGAAGACTTCCAGCTTAAAAAATGCAACCAAAATCAATGCGATACAGCATTCATGTGGCATATTCTTTGTGAACTTGGAACCACGTTGAACCTAATTATAAAGCCCCATGCTAATTACCAGTACATACAATAGTATATTCTTTTTATACAAGTTAATTAAACCACGAATGGGGAATTTGGGATATTTATTTTCCTCATTGTAAAAAGCTCTCTGTAAAATTTGTCATACAACCCCTTGAGTGTGAGATCAAGTGTTTTATGAGAAATTGTTCATAAATTATCACTTTTGGTGTATGTAATCATGTGTATCATAATCTATTACGTAAGAGGATTCAATGTGTAGTGTACGTTTCAGTTTCAGTATTCCAATTTGTTATAGATCTACATTTGAGTTTGTTAGGGCCACAGCTCAGGGCTCTCCCTTAACTTTTTTTTTCAGTCGCCAGCCGGACTACCCAGCCAGAGTTTTGGGTAGTCCGCCAGTTTTTTAAGTCGCCCGCATATGTTTTATGCTATTTTTTAATAAAACTTAAAATTGATAAAAATACATTGTTATTTGCAATTTCGGCAAACAAGTGTTACTGGTAACTACGTTATACTTCAGAGTTCATATCTAGTTGAATCATTCAACCAAATGTCAGTATTTGTTTAAATTGATAAAAATGTACGCTAATTGCAAATATATTACACAATCACAACTAAAGTTGGAAGTCAACACTTATATATAAACAAAAGTGCACATCAGCTTCAGTTTTGCGCTAGCAAATGTTTTCTTGCACTTAAAAAAAAATTATTTAAAAACATTAATTATATGTTTATTTTGGTTTAATTAATACAAATCAGTTTATTGGAAATATTAGAAGATTACTTGTAAAACGAGTATAACATTGCCGGATATAATACCTGCCATTTAATATTATAAGAAATCAAGAACCCGGAAGTATGCTGCGTAATGGCTGTTGATGAGTACCGTACCGGGGCGCCACGCCAGGTGTGGCGTGCTTAAAAGTTACAACTGAATTGACCAGACCCTTCCAGAACACCCCGACTTTTAGCTGATTTCCGCTATTTTTAAGGGTGCCACATTTTATTTTGCGCTATTTCTACCGACATGACAGACCAAGCAAATCTTAGCGCGATCTTTTTTTCCGACAATGTCATGAACACCGACATGAAACACGATGTATGCATTGTCACGATTGTTATTTGTATCGTTGCGAGATCCCCGTACAATTACAAATATTCTGACCGTACCGTAAAGCGCATTTTCGTGATCAGCTACATCTTACTTGAATTTCAGTCGGTAATTTTGTCCAAGAAGAAACACACTTTTCACGTACATGTGCTTGATCTAAAAACAAACGCTGTGAGAAAAATTCCTAGGGCGATGAATGCATAGAGAAGATGTAAACACGATGCATCGTGCAGTCAGCATGGTCATAATATCGAATATTCTACGACTGGTATCCGACCCACACGGCCACACGTAAACGTTACGATATCAAAACAACGTGCACCAGTCTCAACCACGTGTGGGCAAAGACTACATACGTACGTACTGTGTGTGTGCACTGTACAGGCTCGGTCGGTTCCGAAGATCTGCCGTACGGGGTAGGATTTTTGGACGGTACGGAACATGTATATCGCGGCCGGGCAGCGTAAGTTTTCTTTTCGGCCCCGTATTTTTTAGTCAATGTTTAAAAAATAATCGGCCGGGCATAGGAATATTTTGTTTTCTACCCTTTATTTCAACAAAATTTGAGTCGCCCGCCGGACTACCGAGAGAAGGGTTTTGACTCGCCCGCCGCTTTTTTGAGTCGCATTTGGCACCCGGGCGACCGCTAAGGTCGAGCCCTGAGCTAGATTTTGTCTTTCCTCCGTATTTCAATTCACTTTTGCCAGTGATTTGTTGTTCCCGAGCTGCTGTGTCTAGGCTCACAACTTGGGCCCAATTCCACGGAATCTGTTACCATCAGACATAAATCTTACTACAATAACTAACTATAATAACATACTTTTTTTGCTAACGGTTAGCGTACACTGTATTTCATCGGAGAGTTGTCTTTCTCCCTACGCTAAGCAAGAACATTATTCAGAATGCATATGGCACCGCATTAGTAAAAAAAAATAGAGGTTAGCCTAGAATTTCTAACCGAAAATCTTGCTTACGGATTCCATGAAATAGATTTCATGCATAGCAGTGCCCGTAAGCACACAAATAGGCCGTAGTGTACTGTGTGACATTGGGCCTTGATATGTCAGATCATTGGCAGTTAATGAGTTCACATTGTGTCAGATTGGCAGCCAGATCAAATGTATTTGATATTAAGGAGTACCTGTCATTCAACTGGCCGACAACTAAGTCCGTTTGCCACTTGCACCATTAATCCTGAAGCCTAGGGTTCAAGTCCTGGTTTAGGCCATTTATCAAAATCAGTCTTTGAAATGACTCGAAATGCATAACTTCCAAGCCCAACCACCCTTCCAACTCCCCTTATGATGACAAGGGCAATAAATATTTGGAAATATTATTAATACATATTTTCTGGCAGTGAAATGGAAAAAATAATATGCACTTTAGTGGTAAATAGAATAAATTTTGTAATGGAGCGCCATTGATATTGAAAGAATCTAGTTTAAGATCTTGATAGTTAAAAAGCAAGGCATGCTTTAACCACTGTTTCACTCCTACCAGCAGTGTACTAAGGAAAGTTAATATTTAAAAGGGGAGTTATCTTTGCGTGTGTATTTTTGATGGGTGATGGGGCCGATTATTACACCGAATGCCCTTCAGAAATGGCTTTTCAATATGCAGTGTAAATAAATTCAACCTGAATATAGAAAATAAGAAATATGCAAATTATTTCCCGCCTTTATTTCACCTACCAACCCCCCCAACCCCCCCCACCCATTTCATTCCTGATATCCATCACGTGCAATTTCAGTGTATAAAAAGAGATTAAAATGAAAGAGTAGCTACATTCAAGTGGGAGCACTGTTTCAGTTTTGTATTGTTCTTTTAAAAAGCATCTAACCTAACCGTCCTTGGCAATTTGGCTTGGGACCTTAAAAAGTCCAACACTGGAGCTGTAATGCCAATAATCCACACATTGATTGCATCATTGGAACCTCGTGCTACATCTCGGAACTATTTGTTCAAGAATTTCATCCCCATTTGCCTTATTTTCTATCAGTTAACAAGACTTTGAAGAATTGAAACAAATCCTACAAAACATACTGCATACAGTTTTGATTTATTATGGTTTGTTATGTTCAGAAATTATATTACAAGATTTAAGATATAATATTTGGACATATTCTCTTAAAGAGAAGCAATTGAAAGGTGACAGTCTTGTTTTCAATCAATCACATCAAGCTGCGACGTACAAAAAATATTACACATGGATAAGAAGGCTTTATAGTGCTGACCTAATGGCATGACTGTGTGCAAACTAATTGTGCAATGCTTTTTTCATGTTAACAGGGGGCCTCCTGTATGTCGGATTTCAATCTTAAAGCCTCTTACACTAATTTGCCAGATAAGTTGCGTGCTGATTTTACAACTGATTTACATGCAAAGCCAATATTTGAATTTCAAATGGCAATGTTTCAATATCATATCATACAAATTTACATCGGTGAACGGTGTCATTACATTACATTGATCACCCTCAGGACAAAAGATGTATACCACATTGTTCATAAACCAGAGGTCATCACATTAGGTACTGCACTGATACTGCATTAGTCTTATTTCTGAATGCAACATATTCAATGGCAATCTACTGCACTTTGTGTTAATTTTTCTTCACAAAATGACTTGTTGCATTGTAGTTGAAAACTTATGTTAAATCATTACATCCTTTCAAATGACTTTGGGAGGGACATTGATCTCAGAATTATTGAGCTTATTAAGGGGAAATACACGATGTTTCTCAACGTCTAAGAGACTATAATGGAACGTGAATCTCTGGCAGACACTTATTTCTTCAATCATTGTGCAAAGAAATATATCTCACATCACAAGAAGTGAAGCCAATCTGCTGTTAGACTTAATAGTATACTGTCACTATGGGCCCTTTACAAAACCAGGCTATCTTGGGACTTATTTCGCTACCACTATTTGAGACCAGCAAAACAAAAATAAGGGATTAGGCCACATGATGCAGCCGAAGAAAGGTTCCAGCTTAATCATGTATCACAAGCCTTTTACATCACTTTATAGGGCAAAAAATTGTACAGGCCCTATGAAGTTCAAAAGAATCTTAATGAAAAGTCTGATGAGGGCAAAGAGTGAATCTTGACACACATTATCTTAGAATCTAAACCATTACATGCAAAGCATATAATTCTATATACAATTTCAAATGTGCATGTCATCAATAAATAACATTAAATGGATTGGAATTTGAAAATTCATAAGACAAAAAATAAAGGAGGGGGGATGAATGTGCAAGGTTACAATACAAAAACCAAATGTGTCCCATGTGTAGAACGGCTCTCTTCTTCAAACATGAACAATTGTTTCACTGAAAGATTGTGACAAACAGTTTCTCAATGGAACTTTCAATTTATAAATGGCGCTCAGATATTTCCAATCAAGTGATTTCTCAACTTGTCTGTATTAGTTATGCTAATTCCAAATAGAATGGTCATAATTATTGGATCATGCTGAAATGATTGGAAAGGGAATTTTAGTTTCTGTACACCACAGTTGTAAACACAAAATCTGTGTGATTTCCAAGAACTATCAAACCTGGGTGCCTGCACCATATCCAAGTGCACTTCCTGATCCAACCCAGAGCCGCTGAGCACTTGACATTCCAATCTCAAAATAACATCAATCAAACATGATAAAATCCACAAATCTTTACACAGGCTTATATATAAGGAGCATAAAGCAAAGCATATTTACACTGATTTTTGGTTGGTTTGCCAGTTACAACTAAAAAAAACCAGAAAAGTGACAATCAAGTCAAATTACCTACAGTTTAGGAAACAAATTGGACATCAGTACGATAACAATAATATGTTTATCCAACTAATTGTGGGCAATAATAAAATGGGTTTATAGTCCAATACAATATCAGGCAATATGGGCGAACTGCCAATTTAAGGACCCAACAATGCACAAGTATAAAGTTTACTGGACAGTCGCTTATAACATCTGTTGTTCTGACAATATACTGACCCAATAGTCCTTTCATTGACATCCCCCACACACCATCTTAATTTTCCTTTCTCATCCAGTAATTTGTGAATCATTCAGGAAATCCTTACAAGAATACAAACACAGGCATCTAACATAAATCACAGACGAAAGTAAAGGTCTGCTAGCTACAGTGGTTTGAAAATGACTACTTATTACAACTAAAATGAAGCATTTCTAATGTTATCTTTTAAAAACAAAACAAAAGGAAATGGATCTTATCCAGCATAAACCGAACCATGACAGAAATGAATGGCAAGTCTCCAGGTGTACTTAGCTAGTACAGCTATGCAAAAGTTACAATAGCGCGCCGCACTTGCGCTAAAAATAGCACCGGATCTCAGACAAACATTGCAACCATGCAAATGGGAGTGCGTGTGCCTGTGCATGTACACTACGTGTGTGAGACAATGTTTGTCTGACATCCGGGGATTTTGTGACGTCATTAGTGCGGAGCGCTATTAGTGGACTTACATGTGTGTAAATCGATGACCAAGTACCACACTAACTGCTTCAAAGCGTCTTTTCCATATCATTTAAAACAGTAATATTCAATTGCTAGTAAAACATTAGTCAAATTCTACCAACAAATTGGCTAATTCTATAACAAAAATCACCTGAAGAGAATACATGTGATAATAATCAAACCACCAGCCTTTAGATATAAAAGAGTGTTCTGTATGTGTACAGTGGAACAGCACTATACATGTAAGTATAACAATCACTGTTATACTTAACATTTGGCTATACTGAACATCATTTTTGGCTCCCAATTTTTGTGCACAATACATAGCGGATGGGGTAAATAAGGAACGATCACTATAACGGACAATATCTGTATGCATGTTCGTTATAGCGGCGTTCCACTGCACTGGTATTTATATTCTTTGTAGAAAAGGGGGAGGGGTTGGTGTTTGAGAATCCCAAATGACCACTCAATGCCGGCACACAGATGGAAGTAAATCAAACACAAGCTGTGGAAATGGACTGTGATGGTTTTGTCTGTCAGTTTCTCTTGGGGAAGGAGAGAAGAGTGGGGGTGGGGTTGGGGTGGGGTAGGGTGAGCTCACTAGGAGGGTTCCTGGCTATTTTCCTCTGGGTAATCCTGGATGGTGCGGTGAGCTTGTCGCAGATACTGGTGTTGCTTGTAGAAAACCTTGAGTGCTCCTTTGATTGTGACAAATGCTATGCCACCCTAAGAGAAAAAAAAACAAAAACAAAAACATCAATATTTAAATGTAAACGTGTTTGAAAATAACTTAGATTTAAGGCTATGCATGGCAGAAGTACAAAAGTAATTTAGGATTTGCGGTAACACCATGTGACGTAAACTCTTTTGTGAGTATGGGGTGGCTCTAAAAAGAGCCGGTTAACTCGACATTCCGGTCAGTATACTCTGGCCATCTTCAGGAGAAAGTTAACCGAGTTAACCGTTTTCAGAGCCACCCCTAACTCACAAAAAGAGTTTATGTCACATAGTGTTACTGCGAATCATATTACATGTGTTTGAAAATGTTAATATAAATGCAATATTTAGTTTCATGTACACAACCGACCCAATGATGACTCATAAACACGAGCTGACTATACATAGACATGGAGATGTACTTACAAGCACACCTAGAAATGGTTTATAAACACTTCACTGAACACACAATCAAGTTACTGGTAGTTGGAGGTGTTGTATTCAGTACAGTCCATGCTATAAAATGGAATCTTTGTTCATGCGACGATGGTACCAGTATACTTTGTTCCTTGGATTTGATCCTTCTATTTTTACTGGTACATTTTAAGACTTATTTACTAGTCAAATCTCGAGTCAATAAGGTTGTGTCCTACATTCATGGACTTCAAAATACTATACATGTACACCACAATCTCGAGCTGGCAGTATATTACCTAGTGCATAATCCATTCTGTTAAATTCTTCGACAGATTATAATTCAGAGTCATTGAAAAGTGAACAAAGAAAAATTGACTGGAGTGGGATTCGAACCAGCGACCCCCAGACCACTGTACAGGTGCTCTACCAACTGAGCTATCCAGCCCTATATACATGTAGGCAGTGTCCCTAATAGTCAATAATCATAATTCGTTTGGAAGTCGGAAGCCATGAAACCACCCACATACGATTATACACATACCAGAAGGATCACTTAGATACGCACATTTTATTACACGATGAGGCACTCTTTGTTCTTTCTTGAGAGCCATTCTCAAGAGCCATTCTCTGTTCCTAGATTTCCTTTCCATTTTCTGAATTAGTTCTGAAAATAGTCATTCTATAATCAAGCAGAAAGCTTACCAGCATCGTCCTTTGTAAGTTGGAGTGAAGCCATCCAAACATGAGCTTGCCACACATGGTGGCGATGGTGGGGAAGATCAAGGCCCCGCACAGGACCCTGGTGGCCGAGATGGGGTCAGCCATGGGCATGAGTTCAGCGGGCACCCTAGGTAGCATCATCCCACCAAGCTCAGGGAAGAAGTAACTCCAGAAGGGCAGCTTCGGGGAGTGCTTGCGCCAGAGTCGCAGGAGGTAGTCCTCCCAGCGAATCATCTTGGACAGGATGAGCATGACAGGGATGGTGGGGAGACCGATCAGGAGGAACAGGGGATCGGCCCGTTCCATCACGTCCAGACCCTCCTTGTGGCCCAGGACCTGCATGACGGTCACCGCCCCGTACGTGACGGCCGACCAGTAGACAGACCCCACGACAATCCCTCCAGCAGCAAAAGGGCACACCTTGTATATAAGTCTGTCCAGCACATCCAAGATGTACACCACGGAACCTGAAAAACAAATAGGAATGCTCTTATGGACCTTAGCCACAGCGCATCCATACTACATTCAAAGCAGTGCAATCAAACTGAAGCTTGGATACAAAGTGGTCTGATACCCGTTTTCTTTCTAGAATTGGTGTTAAATCTTTTCCAACGGGTATACAGGGAAGGTGACAAGATGGATGCACCGTGAATAAGGCGTGTTAACTTCTGGCTTCCTGTCACCATGCCTCAAACTGTACAATTTTTTTTTTTTTAATCTACCTTTTTTAAATTTTCTACCATCATTATGTTCATCAAAAGAGATGAAATTAATTGTTATTGCGATTGAACCAAAAGAAATACAGCAAAACCCCAATCATATTCGAAGATTTCAAAGCTTACAGATGCATATCTGTAGATGCACTGGTAAAAGGATGTCTTCACTAGCCGAAAAATAACACACATGATATCTTAAAGGAGCTTGCTGTACCAACCTAAATCTGGGTATATGATGATGTACTCTGTGTTGCACTGAGGGCAAGACACCTTGATGGTGCTGTTCCCTCGTTGCTTCTCATCAATCCACCTTTGAAGGCACATCTGGTGGACCCACTTGGTGGTTCCTCGGCAGCGACAAGGCTGGGTCCAGCGAGCCATGCGATCATCATCCTCCGTGGCAAAACACACCCAGCAGGTCTTCCTGCAATGCAGAAAGGGGGAATTTTGGGTAGGGTAGAGTGGACAGGGTAGGGTTAATAGATCAGAAGACAGGGCTTGTAACATGGGCCCAATTTCATGGAATCCGTTACCGTTAGCAAAAATTCTTCGCTTAATACGGTAGCAGACTAATTTTTGGTTACGGTTAGAGTATTTCACGGAAGAGTTTCCTTTTTGGTAACTGTAAGCAAGGAATTTGTGCAGAATGCATACGAAGCGCGTTAGCAGAAAATAATCACGGTTACCCCAGAAATTTTTTCGCTAAACGAAAGGTCTTGCTTACGGATTCCATGAAATAGATTTCACACATAGCAGTGCACGTAAGCACAAAAATAGGCCGTAACGGATTCCATGAAATTGGGCCATGGTCATCAACACCAAATTGCTGTTGTGTAAGCATGACCGATGATGACCCCTATGTGCAGCATCAACCAACTTGATCTATATTATGATCCAATTCTATGATTCCCATGATTCTTATTCAAGCTGTACTGTATGAATTTCATTTCATTTCTAATTATAAGAAAGTTCTATGAATGTATATTCAGTATACAAAGGAAATGTAAAAAAATTTAGTGATTATTTTGTAGAAACCTCATAATTTGAAATGTTGGGTCTGAATATTTTCTTCCAACAGCATGCAGTGCTCAAACATTGAATGACACAGAGACAGCAACATAAGACACTCAGAACAGTTAAAAGAAGTTCTCTTAAAGTAAATGGAGAAATACTGGAATGACCATTATTTGCAAGTCTATTCCCAAATCCCAATTGAGATAATCATTGTGATGACCAGTACAGAGTTTCACTATCATTGTTCCAATGGAACACCAAATGCTAATTGCTTTGGGTCTTTGTTCCAACTCAGCTCCCATTACTGTCAACATATGTGTGGGACTGCCACTGGGACCAGCTTTCCATGATTTAATCAGCCAATCAAAGCTCTATTGTCATGCTAATGCTCTGCCCACACTCTGAGATCATCAAGCCATGGAGTTAGCTTATTTGGACATGATAATGATCCCTAGCAAGTGACCACAGGAAAAGGCTGATGGGCATTTAGATGCTGACCACAAAGTCCTTCTTCCAAGTGACTTCATTATTGCTTTGTTAGGTTTGTTAAATGCTAATCATCATAATATAACCATAATTGCTTTTAGATGAACCTGAGTAATGTGAAGTGTGGTGTTTGAAGTTAATTTGGTGTAACTCATTCATCTTCTCATAAAACAAATAATTATCTTTGAGTGTGGGAACCCAATTGATGAACCTGTCATTTGTGAATTAATACACAAAGACAAAACATGCATTCATTTGCATGTTAGCATCCCAAACATCAACATCATTGTGAAAACTTCATTTGAGATACAAAATGCTCCTTGAAAATGATCTTAGTCATTGGATTATAATTAACACAAAGGTTGATGAAGGACTGAATTGTACTCCTCCACAATCAGTGACAATTAAACACACAATATGGCACACTACTCCAAGTGACTTCAACATAGGTTCAATAAGACTTCAGACCTATATCACTCTTTAAAAACTTCCATAATAACAGTCACAATTGTCCAACACCATTAGAAAATATATAAAGTCATGATTGTGAACAAATAGCTTCATCCAGAAAATATGTACCAAAATATCTTTCAAACCTTACTTAAGTTGCATATTTACTGAAAAGTGAACAAAGAAGAATTGACTGGAGCGGAATTCGAACCGGCGACCTCCTGAATACCGTACCGGCGCTCTACCAACTATCCAGCTCTACGTTGGTGGTGTCCCAAATAGTCAATCTTTGTTCGTTTGACAGTCAGAAGCCATGAAACCACACACACACACCATATCCCAGGGATCATTTCATCGATACACGCAGCAATGCTGCAGCCTGAGAATGGTGCATGGGGGATCACTGAAAGAGGATACAGCTTTTTAATTAATATAAAACATAAACTGCTGATCAAGTACAATAATGAGTAAGACCCCTTTTGGATCAAAACGTCAAGCCCCCAACTTGACAGTATCCATCAACTAACCTGTCATCTATGCTCCTACTTCTTGTGGATGGCTGCTTAGAAGTGGCATCCACTTGGGGTTCAGCTTCCCCACTACTCATTGTGGACGATGTGGAATCCTCAAGTGCAGACTGCAGGAATCTGTTGATATTCACAAAGACTTCGCACACATCAACACACACATGCTTCGCACATCTCTATGCACCTGGATATGTCTCAGTCATTTCTGGAAACAGAAAAAGTTAGTGAAATGGAACGTTAGCAAAGCTTCATAACCGTTGCCAAGCGCCTTGCCTGTCTGGTTCCTATACACTTAAATAACCCTAGTCATGTTAGGCATAGTACTTCTATCTACTAGTCTACATAGCAGAACTTACAGTCACTAACGTTAGGAACCACTTATACACAATTAGGGCCTACCAAAATAATTAACTGTTTAGACAGTTTGGTATTACGATCATCGCAACATCTTTTAGTTTTACTGTGTTAAGTTGCGATGACCGTTACCCTTGGTCTGACCATGGGGTCTGACATGGGGACTTTCCCCAGTCAGTCCCCATGTCAGAGCAAGGCCAGTCCCCATGTCAGACCAAGCAACATGAGCAAAGGGTTACGATCATCGTAACTAAACTAACTTTGGCGTTACCTCAGTTTAGTACACTCAGGTTAGCAGCTGGTACTGAGACCCAGTCGTAGTAAGTTAGTTTACTGTAGAAGCTGGGTACCAGCTACTCTGAGTGTACTAAACTGGGGTAACCCCCTAACTTTAGTTAGTGTTTACTTTTAATTATGCTTTTGTATGATCGCTCTTGACGTTTTGTCATTGACCCATTTCATAACTTAAATTAGGCCTAACCAAACTTAAACTTAGGTTATTTTATAAACTAGAAGTAGTCAGTACAAACGACACAGTCTGGCTGGAAACGGACGGTAGGCCTACTCAAGTTGCCCCGGCATGGGGGAGGAAGGATCAATACGTTACTCGTTAGCAAGGGAAGGGCGGCCTCCTCCAGCTCCACTACAGTCTACCCATAGGACTAGGCCTATAAGCCTTATCGCAAATACCGCCTGGTTGATTTTGGACAATGGTGGAAAGGCACCATGGGAAGGAAAAAGGGGCATATTTTGTACCTTTTCCCTTCCCACAGTGCCTTTCGACTATTGTCCAAAATCAACCAGGCGGTATTTGCGATAAGGCTTATGGTCAAATTGTGTGTACGTACGTCAGTGACGGTACGGAAATGATTTTCAAGAAAACAAATCGTGACAACAACAAAACTAAGCAAAAGTTCCCAACTTACGTCACCTTTGAATCATGACACCGCGGCTCCTAAGAAAACGGACAACATGAAATCCCCAAAATAAACAATAATATAGGCCTAATTCATTTGATCACCTTTAATTTCTCAGTAGGACTAGGAGTAGGAGTGTTATTTCTCAATGACTGAATGAACAGTACAGCGGTCGAGATTCTAGGTCCCAATATTCGGCTGCACTCTATTTCACCGTGCAAGAAGAAATACTCTACGGAGAGCCTAACTGTACGTCAATAATCCCAAAATAGAAGTACAGAAGAGAAGATCAATGAACTCTGTGTAGAGCCCTTAGCATTTGGTGGTGTCACACGGACAAATAAATTCCAAATTACGATCATTCATCATTGGCCTTATGACATGACAAATCAAGTTTTCTATGATATTATAGGCTGACGGTGGATTATTTTATACTAGAATTGAAATTCGCCCATTCTTAGTGCTTGTGATTAGTCGCGTATACACAGGATTTGTTCAAGGGAATGTGTATTTTTTTTTAAGTTGCGAGGCCATGGCGTGGTGTGCAAGTCCGGAAATTTTTGGATATTAGATGCTCTCTGGTGCACTGCATTGTAGTATATTTCATTTCAGGGCCCTTTTTGATAGGTTTTTGCCGTGGAAATATGATGGGATTTGTTCTTTTAATTTTAAATAATTTAGGATTTTACACCAATTTGACCCGGTAAATTTTCATATTTTTGAGATGGCAAGTTTGTTTTCATACCGTTTTCTTTTAGACGCAGTATCAAAATAATCATTTCGGCATAAAATTTGTTTGAGCAAAATTTGAAACTATGACACAATAATAGTTTGCACCAGTTTTGAAGAAACACCGCCAATTTTTCGAGATCCAACCTACGTAGGCCCATTAATAATTGACAGGTGAATAATATATATTTTTTACAGTATATGGTTTCACCCGAACTCTCACCAAAAAGGAGCCTAGTTTCTCAGTGCATGATTTGAAGGCATGAAGCCGAATACAATGGTTGGTAAAGGTCACAGAACAGCACTCACACTTCGTCTAATCCAACATGTACATGAAATTATAAACCTGTGAAAATTTGAGCTCAATCGAACATCTGAGTCACGAGAAAATAGTGAAAACCCCACTCAATTCTTCTTATAAAACATAAAAGATTAATGGTTTTGATGGCTAAAATAGTATGGATTTACTACAACTAGTTAGTATCATTCGGGATCTTTGGGCCCAGATTTAGATGATAATTATTATATCACATTTTGTAGATTTCTCCTCTGTATATGGGTCCGTTATCGTAAATGACAACATAAGCAATGTACAACCACCGTCTCGTGCTCCAAACATAGGCCTGTTGAAACGTGAATGTGTGATAACAAGTTACCCCCCCCCTCCCCCATAACAAAACAAATGAGACACAACTTTTCAGTTGTGGCAAGTCTCCCCCTTCATTCATAATTTCTAAAAGGAAGTGAGCTGTTCAGTGAAAAAGAAAAATACTGCATAATACTCGCACCTGCCGATTGGAGTGTATATAGTTTGCACACAATGTCCGAACCCTTCACAAAAAGACTCCCCGTATGAACCATTGGAAAGTTGACTGCACACCTGTCAATGAAACTTTTGTGTGGTCTTACATACAAGGCCGTGCAATCCAAGTTCGGCAGCTGCTTCTGACTGTTCCACAGCGACTGAGTGAACAGTTGGGTATAATATCAAAGTTAGAAAGTTTTGTTTCGAGTAAATTTGGATGACGTCATGATGACGTTGATCATTAGCCAATTACAAGACTTCTTCAAATTTGCTGAAGTGTTTAAGTAAGGTTCAGTACAGGATTGGTACCGTAACATACCCAAACATAAACTTGTTCACTGATATAATTTTAGCCTATACTTTCAGGGTATAGAAACATGGTGCTGGTAGAAACATACCGTTAAAATAATTCCGCCTGAAATGCTGTATTTATCAGAAATTAGTCAAACAAAGACCGAAAACAGTGAGTAAGATCGAAACCATTCTTTATGTTGTATAAGAAAAATATGAGTCGGTTTTTCGTTATTTTCTTGTGACACATATCTCCGATTGAGTTCAATTTTTCACAGATGTGTTATTTTAAGTACATGATATAGATTAGACAAAGTGTGGGTGCTGTTCTGTGGCCTTTACCGATCCTGTATTATACTTTTTGTGCGGAGTAGAAAACCACGCGGTCTAGAAAACCTGTATGACCAGCTTTGTGGTTATTTACCACAATCACAACCTCGGATTTGTTGAAAGTTTTAAATATTTTTTACAATCATAATTATTTGAGGAGATGGCGAGTTTATGTTATCTTAGTTGGTAGTTGGGTGTTTGTGTGTTTTATTTTTGTGTGAGGAGAATACTGCATCGAAATACACGAATGACTTCAGTTAACCATTCCGTGAAATGAAGAACAGCTATAGCGTTCCACGTTGTCAGCCCGTTTGAGGCTTTGCACAGGTCACACATTGTAATCAACATTGTATAAAATCATTTCACGATGATTATGCATTAAAAGCTTAACCAATTATTGAAATAAAAAAAGTTTGGGTTATAAATACTGTAGTTTATAATTAATGTTATTAAACTTTTCAGATTCAATTATTAATGTGATGATGATTCTTAATGATGATATACGAATAATGTGACAGGAATACTGGACGAAAGACAATTATTAGTTTTGCAATTGGAAATGTCCAGTCATCGGAGGTGTAATTTACATAACGACAATTATAGGCTCAGTTTCGTATGATGACAAGCATATAGACATAACTCAGGTTATCATAACTCCGTGACAAGATTTTAAAATTCTTTCACCGTGGCAACCGCCGGAATCCGTTAAAGACCCCTCTGAAATTCGAAGAATGATTTGAGACGTATCGAAAGTGTCATATATGGCCACGCTCGGAATGCATACCACCACATTTTTCTTTTCACCGTCATGTAATTTAAGACCATTATAGACTGAGGTATAAGCTTTGACCATATTGCTACAGGGTATGGGCTCTGTCGTCCAAAGGTTCATGAATTTCTGACCACACGATCAGTTCGTGCTTGGCTTTGTCCGAAAGTTGTTGTTCTCCTGTTCATAGTACCATGGCCCCGGACGACGACACGTACGGAACCGCTGCAGGGTTTCCTCGTCCAGTACATTTCTCAGCTCAATTTTCTTTGTGTTTCCTGCAAGCTTTTATAAACATCTTTTATGAGGGTAAGCCTTCAACCCCCCCCCCCCCCCAGTCCGACCCCCAAGTCGTCTGCCAGGTCTTTGTTAGACTAGTAATAGGTCGCGTGCGGGCCACGCGAGCAGACAACCATCTACTGAATGGTCCAATAGACGGGTAACATTCTTGTGGTTTTTGTCTTGGCCAGCTCTTAATTCCCAGATTTGTGTCTTCAGTGGTATAGATTGTTGTACCCTTCACTTTCCCTTTTTTCTGTCTCCTTTGTTTTCTTTGTCCCCAAAACTTCAGCCCATCCTCGGCAGTGCAAGCTCACCGTGGACAAGGGCGCCAAGATATCGTCAAGCATTTTAGGTATTGAATGTTTATAGTTTATATTCGCACATGTAAAAAAAATCATACAATTTTCAACTTCCTTAAAATAAAATCTGAAATTGTACACTGGTATAAAGTCTCAGAGTTAGGAGGGCCTGATGCGTTTCGTTCATAGCAGGATCTTTATCGAAAGGCAGCTTTCGTCGAAAGTTGACGGCCCATTACTTGTATTGGTATAAAAGTCTCCATGATTTGAACATCTGCCTCCAATATTGAGTTGAGGACAGCAACAAAAGCCAGGTATATAATACATGTTGGTTGATGCGTTCCGTATTTGGGCATGCAAGCACGCTCTGCATTGGCCCCCAAACTGCTCCCTGGAATATACAGCGTGTCCTGCAGCTGGGGGTTCCCCTATAGGCCAATGGCATGCGGAAGCTGTTTCGAAACTGCCGGATTTGATTTGAGTACGAGCATGATTTCTTGCTTCCACTCCATATCGAGTATTTTTTTTTTTTTGCTTTTAGCCTAAGACAAGACAGAGATAAGAAAGATGGGTAGGTGGGAAGGAACTTGGAAACAATAATTATTTCCTCTAAAAAGAAGAAGAGGAAAGAATTATTCCGAGTCAATACAAGTTAATTAAACTGATGCCGCAAACCGAAAACGTCGAGTCCTGAACTTAATATGATTCAATTTTTTTGGCAATCCTAAGTCAAGCCCAAAAGAATGTTTCACAAATGCCATACAAATAAATAACTTACATTATTATACACAAATTCACAAAGTTACTGAGAGAAAACAAAGTACAAATTTTATTTTTTATTAATATACGGTATAGGCCTATAAATGTACATAAAAGTGGGAAGGCAGGGGAAATGCCCCACCCCATAGCTCTAACATCAACAAAACAAAACATTAATTAAAAAAAATACAAGTAATAAAAAAATGTGTGAAATTACATTTTGCACAACTATCACAAAGTCCCACTCAAACTTCGAGGTTAGAATGAGAAAATCTCATAGTAGTACTCCACTACTCCAGCAAAACTTGAGAGCCCGAAAAAAAAAAAGGGCCGGTAGGAAAGTCAAAAATTATAAAATGCTTAGATGTGATTTGTACATCGTTGTTTGTGAAATTAAATCAAGACATGAACATTATTTCAATATTTTGTAGCAGTCGTAGTGGAAATCAAGATTGTACAAAGATTCGGCCATATCAAAGATCGGCGGGCACCCGCATTACTCTAATCCAGTAAAATTGGCTGGCAAACTACTTTGGCGCCTTTTCACGTAGTGGTTGTTATTTATCCCAGCAGACAATGTTAAGCAAGAAGGTCGTCACAAAAAGAACCCACAGGTAAGCCCTGGCACGAGCGGATCCACAAAAGTGTGAAACAACTTTTCTCCCCGACTATTGTCCAAATCGCTCCATTCATGAACCTTTTGTGGACAAAGCGCCCTCGTTGGTTTATGTGAGACAGTAGCAGCTGGCCCGGCGTTGCCGCTCGTGACCGCCAACTGTTTCTAATACCCCATTTCTCGTTCAAAATTAGCAAAAATAAAAATAGTCTTTCAAAGACATTGATCAAATAATTAAAATCACCCGTTGACAAAAGTTTGAAGGAGTGCATACTTATCATAAATTACTGTCAAATAATTTTGAAAAAATGGACGTTGTCGGTCATAAAATGAGGTAAATATTGTGCCCATGAATTGCTTACCATAATTGATGAGATGGGATTGAGAAACCGCCAATGTCACCAACAGTTTGTGTATGTCATAGTGCAACCAGCCGACTGCAGAGAGCGCACAGCACCAGTATGAACACATTTTTCACCGGGGTCGCATAAACAGTCACCGTATGCTTACCGCGTGTACGTGTGTACCGGCGTATTTGCGGATTTCACAGGGAAACGGCAAGCGGCTGCTCGGTGAAACAGCTGGACATGAGAGGTACACTTGACGAATTTGACCATATTTTTTGATACAGAAAGCAAATTAACAGTGTAAATCTGGTTCACCAAGGCCGACTAGATCTTGCTAAATGGGGGATTTTGGTCTGGATGTTCATCCACACGATACGAGGGCCCTTTCACCGCTGGAATTGTACCCGAATTCGAGCACCGTGTCTTTGTTTTCTCCCGAGGCGCTAACGATGCAAGATGACATGCTGATGGAGAAAACTGCGAGCAAGCAGCACATTCAGCAGTTATCGCCGAATCCAGATCTTAGCTCCGACAACTCGGACGACTTGTCACCTGGTTCAAAGTCAAAATCGGGTGATTCGAGTCCGCCAACTGTCCCAGACAAGAACAAAGCTCAATCGGAGGTGGCTCCCAATTCAACATCGGCTGCAGCCGCAGTGGGTCTTTTACAGCTACAGCAGCACATCGGGTACTACGCACAAGCCCAGGCCCATGTCCAAGCACAAGCACAGGCTCACCAACAACAACAGCAGCAACAACACCAGCAGCAGCAGCAGCAGTTTGTCCAGGACGTGAACCCCGGCAACTATATCAACAACGTAGCTGCCAGCTCTGGAAACAGTGGCGTGAACTCTGTTGTAAGTTCAAGCAGCTTCACCAGCACTCCCAATCTCTGGTCAACTGCAGGGGCAGCTGAGGAATCTTATTTCCAAGGGCTGCCGACCATGAATGGCACAATGCAGTTTCAGAACTTTCCCCGCAACTCATCACCACTCTTTAGTCCGAATGCCACGTTATCCCCACAGCTTGGGATGCAACAGCAGCAGGCTGTCCAGCAACGCCGTAGCCTACAACCTCACCAGACAGCAACACAGCAGCAGCAGAATATTTACCAGACAGCAACCCAGCTACAACAGGCTCAAGCTCAACTGCAGGCACAGGCTCAGGCAGGAAGTCTTTACCTCCAAAACAAGCAGTACACAGCAAACTGGAATTCCGCAGCTGCTCAGCAAACAGCAGCAGCAACGTCATGGCCATCACCACAGGGACACCAACAAGGAATCCAGCCTTCAGTCCAGCAGCAGCAACAGCAAGGGAATCCATGGGGAACGGTGGGCTCTCCCCCCAGTGGCCCAGCTCCAGCTTTAGCTAACAACATTCAGCAGCAGCAGAGGCGCTCCATGCCAACTGTCCACAATCAATCGGGCACCCAACCCTCAATATCACCCCAAAAAGGCCGTGTTCTTTCCAACCCCATTATCTCGCCACCCAAGTTTCAGCGAAGCACATCGCTGCCAGCAAAGAACTACGGACATCAGTTTCCATCGGGCATGAACACAGCACCGAGCTTAGAATTCACCAGAGCTGATGGAAAGAGAGGGGACGCCAACACAAACACACTGTTCCCATACCAGGTGAGATCTTGCATTCTCAAAAATATTCTAACGTTAGGTCCAGCATATGACCTGTGTCTGTCCCGTTTTAATGAGTCATCACCTTTCATTTTCTCTTTCAATCTTATGAGAGCAGTATCCTATAACTTCAGCTAACCTTTTGTATGTAACGCTAACCATAATTTGTTTGTCATACCTTTATTCCTTTAATTTTAACCATGGTGCATGGAGCTCACCAAGACACCATAGCTCCATGATTTAACTGACCTTTCTTTTACAGGCAACAGATACTCTAGACGTTAGGCTAAGTTTTATGTCATCTGCTACCATCTTAAAGAGGTAATCATGATGGTACAATGCTAAACTGGTACGTATGATGTAGCCTATACTTGCTGCATCATGCACATATTGAAGGTCAATAAGTTACCCTTTGACCTTTGGCCAATTGAGCTCTACTCAAATGACATCATGTACACGCTTATTCATAATATTTTGCTTTCACCCTGAATATATTTTTCTCAATTTGTTGTTGTGGTACCGTGGATTTTAGCATCAAATTCAAATTGTTACTTTTAATACATGTGCTGGACAATTATTTGAAATAAGCAGCTCTTCACCACATACCCTACCAAATTTTGAAATAGCAATTAATATGTCCCTTGATCAAATGCAGCCTTTGTTAACCATGGGAAAGTGAGAAAGTTTTATATTAAAACACAACTAATAGGTAGTTATGGTTTCTGTTGCCATTTCCTGCTGAAAAGGGGAACATTTATATGCTTGTTTTTCATAATAGTCGGCACTGAAAAGAGAAAGAAAAGCAAACTGGATAAATCCTTAACTGCCTGCCATCCCACAATTTGCAGAGATGTTCATTGTGCAGTATGATTTTCTCATTCAGAAATAATTTTTTTTTGGTACATCATTAAGTGTAAGGACATACTGTATTTCTAGTTGTGGACATTCAGAGAGTAAAGTTAAGATGCAGTAAATACTTGGAGAAAATGCAGTATTGATTGCTTAAACACCTGTCACCATATCATGGACACTCAAAAGTTGGCTGTCCATTATCACATAAAGGCCTTTTCAGGCTTAAGTCCTTTCAACATGATGAAGCCAACAAAGGTCTTGGATGGTTCAACACAGATCGAACAAGTTACAACACAGCTTATTTTCACTAGAAGCTTTTTAGTTTCAGGTCCAGAACTCCAGATTATCAACTCTGGCTATGACCAGGGTTGCTTAAATTCACATGATGGAAGGTCACATCAAAGTTTAGTTTGTATTGTATTGAAATGATAAACAAATGTTTGGAAAGGGTTCAACCAAATTGGTTGGACATTTGAAATACATATACCAAATACACTAGTAAGGGCACTAATAGGAACCCTCTGTATTTCTAGAGCTGCAGGTTTATTTCCATAGAAAGTGACATGCTGTCTATTTCAGAACAATATGGCTTGAGCGTCACAGAGGCTAGTATCAGGTTTCTAGTAACTGACTTTGTGCCGCTTTGAAAGTTCTTACTGGTATTGGAATATCCTAGTAGAAAGGGGAACTTCAACTTGCTTTACCTCATCAGGAATGAAGTTGAAGCTGTGACAAGCAAGTCTATCTGTGACTGTTTTCTATATCCACGAGACACCTTATTCCCTGTCTCATCTGCATGCTTACAAGCTGATGCACTTTGCTGAACACATACTGAACTTCAGATGCAACATTTCTACTAGACTGAACTTGATCTGTACAGGAGAATGGCACAGTCTTTGAGAATGAAACATATGCATTTTCTCTCCAATGTAAAATGTGTCTTGTTCTTTGTTTGAATTAGGGTAGGGAAACCTTAACCTTTTTTGGAATGAACCCTGGTTTGAGTTGACCTATAGTTTGACCCTCAAGCTAGATGATTTGCAGTTAGCTTTGAACAAGATCGGATTAATCTACAGCGTGAGATAATACCTGATACACACTGTACACTCTGAACACTGCACTTTGAGTGTGTCTACACATACTCTGTGCATAATGCTTGGTGATTAATTTGGGGGTGTGCTGAATGAGCAAATAAGTGATTTTTGATCTGTGAACTTTACAAGAATAGGTATTATGCATCTCTCCTACAGGTAACGGGTGCAAAGTTCTACAATTATAGAAAGTACAATGCACAGCAAATTGATAATGGCCATATAATGTTGTATGAAGGTACACAGAACTGCAAATCTTGTTTAACTACCATAACGGTCCATTCTTTTTTCTTATGGATATTTTGAGCTGGTCGACTCCTGTTTCTTGAAGTACACATAACCTAACTTGCAAGGCCATTGTACCATAGAGCATGGGAACTTCCTTACTCTATGATTGTTCATACACTTTTAACTGTTGGACAAAAGCCCTTAAATGTTGAAAGGAGATTTACAATGTAATCTCTGAAAGCTGTTGCTGCTAACAGTGTGTTTACAGTGTGTTCTTTCTATTCAGTGGCCTCATGTTTTAACATGTGCCTGGGTCACATTGGTTATTGATCCTTATCTGTCTATATTGGGGCTCCATTATATAACATGGCACAATACAGATGGTCTGTGGTCAAATATTTCCCAAGCCACCATGTGCATTTTAAAGGATATGTGTTTGCCTGCTAAGTATCTTCAGTGTACCTATTTTGCCCTGTCATGCACCATAAAAAGACATTTACATGCAATTTGTCAACAGGGTTACTGTAGCTAATTCTGCTATATAATTGAATGGTAGAGTGCATACTCTGCAAAGCCATCAAGAAAATGGAGAAATACATGTGTACTTGTAACACTTGGCAGTTAGCAATGTGCTGACCCATTTTCTCTCACAATTTTTTTTACCTTAATACCTTGTTAATTTTTTTGTAAGGTCCTCATTTGTGAAACTTTTAGACAATGCTTTCTGATCCTCATTCGCGATGTCTAAAAATTGATTATTATCATCGTTTTGGAAATGGTGTCTCATTGAACATTCCTTTTGGATTCCTCTGTCAAGATTTTGGCTCATGGGTTGAATAATCAAATGTATATAGGCTGCACTATGTGGAATGTCCACTCCAGACAAGCATGTGTGGAATCCGATTTAGAGTTCAACACACGTGAATTTTTGTGTGTGTGTGTATGCAATGTGCAGCTGGAAGTAAACCTCTCTGAAAAATGAAAAGTTCTCTTATTTTAATTTTATATTTTCAGGACAATCTGAAAAGCTCCAAAAGCTGAAAGTGGTAAAAGACATTGCTGTCTGATTTGAATTTAAACAAAGCTTGGCCTGGTTATGTTCATGTACCTGGAAAATCGGCACAAATGAAGATGAAAGTGAAGTGATGAAATTGAAATTGATATAGGGCCATGTGCTTAACCGCATGCATGCGTAACCCCTAGGCCAAATTTGGCAACACTTAGGGAGTCCTGGAGCTGCAGTAAAACATACCATGACCTTGACACTTTTCCATAGGGCTGTGTAACCCCATTTCACCTTATTAGCATGATGTGTCATAACCTGCACATGGCTCAAACTCAAAGGAAAGCAGGGTGTAAGGGAAATGATTTTCAGTTTCAATTTTACTTTCTGAAGTGAATTACAAAGTGAAAAGTAAAATACAGTAGGCCTAATAATAAATAAACGAGCATTTTTTTTTTAAATGTGTGACTTTTTATAGCATAAGAATGTATTTTCTGTCCAAATTATACAGTTTTGCTCTATCATGCAGAGACATTTGTTTTCTTTACGTGTGGCTTTTCATTCTTCATGTAGTCACTTCTACTATAGTACAGGCACTATACCTCAGGTGCATGTTTTATATAGCAGACATACTGGGTAATCAATAATCAATAGCCTTTTCATTCACCCTGCACCAGTGCATTGGGTTTGTAAGACTTTTAAGAGGTCCACTGACTTAATTATTCAGTTGCTGTCTTAGAATTAATAAATTCAGCAAACAAACGTATATAGGCCTACATTACAAGACATCTTTATTTGTTGACATAATTTACATATATACGCAGAGTTGTTTGTAAGGGCAGAGGCACTGACGTTTGTGGATACTTGAATATGCTGCACTCAGCATAGAAAACTCAGCCCCCAAATAAGGATCCATTTTATTTTTACTGGACAGGTACTCACCTGAGCTGATAATGTCACCTTTATCTTGTTATTGGCCTATGTACATGTATGTGGGATCCCTGGCTATTTGAAATACCCTGTTTCATTCTTTTTACTGTATTAATTTCAAGGATACAAATGCATGTTGGATATTGAGCCAATCAGCCAAGTACAAAAAGGTTGAAAATGCCCTTTATTATGAAATGTTGAAATTGTCTTGGAGGAATATTTGTTACCTACATACACCCTGTACATGTATCTCTTGTGACTGTGGTTGGCTCTTCACAAGTGACTGACATTGTGGAAATTTTTTTATAGTCAGTTCATGTGGTATAACAAATAGGAATCTACTGGAAAGGTTTAGGATTAGAATACATTCATTTGAAGGCATTACTTTAAAGTAAAGTGCAATAGGATCCCCTGTAGGTTGGCTCTTGCGTGCACTGTGGGGCTGCATCCTATAACATGTTAACCTCTAGTTACATTTCTCAAATACTTGCACAAGCCTTCACTACAGTAGTTACATCTGAGAGTACACGTGTACATTGAAATAGTACCAGCAGTACATACCATAAATTGTTTGGAGCCTACTTTCACAGACTTCAAGAGGGATCTAAATATGACATGGAATTGCGTTACGTGTGCTGTTTCCTTGACATTAGCATTTAGACAGCTCAAACAGTTAAACTGGTGCTGAAAATGTCCATTGATGTGTGTGTGTATCTTGGTCTGAATAAATTGGAAGAAAAAAATACCTTAAATTAAGTCACATTGAATTAATTCCCATGGAGATTCGTGCGTAATTTTTATAGTTGTCAAATAACCACAAGGGAAACTGACTGAATTTTTAAGTCATTGAAAAGTGAACAAAGACAAATTGGATTCAAATTGGCGACCTCCTGAATATTGTACAGGCGCTCTACCAACTGAGCCATCCAGCCCTACGTAATTTTTATATTATAGTTGGACCTTTTTTTAGAATGTTATCAGACATGCAACTTTTCCTCTTTTTACTTCACCCTTTGAAAAGTCATTGAAAATGCCATTGAAAAGGGAAAAACACTGTATAAAATATGGTAAAGATGGGAATTTCCTCTCTTTTTTTGGAAAGTCCAAGTTGCATGCCTGTGTTATGAAATTGGTTTGGAAGTTGTTTTTTCAAACTTCTTCTCACCTAGAGTAACTTCTACCATGGATGTTTCTAGTTTAATTTGTACTCTTTTTCTGATTTCTTTGTTTTTGTTTTGTAGGAGCGTGCCGGGCAGAATGCTGGGGTAGACCCTATGAACAGTATGAAGCTCTCTTCTCTGGAGCACCAGCTATTTGACATCATGCGAGGCACAGAAAACTCTATGGACCACTACACTCGAAACTCATGTGAGTATTCTTCTGTGTCACTCATTGTGACAGACTTCTTTGTACCGTATAGCTAAATTCAGCGAAATGGAAGTAAGGCAGGGTTGACTGATTTCCTAAAACCGCTTCATAACAGGCATATTATTTTTAATCGTCACTCCACCCACACCGTTATGTACTAATGGCCCAATTTGTTGGTGAAAAATTTCCATTGTGAGAGATGGCAGCATTTGCAGCAGATCACTGGATGGATGAGTGTGTCAGTAGCCATTTTCAGCTCATCTGTCCACTAATAATCCCCTGGATAACTGGATAATCCCCAGGGCCATTTATTTACAGATAGGTGACCCTGACAGCAAGTTTTGGACTCTGTCTGCAGTGATGCTGTCCCTTAATTAATCCTCTATAGGTCCCCAAACCTCTTGATGCCTTGTGGGTGGTACTTAAAAGTACCGATAGCTGAAAAGTTTTTAGCAGGCACGTGTGCACACAACGAAAAAGTGTGATTGCGATTATTTTTTGGCATGTCCACACAGGCAGAAAACTGGCAACCCAAATCGCACCAGTACGATTTCGTAATCCTACTGCGCATGCACAACTTTACCTAAAGTTGACCTGCATTCAGTGCTACGTGTGCGACAAACTGATATGGTAGTTTTATGCACAATGTGCTGTGGCAGAAACTTTATATAACGTGCGCGCCTTTCATGATAGGATACTAAAACTCAGGCAGCAAATGTTTGCGATTATTTGTAAAAAGACGTACTTCAAATCACGATTAGGCCTACATTGTTTTTGTAGAACGAAGAAAAAGGTTTTTGAATCGCACCACACGTCGGCCTAATCACGATTATTTGGGTGTGTGAATGGGCCTAGTCCCAACACTAGTGAGTGGTTGGGGAACAATGTCAAGCCTACAGTCTTTAAAATTCACTTGTGCGTCTACGTCTTCAGCAGTCAGCCGTTTAAGGGCCAACTCTTGCTGCGTAGCGTACTAAGACATCTGAATCATCCATCTTGTTAGTAGGTTGAATTGGGTGCACGGCCACAGTGCATGCATTAACACTGTTGTGATCATAGTCTGCACCGCATTGAGCATTTTAAACCTCATCTTGGATTTCTGGCCACTAAAGTTTTATACTGACCTTCTCACCTAAGGGCTTGCATCCATCAACCATAAATCAATTTGGAAAATGTTGGCACTTGAAGACATCATCTACAGTAATGCTGTCATTATTGGGAGTTGGGACTCTTTCAACAAGGTCTGGTCCTGTGCCAATGTGCTCTTGTCTTAGCTGTTCACTGTCAATGAAACCGTATACAAGTTACAACTGTACATGTACTCGCAGCTTACCTGCTTTAATCTAATTAAACAATAAAAGCAGTTTGGTCTTACACTCCATTTAAAATTAAGCTGCATTTTCAGACAAAATGACACAAATGTTAAATTGGTTTTATCAATGATCATGCAGCTGCGCCCTAAATAATTAGTGCTTAAATAAAAAAAAACATCCATAAACAACAAAATGTCCTAAATTTTTAATAAAAAGAAATTAAACCCTATTGATTTTCCTAAACCATCAGTGGAGGTTTGCATTTTCCCTGCTTTGTAATAGTCATCTGTGACCCAATTTAAAAATAGAACACATGGCGTGTTGCTGTCTAGGCTGCTTTGGGGGAGTCCTTGGAATCCAGCTGTTTATAGATTCATTCAAATGCCATCTTGGAGGAGAACATTCATTCACTGGTTCCCAGGGAGTAATTTTACCATGAGAATCATTTCTGAATTCAATACACAATAACCTTTTATTAAGAAGCTCATAATTTGGTTATCTGAGCAAATTATTGAATTGTTTTGTTTTTAATCTGTTCCTTCAGCCAAAATTCAATCCATTACAATGTACATACACTGTATGTAAGCACATGCAACTGCCACGTCATCTTGATGGAAATTCATTTGGCCTCAAATTCCACACCATAATGTACAACTAAAAGTGCTAAAGACCACCATCTTGTAAAACTGTCTTGCACGGGTTATTAATTTTTGCATAGTTGAAACAAAGCCTAGATGGTAACTGGACAGCAGTTCATATTACAAGTAATATGATTGAATTCAAAATTGAAATGGAATAGAGAAAAGGAAGCTGATAGGCCTACTGCCTACACCATGATCTGTATCACCTTACTGCATGTCCTTGCTTTTTAATTTGCATTTATTTATTATGGACAGAAAGATGTACATGTATGTATTAGGTTTGTTACCTGTGTATGTAAATTTATTCAGGTTCTCAAAAAGACAGAGTGTTGTCTCAAAGTCTGAAGTGCAGGCCTTGGGTAACATTCTTAAAAGGGCAGGGCAATTTTCTTGAGTTATGAGCATGTTCATGTAGTAAAGGGCACTTCTATTAAAACACGAAAATGCCCATGGGAACATTGTAGGAGGCATCAAGACAAAAACCAGTTGGCAGTGCTATTGGAGAGCAATTGTAAAATTAAATCCCCCCCAATCTCATAAAAGGCCTCTGCTAATTGCATTGAGGCCCCTTCATTCCCCAGAAGACTACTTATGTCCTTTTTCAATTTGGATTAGAAATTGTGATAGAAATCAAGTATAATATCAAACGTTACTCATAGATTTGAGTGGTATTGCATGATCTACCCTTATGGAGCTCTTGTTGGTAAGCATTCTCAGGACCTGACCTGCCATTGTCAGAGCATTGTTAGAGGGACAGCATTGTGTTTAAAGTCCTTTATCTTATTTGTTTCTAGTGGGAGGAGTCGTTCATTGAGATAGGGTTTATCATTTGGCTCAGTTAAAAGAAGCATAGAGCCTTTTTGATTAATTCAATTAGTTTGCTTAACAACACAATGCATAAAACATATTATAAATTGAAATTGTACAATGCCCTGTAGTCAATTTAGGGACAAGTGTGAACCTCAACTGGGTTTAAACCACAATACCACATCCAATGTACCGGTATACTATAAAATGAAATTTTATGTACCTTGAAGAGTTCTATTTTAATGTGGCACGTGGCAGCCTGTGATGTGCTGACTTTGTAAGTTTATGGTAAAGAGACCGCAGATTAAAGGGCAATGTAGATTTGTTTAGTTTAATTTTGGTATGCTAGCGTGCCCACACCAAGCCTAATAGTGACTCTAGGCGAGTCTCTTATTAGTATGTAGTCTTGTAGCTGGTCAGTAAAAAAACACAGCAACTGTAGAAACCTTATTAATGGGGCAGTTAGTTTTCATCATGTTCACTTGGTCATGAAAGCAAATTTGCCTCATTTGCGGAGCTGTATGTTTTTCGAAGCATTTGTCTCTCACATGTTTGTCAGGAACAGGGAAATGCTGTATGTTTTTGAAAGTTTTAGAGTTGCCATGTTTCTGTTCATTTTTCTTTTGTTACAAGTTTGATTCATTTTGGAGCCCTTTAAATTTCCTTATCATTTGTTAAAATATTGTTTATTTTAATATTATTATTATGGCCTATATTTTGTTTGTGTATAAATACTGTACTTGCTAATTTTTTGGAGGGTGGGGGGCGGGGAAGGGGCTATGATTTTTGGAACTCCTTGAAAGTCATTGCTTGAGGACATAAGACCATGCACATGTGCATGCATGTAAATGAAGTAGGCCTACAACATTTACATACACACTATATTGATGATAACAGGATTTGTTTTCATTGATTGTTTGACTGAAAATTTTCTTTGGCAAACTATCTGTACACGTTTGTATTATAATTCAGTTCCGTAAGTTGCTATGAAACGTGAAGTGTTTATGCCTCTTTGCACTCATAGACAGGTGTACATTGCAATTTGCTTTTTCTCTATTTAGGTTTCTGCAATAATGTATTCTGCTGATTTTGAATATTGGTCAAATTTTTACTCCCATATTGAATTACTTTCGCAAATTTGCAAAGCAATGACATTTCCAATGATATTATTTAGACTCCATATGTGTAGGCCACAAACCATCATCTCACATACTGTATGTACAATATATCCTTCTGACCCCAAATTGCAATGGCATACATGTATTAAATTTATAATGCATGCAGATTATACTAGGGGCATATTACATCATGTATGTATGTACATGTACATGTATGCCTATGTGTTACATGTACATGTACAATGTACATGTCCATGTCCAGGAATAGGAAATAACTCACTAATTTGGGTGTTTTTCTGCAGTGCCTTACACTGCCTTTTGAGTTTTATGTTCTTGAAATTTTTTGTGTCCAGTATTAAACACATCTATCCTGTTTCCATTACAGAAAATAAGTTGTTTCCTAAAGAACAAATTGCATGTTTCCCATGTTAATTATTACATGATGGTTGCCTCGCACTGCAGCCAGACTGCTAGTATGCTAATGTAAATTGATGAGTACCGACTACAAACGGTATTGCCAACAGCTTGCGTCATTACTTTATGCATTATGCGTGGGAGAGATTTAATGCCCCGCAGTTTGAAATTTACAGATTTATTTCTGTTTCTGATGCAACAAGTTTCCTCACTAATTGTGGAAGGGCTTTGGGTCGCAATACTTGCACATTTTTTGCTGCTTCATATTCTTCATGGATCATTGCATGCAGACGTGTACTACTTTAATATGGACAGCCTCCACTAAACAATCATCTTTCCCCCAGGGAGTAATACTGAGCTGCTGTTACATAACTCCTCATTATACAGTGTAATCTATCATTTAGTTTGAAAGAAATCTATCTTCTGCATGTACACAGTATGTTTACCCTTGAGTTTAAAAATTACACAAATGGTTTGTAATTTGTTGTGTGGACATAAAACCTCGTCACACGTTAATTAAGGACCATTATCATTTAAATGTACAGTACACGGAGTCATGGACAGTGTAGGTTGGAAGTAAATGTCTATATTTTATGATAATGTCAACTTTCTGTATACGACGTGACAATATGGTACACAATTACAGCAAGATCTCATTAGCATTCTGTGCTTGTGCATCGTAGGCTGTATTTGCAATGCATTGATCAAAATACTCTTGTTAGGTTCTGCCCTGTTCACTCGTAACTGTGTGCATTATTAAACAAAAAAGACAGAAAAGGGAATTTGGATGCATGTGCCAAACCTTCCATTGGTAAGCCCCCACTAGTATGAAATGTAAGAAAAATATAAAAAAATACATTTTCTTTAATACCAGTAATAAACTGAGCACTGCAAACTGTTTATATTAATATGAAGTAATGACCTGTAATCGCTTAGAGTTAAGTTTAATAGGAGGGCCTGGCATTTTGATCTTAGTAGGATCTTTCTTAAAGGCTTTTATGTTTTACTGGTAGATTTTTACAGGATTGCCAAGACTCCAAAGCATTATTGTTACATGTAGGCCCAACATTTTGCTTGGAAAGCTTACTTCTTTAAGAATTACATGAAATATTTATGTGAAATAATTTCCTGCAAGATGCTATCATGTTCAAGAAAAATCCATTTGAAAACTAAGTAGCAACATACATATGTACATCATTGTGGGCATCAGAATCTCAAGGCCAGTGTAGCCAAATCACTAATGCCCAACTAGTGGTGCTTGTTGTACCTGTAGCCCTGTACATAATGAATTTGCAGATCATCAACATAATAAATCTTGGCCACTAATAATATGTAATTTTATAGCATACAGACTCTTTATTTTTAGATTTAGCTGTTCATATCCGTAATGAGTTCGTGGAAGCATATGCAAATTTGTACTTTTGGGTTGATTCTTTCGTCTCTTAAATTATCTTTATTTGCTATTGAAGCTTAGTCCATTAGGACTATACATGGTGTACATGTGTACAATAATTCAAATAGAGCAGTCTCGCTGGCCTTAAGCATGATTTTGCCTATCAAATGAATTACCTGTATGCAAAATTGGTCTAATGGATAAAAAGTGCATACACTCTATGTATTCTTTTAGTAATGATGTGATATGACCTAATGTACCATTATTTTGTGTAATGCCCTTCATTTATTGCATGCATTGTACAAGTTTTTATATTCCCTTAATAAAAAATAGGAATTGTATATAGATAAAATACTCCTGAAAGGCATGCAAAGAAAAGATAGCTTTATGTTTTAAGATTATACACACGTATGTAATTTAAAGTTGGTGAACCTCTGTATACCCATCACCCAGTTACTCGTATTAAGATTTATTTGGTTAGGCCAATGTACAAATGTACAGTGCATGGACAGTCATGTGATTACCATCCTGTTCCAAAGTGCAACTGTGATACACAATAAGGGGAAAGAAAAAACCAATGAGAAGTATTATGGTGATATACTTTCAACTTTGTCTCCCACTGAAAAAGTCTGTTGCCAATAGAATATGTTTTGGAAGGTGATTATGACAAAATCAGGCTGCGACTTGGGTTGCATCTGTGCTCTGAACAGCTTGGGTGCAGTGTGTATTTTATAATGTTCCAAGGCAATATTGACTCTTGACATATGACCTTGTTGTACATTGTCATGTATGCATTGAATTTTGTATAGGTACCTGTACATAAATAATATTGTACTCATACTGAAAAAAAACATCGCAGTTTTATACCATTGATAGATCTTAGAACTCCTATTTGATTTTCTGAGGTACATGTAATAACACTTTGTGTGAAACTCCACATTTTTAGTAAATAAAAATTTTGCAAGTAGGCCTATACATAATTTTTTCATTTACATGTACTGTACATTATACAGTGTAATGTATCCATATGTACACTACATGTAGTTCTCCCTATACACTGTATGCAGTATAATTACACACTAAATGTATATATCATACGCCGGTACATGTTAGCCTGTTTGTGATCACATTGCAGTAAATTTGATAAGAATATATAATCTGACCTCCTGCAGTTGTATGCCAGTCTGGCAGTGTAAACATGTATATCGTGCTATCTCTATGGTACCATTTATAGATATTGCTGAATAGTAATATAGAATTTAATTACATAAATTATTATGGGGCACTGATGTACATGCTGGCATGAATTGCCATGAAAAACCAATTTATATCAATCATGTGTACAGTATGTATCTTTATATGAGCTTTTTGGACATATGGTATGGAACATGCTATGTTGTAAGAGAACAAATCATGTAATTCATGGAAATATGAAGTGGAATAAATTATCAAAAGGAGTTCCTTAAATTTGTTTTCTAATGACAAAAAAAAATTGTCACATGTTCGGAAGAAATAAATTAGATTTAAATATTCACATATTAATGTGGGTAAATAACACATACATGTACACGTATGTTAAAATAAATTTTTGTAACATTTAATGCAAGGACGTGTTACATTGTAGTAACGCAAGTACAGTTCTCATTATAATTCATGTGAGGCCACCAGCAAGAACTAGTATCCGTTCTGGCCAGTTACTATACCAAACAAACGCACTATGCGTAAACACATGGAGGTGTGGACACTGAGACAGCCTTGCAATCAATACTCAACCTCCGTCAGGCCGTAATTACGAACCCAGAATTAACCCGTGCTGAAAGGCTTCACCATTGACGTCATCCTGTGGCTTTGATAAACAAGCAATCCCTCAGCTGAAAGGAGGCAGGGAGGGAGTTCCTCCGTCTGGATGTGCATGTACATGTACATCGAAAACAGAATAATTTAATATGCATTCCTATCATATTTGTTACATTAATTTCTAAATAATTAGAATTGCTGTCTTGGATGCAATATTTTAAACAAATTCCTCAGTATTCAATTAATTTCATCCGGTTTGTTTTGGATATCCCTTTTTTAATTTCATCTTACTCTTGATGCGGCTAATATCAATTTTTTATTTATGAAATTAATGATGAGCTTTCATACAGGTTCATGTAGGCCCTTGTTAATATACATGTACATCCTCTTCATTGCTAATATTACTTGTGTACAAGTGAACATGAAAATGAAAGTACCAGTTGGTTTTATTCAATTCACAGACTGTGCTCTCAGTTATGTCGGTCTGGTGTACATACACGCATGTCATTAGTCCATTCCAAATGTGATTGTTGAAAAATTGCAGGGTTAGGGTACAAATGCAAATTTATTGGAAGAAAGTAACACTTATTAAATTTGCGTAGGCCTTCATGTACATGGACATTTTGTACATACTGAGTTACTGACCAATTAAACTGTACATACTGTACATGTATATTGATGCCAATGCATTCATACATTATGTTTGCATTGATCAGTGTGTAGATGTACAGGCATATTTTGTACTGTGTATCTAGCCTAATATCCCTAATTGTACAATTCCTTTATTAAACAAGTGCTGTATATTTACTTGTAAAGGCAGATAATGCAGATCTTAAGGGATTTTGTTTTAATTTATTTTTAAGCAAGGAAAACATCCTAAGAGGAAAGTGTAGTGGCAGAATGATATTCACCGAATGGAATAATTTTCTTTCTTTTGTTTTTTTTTAGACGAAGCAGTTTCATTATTTAAAAGCCACAATTTTAGTTCAAGGGCTGCGGGTCACCGTGATACACACACCGGCCTCCAAAGCTCATTATGCACACACCTTGCTCAATATGCTGTACAGCGCTGTCAATATCAGCCCACTCCATAATGATAATTTGGGTCTTTGTATTAACCACCAAGGTGTGAGAAATGCACAAAGGCTTGCATAGAATTCCACCAGCTGGTGATTTAATTACATGTACATGTATGGGACCCCAGTCATTTGCATTATGTGTACTGAGGTTTGTTGTAAATTTCAAGGTGATGTCCTGAGTGATTGAGAATTTCATTTAGGCTTATATGATATGAATACACTGTACAGTTTTTACATGCATGTAGACATACATTGTACAGCCGTGCAGTAAGTGTACATTTATATGTAAATTGGAAAAATTATAATTTTGGTCAGCTGGATTGGTTAATGTATAATTTAAAAATGAAGAATGTTATTTTTTATTTTCAGTATGTAAAAAGTTACTGAAATGGCAATTTCCTCATAAAAATATATAAGTTTCAATTCCTTGGGAAAAAATCTCGCATCAATTTTACAGTCGTTTTTTTTTTTACAGTTGAAATTTTCCGCCTTTAGTTTTTATAGTCTCTTATCGCAACTTCTCATTAAAAATTATTGGCGACAGACGCCATAACTTGGTAAATGCACATACATGCGCATTGCACATCATATACACACCATATACAATTATACAAAGCTCTGTACATGAACACTGTTCATTAAATATAAAATCTTAGCATGTACATATGTACATGTATGTAATAATGTACAGCATACAAACAACGTATCTGTAACAATTACATATAAACATTAACTGAAACCAAAAGAAATATTCCACATTATTCAAATTCAGAATTCAACATGCCAAACAGTTGGATGAATGTAGTGATATTTTATGAAAGATTTGAAGAAATATTATAGAACTATTCCTGAGCTGTGGAAGCAAAAATGGCTGCATTTATTATTCCCGTCTCCATTGATATTGCAGTACATGTATACATATGCAAATACTGTCAGTGGGCATCTCATCAGATGTGGGCTGTTTGCTTTGCTATATAAAAGCATTGTATGAAAAAATAAAGAGTGGAAAACAGCTGGCCGTGGTGCACGTAATGCATTTGTGATTAGCATTTAGTTGCTAGGGAAATCCAATTGCGTACATGTATGCAAAGGGCAGGGCGTCAATTTGTAGACAAATTTCTTCTGCATGCCCAATGCCCATGATGCAGATGTACAAATACATGTACTTTAATAAAAATTGGCCAAAGGCATTGGAATCATTCGTCCTCCGTAGATTTAACACAAAGTATACAATAAAAGAAAGACACATGGAGCATTCATTTACATAAAAATATAATCAGTTTGGAATCTTAGATTTTCATTAACAATTTGTTTTAGTGTGTTGGCCAATGTATACATAGTTTGTCCATTTACAACCTGCTTCATTGAAAAGAAAACCTACATTGTATATGTATGTAATATATTAGCCAATTTTGTAATCATTGTTTTTACATGTCATTTATGCTATTAGCAAATTTAACAGACAGCACTAGTATCATAGTATGTGAATACTAAATTATCATACACAGGGACATACAATATGTATGATTATCTTTAGTTCATTGTTAGGTGATGATAGTGAATCAGTGATTGTTATGATTCGCCTTGTAGCCAGCAATTGATGAATCTCTCTGCAGTGCATCTCTTCTCTTGAAAGCTTGTAAGAACTCTGCTGCATGTTTCTACATGTACGTATAGGCACGTCATGGTTCTTAGCCAGAGGGTTGTCTGGGTATCTCTTGTGCAGCCGGTTTGCCGCCTGGTACACCTGATTCATCTGTTTCATTTACATACATCGCTATTCTGCATGAAACATGAAACATTTCAACAACCTGTTTGTCGGTTCACTCAAAATGTCCACACCTCAATTCTCAGTTCCAGCCCTTTAAACCCTGTAGCACATGATTGAGTTATCATTCATATAATTAATTTAATCAATCTTCCTATTGATCTGAGAATTGGCGGGACACATTTTGCGCATACATTTTAGAAAACAAACTGAAATTTTTTTTATTTTATGTCCTTGCAGTCTTTCAGGGTATATGTACATGTACATGTAGCTATTCTGAAGATATGTGTTTTATGGTGGCATAGTAGGTACATATGTACTTGTATTTGTATATGTCTGTGCTCGTTCTGTGATTTCATCCAAACCATGAATTAATTCAATTAATTAAAAAAAGAGACTTTCTACTGATGCGCCCATGGGGACAATGGAATGTTCTCCAGCCTTGATAATGACATGATCTTTTTAATAATATATTCTAATCAATCTTTTTTAATTTGTTCTCTGTTTGTTTTGTTGTTTTGTTTTTCATTTGTAGATGGTCTCCTTGATGATGGTCGGCATGATCAGATTGTCCCATCCCTAAGCTCACCCGGTCATATTTCACCGCGATCGAACCCGGACTACGGCATTGAGAGGTTCTCCAGGAAGGTGTTTGTTGGTGGCTTGCCGCCCGATATTGACGAAGGTGAGTAGCTCTGCATGCTGGAGTGTGCGGGCCAAATTAAGATAATGATCTCGCTCGTGACCTGTGTATTTCTGTTCAAGGAGATTACTCTCATTATCTATTAAGTAAAAGGCGAGGGAGGAGAAAACAAAAGACTATAACAAAACCTGGGAGAAGAAATTGAAGACCAGCCTACTTGACCAATCAAATTGATGCTAGTGGGCTATGTTGACCTATGATTGGACGAAACTGGACAAAATGATCCAAATGTTCATTTTTAAATACAATTCTACTTTGGAAACAAATCCTTTAATTTCTTCACTAGTGTGATTAGGCCCTACAATTTACATGTAAAAGAAAATATTTGTGTAGCAGTAAAAATGTGTCAAATTCATTTTAAAATATAATCAATTTTTTAATTTTGTATGATTTTTTATTTAACTTCCAAAAGCTGTGACAAAATTTGTAAACTCAGGTTTGATGGGCATGTATGTTTATATCTAATTGGTGCATTCTGTATAAAGCTGAACCACTTTTTCCTTGAACAGAAAAATCAGTGGCCCTCACGGTCACTTATATGCCAAAGTCAGCTTTCATTGTCAAGAAAATGCCCTTACACCTCACTTCACATGGGGGAAAAACATAACTTAATGCCTGTGTCAAATTAAAAAACACAGGCCTACCTTAATCCAACCCAAATTAGATTTTGCACATCTGCATGTCAGTTGGTTTTACACTCGTTGTAAGCGGAGAGCCAAAACCAAATTAGGCTCAACTTCAGATAATTTTTTTCCCCTGAAATCAAGAGAAAAACAAGAAAACTGTTCAATTTTGTGGCTGCTTATAAGAGCCCCTCCTAACAAGAGAAGGATAGAATGCTGGCCTCTGGCTAAAGTGCCCTTGAAATGCTCAGGTGTAGATATTAGGCCTAGAAAACCTAGATGTGTTTTTATTTTTAAAGGATGTTGTTGATGTTTTCAGTAACACTCATCATCATTTATTTCCAAACATCACTCAAAATAACTAGTAAAGTTGCAATTTCATTACAATATTAAAGGAGGATGAAGGGTGATGGCATGGCAGGAAGCATAGGCTTATATTTGACCAGGCCACCATGCTTTTTTACAATTATTTAGATAATAATAGCTAAGTTGATCATTAAGGTGCTGCAAATAATGTATTTGTTTGTTGTTGGTTTTCAACCAAGAAGCCATGCTCTTCCCCTTATCCAATAAACACGCTGGCTTATACAGTTGTTTACGTATAATTATGATGGTTACAGTGCACTTGTCCCACTGTCAGTGTACTATCTCAGTGTTGCTAAAAATGGGAATTCATATTTTGGGATGTGTTCTTAACGGGATCCTTAATGCCAGATCTCTGCCGGTCTTGGAGTTTGTTTTCATTGTGCAGATGCATAGCATACTCTGATTGTATTGATTGGGAAAGCTATGTAATTAATTTTCATGGTCAATGATAAAGGGTCACCTTGATTGGATAGTATTGTGGTTGTAGACTCAGATATCTAGCCATGCTTGCTTTGCTGGAGGATCAGTGGTACTACCGGCATCTTTAAAAGGGGCTTGCAGTGTACATGTTTGCCGTTATAGAACATGTTTTTTTTTCTCCTTGTGTAAGCAAGTACACTTGAATTAATCTTCTTAGTTTCTGGGATATTTCATTACATGTACATAGAACCTTTTCCTGTGTATCAATTTCATTAGGCGTATAAGATACTCATATGAACATTTATCAATGAACATGTACTATCAGCCCAAAGAAGTAATTTATATGTTTAAAATGTTTTGACAAAACAGCATTTAAAGCGTGTCGCACAAAAAAGGTCACGCAGTGCTTAAGGAGAAGTGCATGAGGGATAGTCTTATGAAATCAGGGTACACTTCACGCCATCTTTGATCAGTTTTGAGGCTTGATTCCTTTTAACAAGTTAACTGTTTTAGAACACAAACGGATAGGCCTACCAACAATCACAAAAAAAAATTTTTCAGTACGGGCGTTTCACAATAGTGCGCCACCATGAGTTTGCAACCGTTGGACAATTTGTCGACAAACTGCGCATCTTTCCACATGCATAGTTTGTCGACAAAATTAATTCCACTATTGTGAATCACCCGTATTGATCTCACGAGAAATTTTCTAGACTCTCTTGTTCACTCATTTTTATTTTTAGATACATGTCAAAAGATTTAGAGCTTAATGATATGCCCAGCTTTTATTACATAGACCTACATATAAATTTATATGTACAGTTTGTGCACGTACAGTTTCTTGCTGGTACTTCCATTGAATTATGGGTAAGCATGGTACAGTACATACATACATGTATATGTATTATTGTACAAAGATACAGTAAACAAAAAAAGTGCCTTCAACATGTTCAAGGTCATCTTGCGTGAAATTAAATGGAAATTCTTAAAAAATAATAGGCCCTAATAATAATATTTGGTAATAGATAAAAATAAAAGAGTAAAGACAAATCGCTTCAAATTTGTTTTTTCCTTTTGTAACATTTTTGCAGAGGAGATCACTGCCAGTTTTAGACGATTTGGCAGTCTAGTGGTGGACTGGCCCCACAAAGCAGAAAGCAAGTCTTATTTCCCACCAAAAGGTAAGCCCAATATACCCATTCCAAAGTGAATTCAATGTGACCTATCCTATTACATATTCTGCATTTGTTTGTCACTGTCTGGGAGCTTTGCTCATACTTGAATTCAGTCTCGTAGAGGTCTCAAATATCATTGATCCAACCGTGTCCTTATATTGATGCGCCCTTCTCCTTCTCAGTGTCCCATTCTGTTTCTTGTTATTAACCCCCAGAAGGGCGGGGGGAGAAGGGGTCGTCGTCTAAGAACATTTAAAGGAGCGTCAAAGTTCCAATCTGTACAAATCCAGAGCGTGTTCTGTCAATTTGACAATTACATGATTGCAATGTAGGCCAAGGTGTACGGTATATGGTACATGTACGTCAAGCCTTGCAAGATGGAATCCTGAGTGATAGCCTAATGGGTCTTGCGATAGTAAGATACCCCCCAAGACGCTACCTAAAAGGAAACTTGTGTATCTGATTGCAGGGTTGAAGGGCTGCCGTCAACCATGACGGTATTAGTGCCTAGCATTAAGGCAAACACTCTACAACCATTTGGTATGCAAGTGATATGCTGCTGGCCTCCGTAACATGTAGTTTGGGCTGTGTCATATGAGACAGAGAGACTGGCCTGTAATCTCGGGAAGCATCGGGTAGAATGCAGAGATGGGGCCTGTGATTTGAATTTGGGGGACTGGGGACTGAGAGACTGGGGCAATTCCATTTCATAATCACATTGGTCTGCCCTAGCCAGAATTTGACATGAGAAATATAAACGCAAAGGCTGTGAGAATTATGTTCCTTTGTTAACTCACATCTCAGGGCTTCAATTTACACACATAGTATCCAGGACAGAATTTGTGATATTTTTAGTTAACACAGATTCTGAGTAAGGTTTGATAATGTAAAATTTACAATTTTATATTTACAATATATAATATTGTAAATATAAAATTTAAAAAAGTTATGTAAAAATTAACAAAATATTAAAAGAATTTGTAAGCACTGTGTGTAAAATGTTATGAAACATGTCTGATGCATTTTGTGAAAGGATTCATTCCATTTGTATTTTGAAATCAGTGGCTAACCCAATGGTTGAAATAAATGAAACCAGAGTACATGTACATAACAAATGACTTGTCAAAATTGCTGCACAGTTGAAGGAAGAAAAATGCTGTTATGAATTTAAGTCATAACATTTTCCTCATTTTAATGGCCTGCACTTTCCAACTCTACTAATGGCCGATACTGTTTTTCCCCCCAGGTTATGCATTCCTCCTGTTCCAAGATGAGCGGTCTGTGCAGGCACTGATCGAGGCATGTATCAAGGAGGAAGACAAGCTTTATCTCTGCGTCTCAAGTCCAACCATCAAAGACAAACCCGTAAGTTAATCCTCACCGAGACTGCCAAACGTATCCACTATGAAATTGTATACTTTGTCTATTATATTTTTACATGTGAAAATCTACTCCAGTGATGCAGCCTACATATATAACCTTTAGTCTCATTGAAGGCATAGCTGCTCAACTGAAGCACCGTACTGTACGTGCTATATAGAAATGTATGCATGCAGAACCAATTAGAAAGCTAATTTATTATGCAGCTTGGAGGCCATTAGCGTTGCCGTCTGTATATTCATACACAAGATTAAGTATCTACCGGTGCTCATTCAGAAAAAAAAATGAGCAAACAAAAAAAGGCTTACTGAAAGATTGGATATTATGTGCTAGGCATTAAAGTCCAAAATGGAAATTGTCAGAAATGGTACTGTATTTTCTTTTCCAGACAAATTTGTTGAAAGAAAAAATTACTGAATTTTGCTTGAAAATAAATTGACGCAAATCCACCAAAAGAAATTAAAGGGAACAAAGGGGGACAATTTTGTTGCCATCTATCACTTGGTCATAATTAAATTCAGGTAAAAAAATACATTGTATTCTAAGGTTTTTGTTAAATTTTCCAATAATTTGAATTCAATTTGCGCTCAGCTGGTGGGGTAATTTACAGCTGATCATCCCAAAGCTGGTCTCTAGCCGCCAATCGTTCTACCCGGGCATGTACATGTATATTTTATGAATGGCCACCACCCTCAGTATTGTACATGTGTGTATGCATGCATGGTTGCAGGATATTGAGCCAGTGGCTCATTTGTCATTCCCAGAATGGACTCGTTCAGATGAGATTCCTGACCGCGTGTCTTCTCGTGCCCCCGTCACGATCCACAAGAATGTTGACCTGTGTTCCCTGTCCGTGTCCGCCTCTTGAAAGCAATCCCTGCGTGATTCATGCGGGATGTCTCTTGCCCGCCAGTCTCCCTCCAAGGAAACACTAGTCAAAAACAAACAGCGTTGCTCAGCTTAACGCGGCCGTTCTCACAGGGATGAATGATAATTTGAAAAGGATATTCTGTATGAGAAAGCTATGCCTCACACGTTATTTTTACTCCAAAATTACTTGATGAGCTGGGCTCTTGTCTGTACTAAATATAGGTACTAAAATGCAACGTAGAGATTCTACTGATGCTTAAATTGACGCACTGTTTTTATCTGAATGTATTTCTGTCTTGTCCTGTCTGTCATGTAAAGAAAAATAGATTTTTATATGAATTGAGAATTAGCTTGATTGAATACAAGAGATGAAAATTGTATTTGTTACATGTAGGCAGTGGGTATGACGTACATTCATATAAAGTACAGTTACACTTGTACCTGTACTTTAATGGTCATTAAAAATAGCAAATTGACAGTTAAAATGTCTATTTTATCAGTTACTATTGTGTCTTGTGTCTTGTAAAATACGTCACATATCTATTTCATGCTAAACCTGTGACATCCATGACAGATGCCTAGTAAAAGAATAAAAAGTGGTCACTGTACTGTGCATGTATTTTTAGAATACATGTACATGTATGATAAAAATATGGTTTTTATTTGCAGATTACACGATGCGAAATGCACAAATTATGGCTGTTAAATTGAATGGGAGGAGTTCTGTGCAACGTTTTTATATACATACATGTACCTACAGGTACCGTATGGCAGCAATTTAGTTAAAACTAAGTTAAAACTTAATTAAATAAATATTAATGTTTGTTAGGCAGCATTTCCTTGGTCTGTTCCAATCAAGGATCATTTCTTTAAAGGTTGTATCATACTTTGGTAAGAGACCAAAACAGAAATGTTCACAGATTTACATATCACTTTCAGGGTATGAAGATGATGCTGGTAGAAACCTACCATAAAAATTGTTCCGCCTGAAATGGTGTATTTATCCAGAAATTAGTAAAACAACGACCGAAAATCTTTTTGATCTTTTAAAAGATCAAAAATAAAAGAGAAAAGACTTAAGAAATACCAAGGCAGTTTTTCACTGTTTTCTCAAAAAGTGGGCAACGTATGGGACTGAAATCTTCACAGATGATTGTTACTGTATCTGTCTTGGTATTTTTGCCCATGAATTTGTATTTCTTTGATAAAAACCAAAGTATGATATTACCTTAAAGGACAAGACTGATTAAATGACTGTGTCAGCTGATTCTGTAACTGTTATATTTGTCTGGATTGCAGGTCCAAATACGTCCGTGGAACCTTGCTGACAGTGATTTTGTGCTGGATGGTTCGCAGCCTTTGGACCCCAGAAAGACCATTTTCGTGGGAGGAGTGCCGAGGCCCCTTCGAGCAAGTGAGTTTTTTAGTGGTTGTTTTTTTTTTCAGGTCAATGTTTTTCCCTTATGACACTGCACAGAATATTTAATTGCTTTATTGGATAACACTATCTCCATATGACAATCTTGCCAAGATGCATATTTTTGGACTCAGCATCCCAGTTTGTAAAACCATCAGATATTCACACAGCGGCATCACATACATGTCCACAGAAGACAATAAGATATATAACAAGATGCTGAGATGCTTTTACGACGCTGCCCAATTAGTCAGTGTTTGACGATTGAAGATACTTGGCAAAACAACCCAAGGGCCACCTGCGTCTTGTGCAAATGAGGAGGCTGGCTGGAGAGCTTAGTTTTTTTTTTGATCAGGTGTCTCTGTGTTTGTTGTCCGTCATACCGAGAGTAGTCGTATCCCTTTGCTCTCGGCTAAAAGTAAAAGAAGCAACAAAAAAAAGGGGGGGTGGCCCGCCGTGCAGACAAGTGATACAAAGTACAGGCAGCCTAGTGCAGTTTTCCCTCTATTAAACTGGTTTGGACATGGGGCACGCGTGGAAGTCATAGGAAATCAATTACCTGTTTCCTTCCTCAATCCACCTTGATACAGCTGTGGTCTTCCCCTAGTTGGCCTGAGTCATTTGGCATGTTCAGCTTATGGTATACGGACGTGCACGTATACATATAGGATATCCCATAATGCAATTACATCCTGCCTAAATGTACAGTATGTCTGAGTATGATTGGGGTTCAGTTTGGGGGGTGGGGGTACTCCCCCCCCCCCCCCCCCCCAGCCTCTTCCTCCAGCCAGAGATAAAGAATCATGAATTATAAAGCGTTCACTTTCTGCAAGATTTGTCAAATGATACAAACCAAAAAGAAGAAATTAAAACAAAACAAAATGCTCCAAAACTTGAGTGGATTCTTCATTGTCCAAGTTTCCTGCCCCAACATTTCTATCCATTTTAGTTCCTCTTTTACAGGATCTGTGCTTTGACAAAAATATTCCACACAATGGCAAAAATATCCAAGCATAATGGACGGTGATGAAGTACAAAATAAGAGCGTTTATATCCCCTTTCTATTTTCGTATTGGTGGTTAAAATACCATACAGTTTCCGTCGGCAAACAAGGAATCCTTGCCAGGTCCTTGGATTTACTTTCTTTCTGAGCTAAAAACAGCCACAGAGAGAGGCCAACAATGACGTCATTAAGCCTGTCCATCAGAAATGTTCCATAACAATTTTCCTGGAAGGTTTATTCCTGGCTGCTGTTGCCTTTTCCGCTGTGGCTGCTTAAGAAAAACGAATTTCATGAAATATTTAAGGAAGATCGTGTGACATTTCACAGGAGTTTGTGAGAGCAGTGTTCCAATCTTTTGTACAGAAATAAATTACAGCTTCTACATGATTTTTCTGTGCAACCCCCCCCCCCAAAAAAAAAAAAAAAAAACCAAACCGATGGTACTTTGCAGAGAGGCAATTCTTTGGTAACTTGCATTACATGTTAACAGACTTTGACTTATTACATGATCAATCATTATCCTGTTCTTGTCCTGGGCCCAATTTCATGGAATCCGTTACCGTTAGAAAAAATTCTTCGCTTACGATAGCAAACTTTTTTTGGTTATGGTTTGCGTATTTCACGGAAGAGATTCCTTTTTGGTAATGGTAAGCAAGGAATTTGTGCAGAATGCATACGACAGCACGTTAGCAGAAAATGATCACAGTCACCCGAGAAATTCTTCGCTAACCGAAAGGTCTTGCTTACGGATTCCATGAAATAGATTTCACTCGTAGCAGTACCCGTAACGGATTCCATGAAATTGGGCCCTGCTCTTACTTGAACCACTCCAAAGGTGGATAATCATAGGGCCTTTATTAAATGGAGGCTTAGACTCAGGCTCCACTTCTGCCATCCATATGCTGAAAAAAAAAGGTTGTGGTTTTTCATTGAAGCTGAAGCTCTGTTTTTCTTCAGATAATCTATTTTTGAACCGCAGTCAAAAGCCTCCATACCCGATACCCGTTACCCGTTATTTTAGTATGGATTCACAAAATGGTGCCTTAGCCTTAGCCTTAGCCTTAGCCTGTGCCTCCTTTATGAAAATGTCCATAGACAGATAGAACCAGTTTGGTGTCTCATATTTGACTTAATTGCATAATGTTTTTGGTTCTGGGTTGGGAAAGAAGGACAACATTTTTGTATCATATGTTTAATGCCAGGACTTCCCTTAATAATTTGTGCATGAATTTGAAATTGTCTTGCTGTAGCATCTCCAATGCTGTTTCTTAACTCAATGTTTACATCATTCCATCTCTTCCCTGTCCTTCCAGTTGAGCTGGCTATGATTATGGATCGTCTGTATGGAGGAGTGTGCTACGCAGGCATTGACACGGATCCAGAGCTGAAATATCCTAAGGGGGCTGGCCGTGTGGCTTTCTCTAATCAGCAAAGTTACATTGCCGCAATAAGTGCCCGCTTCGTTCAGCTACAGCATGGTGATATTGACAAGCGGGTAAGTGCGGGCTCTTAATGCAGGTGTTTTCATTTTTTTTTTCCCCGCTGCTCTGTTCTGTTTTGCACTACAAACCGAATTACTTTGCTAATTTTGGTCTTCAGTCTGCTCTTAGGTACAGCGTAGGAGGGAATACTGCTCTCCATTTTTCATTTTCTTTCTCTCATTTGTACTGTCAAAATTTGTCGGCTTATCTTTGTTTGTGTGCTGGGTACAATTTCATTCCACTTTCGTTCTCTCCCCCGATGCCTACCCCACAAATGTTTTTGTTCTTCTGGTGGATGATCCACCTGCACATTTTTTGTTCTAGATGAGTTTTTTTGGGGAGAGTGGGTTGGGAGAGTGGTTTGACATCGGCCAAATTTATGGCACTGCCACCCACACACGCCCTTTAACATCACCCACTACTTAATTCAGGATCCCATACACTGTCGCCACACACACACGCACACACACTGGCATGTATTAACCCTAGGCAAGTGCAGGCACAGTAGACATAAAAAACTCCAATAAATAATGTCACATGTTAAGCACATCGGCTCCACTGTCGTCGTAAATGTTACACATTTCTTGCCGATAATGAATGAGTTTCTTCTCCGTATGACATGGCATGATGCGAACTCAACAGAAATTTGATTTTCAAACTAATATCATCAGCTCGGCAAGGGAAACCGCTTGATATGTTTTTTTCTTTTATTATTTTGTGACTATTAGGTTTCCTGTTTTCAAGTGGAAATATAGGAATTCATTTGAAGTCATTTATTCTTGATGCGCCATATGGACAGTCAAAAATGTTAATTTCTTTTCAGTCCCTCCACCCACGCTACATGTAATATATCTCACACCGCCATACCCCCATCATGCAAAATTCAGCGCACGCAGGCACAAGAAAAAATATTAACGGTTGACTGCAAAGTATAGTAGCTTGTACACCTGACATACTTTTTGCCATTCTACACAGCAAGTCTGTGGAGGTGGTCAGTTTCCTGTGAATGAAAAGCCCCTGTTACATTAATAAAATAAACGTAATAAACATGGAAAGAAAATAAATATCATTCCAAAAAGAGCAAGGCCGGTTCTTCTTTGTTAAGGGCACATGCATGGGAGAAAAGTCTATAGAAATGTTTGAAGGCTGGGAACCAAGGCAACGAAGGCAGGTGAAATAAAAAAAAACTGCTGGATTTTAATCAAAATGAAGAATCTTTTAAGTATAATATTTATTTCTCATATGAAATGTATTGAACAAAAAATAAAAATAAATTTAATATTTATGTTTATGTCATGCTGTTTCTTTGAAATAATTATACATTCTGTACATTGTGTAATTACACTGAAATGATAATTTGGAATGATATTTATTTATGGATTATGGAAGGACAAATATTATTTTATATATTTCTTGTACGCGCATTTTGCCCTAGAATGTAGAAAAACAATTAAGATGCTGAAAGAGAGCAGCAGTCAAAATAATCATTGGTCATCTGGCCTGATAGAAAAAACAGTAAGACCAAAACCAATTGTGCTTGGATTAGGAATGGAGAAACCTAACCAATTTATGATAAACAAATACATTTGTCAGTTATTCAGTTGGCTAGCCAAATTTGTGGATGACTATTGAAGATAGGTTTTGATATACTGGTTCAGTCCACTATTGTTGAATCCTGTGTGGGGATATTGTGTAACTTTAATACAAGGTTGGTTGTAGTCAGTTGATATGGTCTGGCACCCATAGACTAGTCCGTGATCAATACTCGTTCAACAAGCTCATGTGTGTGCCTCACGTCGTGTCAGTACGTAGGAGCCTTTCTATATTCTCCCGTTCCCAGTCAAAGAACACTGCCTGCAATATTGTACAGAGTCTGCAAAGGGTATTGATTACCAAGAAATTGAGCAAGTGCTGGTGTGGAGGCATTGTATGGCATTAGCCATGAGATCAATAGGAGTTAGATTTATAACTTGAGCACATGGTTTATATAAATTTCCCATCTTGTTTGTATACGTGCTCGCAGACCGTTAATAATAACTTATCACAATGCTACATGTATAGAGTGATTGAGCTGTCTGGAGAATTCGATTTTGTTTTTCCTACAAGTCATAATGTACGCCTTGGATGGCAATTAAAAGGGCTACAAACTGAGAGTAGCATGGGAATAAATTTTCTTACCCAATATGGATTTAGGTGACAGATTTGCCGAGTCTGGAGGATTGGTTATAATGCTAGTATTACACTTTCTTGCTCCGAGGGTCTTTGAAATAAACCATGAGATCCATGTAAATTGGAACATCATATACTGTCATGACTGTAGACTATGACATTGCATTGAAGAACTTGTTTTTGGTCTTTTGTGGCAGGTGGAGGTGAAGCCGTATGTCCTGGATGACCAGATGTGCGATGAGTGCCAGGGTGTCCGCTGTGGAGGCAAGTTCGCCCCGTTCTTCTGCGCCAATGTCACCTGCCTCCAATACTATTGTGACTTCTGCTGGGCTACCATTCACGCCCGCCCTGGACGCGAGTTTCACAAACCCCTAGTCAAGGAGGGTGGCGACAGACCCAGGTCAGTTCCTTTCCGATGGTAAATGGCTCCCCTCCATCCTTCCCTCCCTCTTCTGAAGTACAGGTGGTTCCACCAGTTCCTGCACAGAACAACTGATCGTGTTGACTGCCAGAATTGAAAATGTGGTGGTAGCTTTGCTCGTTCGAAACAAAAAACCAGTTTAAAAAAAAAAGTATGGAAGTGTCTCTTTGTGTGGTGTTTAGTGGAAATGTGTCTAAACCTGTAATTATTTCAAATGAACTATTTTTGTAATGTTATATTGTATTAGTTTGATTTCCGGTTCAGACAACTTTCCCCTATTGAGCACAAACTCAAACACTTTGGGACACGGTAAAGAGTTTAACCGTTATGGAAGCATAAGGCTGCATTTGAGGGGGAAAAAAACATGAGAAAAATTGAAATAGATTGGGATGGGGCTGTATGTGTATGTACATGTACATGTACATGAATCTAGCCTCAACTCAGTCATTGAGTCACAGTGGCTCATTGTAGTCACTGGGGAATTGACCCACTTTGGTTTGACCCCAAAGGTTGGGATGAGGAAAATCAGGTCTTCTGCTGTGTCTTCTTGGGGGAACAAAATTGCATGTAGAAAGCATGTTATTTGTTCAGTGGAGTATTAAGTATTAATGCATTTGAAAGAATGCCAGTACAGTGGAACGCCACTATAACAAACACCGCTTTACCGAGCATTTGGCTATACTGAACATCATCCTTGGCTCCCAATTGTTGTGCACAACAATACATACCCAATATGATTCTTTAAATCACTAATGAATGATCACTTTAACGGACAATATCTGTGCATCCCGCCATGTTCGTTATAGCCGCGTTCCACTGTATCACAAGTAATGATTAATGGGGTGTGTTTGCTCCCCCCAATGTCTTAAAATCTTTGACCTGATGCCAAATGTATGTGTGCTAATACTTGAAATTTTACAGGTAATTCTTCCCTCCTCAAACACTGCAAAATTTGAAATAATTCTCTAAAAGAATTTAAGACTTTTTGCCTTCTGAAAAAGAAACCAAAACCCCCCAAAACACAGCAACAACTGCACGACTTGTTGAACTTAATTGATTCTCTTAATAGTGGCATCTCTAAAGTTAGACTAGCTCTTGGAAAGATACGCGTAAAAGCCTTTGTACCAAAAATAGGCACGTTCAGATATTAATAGTGACTCAGTGAGCAATGGGTAGATTTAATAAAAGACAAATTGTGCCTGCATGTTTAATTCCACAACGGAAGTCTCTTATTTAGATGAGCCATTTAACATGTCAGTATTGTATAACCTTTATGCATGTTTTGATACTATTTCAGTGTACATGCAGTATAATCTATTTGCCAGTCTTTGTAATGCCAAAATATTTGAAAGAAAAAAAAAGCAAGTAAAGTGCTGTCATTCTCTGTGATGAGATAGTCCTGTTGTTTGTAAAGTAGCCACGCTTGCTTCTTAAAATGATAAGAATTGATGTTGTGGTTACTGGTAGATGAAATTATGATCTTAAACATAGACATGTTATGGCTGTTAGTGTACGATATTCCCCTTCAGTTTCGTGACAAAAATAACTAAAGACAAATGCCCACAATTTAACATAGCCTTGTACTATTCACTGAGTTTTAAAGTCATTAAATTAAACGCACCAAAGCATACCTACTGTGCAATGACTCCCAAAGAAAAACATGCATAATGTTATGAATTCTATGTCTATTTAATGTGTGCTACATGAGAATAACAGCCAAAATGTGCACCAAAAACAAAAAAAAAAATGAAAAAAAAAGAGAAAAAAAAAAGATATAAAAAAAACAAACCCAACTGATCTGTACTAGATTTTTACATTTGTAGACTTTCTAGTTAATCTTCCACTTTTTCAGATTTTTATTGTTGAAATTTACTGTGCGGTTGTTGTACGTGTTTGAGTACTAGAGTGGTTTATAAAGCTGACAATATAAATGCTGGTGGTATCAAGTATTTCAAGTGCTAATATAAATCATCAAGGCATGTATGAACTTTATATTACATATTATTTTTTAGATCAGCAAACGGGTCATTCATACACTTTTATACAAAGCGGTTTTCGTCTTTTTTTTTTGGTTTCTGTTATTTTGTTTTGCTCTGTCTCTCTCTTGTTTTTTTTTTTTTTAAGGGAAATTGGTCTATCTTGTGATAGACAATCCCACAAGCGTGTCAAATTACCACATGTGCAATGTTTTTTCATTGTTTGTTTGTGTTGCTGCAGTGTCGGGATTCAAGATCCCAGCAGTCACTTACATGCATATATGGACATGTATACGTGACACTGAAATAGCCTACATGTTGGTTGAATTTTAAAAATTGACGTGTTATTTTTGGTCTTTATGTTTAGTGTTTTTTTTTTTTGTGAACCAAGATGTAATTTTTGAGCCGGAGTCACATAATATATATATGTGCATTTTATTATATGGTATCATCTAAATTCTCATTTACCTTCCATGTTGTGTACTCGTCTCTTCTATACAAATTCTAATACACCAAAATTGTATTGTACCCTTGACATTATATGTTGTCTATTTAATTTTTTTGAATGCTGCAGAGACGAATATTAATGATGTAGACACTGTATTCCGATTGCAGATGTATTCCCTGTGTGTAAAGTATTGTGGAACCAGTTTGAAGTGATAAAAACAAAAAAAGGAATGAATTGTTGGATGATAGTTCAGTTTGTAGTCTCAATAGATGGTTGTGTTTCGCTATGTTGAAATTTAAAACTCTTACCAGAAAAATTATACTGTTCATCCAACAAATATAGAAGAGAAGAATAAAACTGTTTTTCTTTTTTGTGTATCCTATAAATTATTATGATGATAATGGTAGAATTCAAGTAAACTCAAATCACAGTACAGTATTTGTGGAAAAAATTGTCTCTGTGTTTTGAATCGACCAAGTATATATTGCTCAATTACTAAATATATTTCTCATTATTAACTTAAGATGTTCTTTTTACCTGACATTTCCATGTTTTAGTATGTAGTTTTTCCCTTGTACACGTACTTGACTAAGGTATAATTCTTGAAGTCAGGGACTTATTTCATGGATCTGCTGAGTAACAAGCAAGCAAAGCGAGCAAAGCTTTGCAGAAAGTCTTGCTCTTTTAGCAGCACACAGATTGCTGGTGCAGATTTCACACCATGTAGTTATTGCTTGCTATGCCAGTATTTGCACGGTATACCAGTGTGCTATTAAACAGCTCCATGGAAAATGAGATCCCTGTGACTATTTGAAGGATGAATTAGCTTTTAATAGACAATGTATTGTGGCTGTCACAAAGCAGAGAATTTGATGCATTCTTGTTGTACAATAACCTTGTGTCTTAACTATTGGCTTTGAATAGGCAGTTGCCTTGTTTTATTATCATTAGAGTTTTTCGAATTTTACCAAGCATTGAAATCGAGCATTTATCCTCACTGATGTTTCCATTTGTAATTTATTTATGACTAAACAACAACAAACAAATTTTCTTGAAGATTGGAAGGACCCAGAAAAGAGTTGAAGTGCATGTGTGACTGTAAAAAAAACATATTGTGGGAAACTTTTTTGCTTTTGTATCTATTCTTAGAAGCGTTTTTAAAAAAGATTGAAGAAAAAAAATGAGCTTTATAAAAAAAAATATCATATCGAGAAGTCGACATTCATTTTGCCCATTTCATATTTTGGGTGCAGTATTTTTTACTGAGGATTAATAGAAACAAAATGCCACTGATGCCATTTTAACTCCAGAATTTTTTATAAGATAATAATTTTCATATTTACTGGTAATTATTATTCCTTCTGTGAAATGATTTTATGTGCCTGTTTAATATTCAGGCAATGCTTTTTTGGCTCAGTTGTGCTATTATAATTTTTTTTTTCCTTTTTACTTTGGTTAAGGTCTAATGACCCTAAGGCAGATTTAATGATTTTTTTTTGTTGATTCTTCAATTCGTGTTACCTGAAATTTAATAGAATGTATTGTAATTATTTATGAATTGTTTGGCAATCGGACTAATACAAAAGATCTTTGGTAATTTTATTTTTGCGTTGATCATCTTTATAGTTAATATAAATTACTCCTGACTTTGTACACACGATGGGAAATGATTGTGCTCTGCTGTTATTGTAGTGGAGTTCATATTAATAGATGGTTTTTAATTACCTTAACTGCTAGTTATTGAATCAGGAGATTAATGATATACCATATTGTGTTGTGAATAGGCTTGTATTGGAAGCTTGATACTCTGGGATCATTATTCCATTTTTTGTACCCGTGTTTTTTGCTCCCCTTGACTGATTTTATTATTATTATCATCATTATTATTATTATTATTCAATGCCATCCCACTTTTCTGGATTCCTTTGTATTTTTGAATCTCTGATTCTGTTTTTTTATCACAGGAATGTTGTACTGGGATGTTGTACTTGTACCTAGTCAGTTTTTTGGTAGATTAATGGTGCTACATTGTATATTAACAAAAGAGGAATGTGTTTTTGTGTGGATGAGTAGATAATTCATTATTTAGTTAATTGAGGACTCAGAATTTGGTGTTAATGTGGAGTCCGCAAAAGGGCTCTTCGGAAAAAAAAAAAGGAAAGAAAATTGTTCATTTTTTCAGTGCAATATTTAATTGATTTTTTTTTTGATAATCTGTATTCAATGCATGATGGTTTCATAGTCAGATCGGTTGAAAGACAACCAGTCCAACTTTTATTTTTTTAATTTTTTCGTATGAGCATTTCAAACCAGTAGAATTTTGATTAGAAGTGTGTTAATCTGTTTTTGTTTTTGCTTTTTTTTTTTTTGGAGTTGGGGGGGGGTTCCAGTTGTAAAATCAATACCTCAGTTTAGGAGTCTGCAGTTTAATATCTATCACCATGTACTGCAGGTTTGTAATGAAAAAAAGAAGAAACAAATACTTTATTTTTCTGTTTAATTCTTAATTTAATTTATTATGCCTGTACAATCCTATGTAATATAGATGCATTTCATTTCATGAGCTGGGCACATTTGATTTGATATGTACATGTATTTATTTATTTTCAAGTTTTTCGATCCTATAATGATTTTTTTTAAATGTATCATCGTATACATTAACTTAAGGCAAATTCCAAACAAAAAATAAAAATGCTACTGTTCTCAGCAATTGTTGTGAAATATCTACAGAATCCCAACATTTACAAATTCACGTTCACAAGTCAAAATTTACATCTTATCTTAAAGTCACCAATTTTCCATCCTTTTGTTTTGTTGTTGTTGAAATTTTTGCATTTTTACATTTTAAACTCTGCAACTCATGTGTTAAACAAATTGCCTGAATTTTATAGCCAACTAGACAAAAGAAAAAGTTATATCATTAAAAATTTCAAAAATCGTTACTTTGATTACCAAAATTGTTAGCATTGTCGCACCTATGAAATGAACTAGCATTGTAATCCATGTGTATATTTACACCAGTCATGTTTGGTTGTTGCATGGCAATCAAGGATGTAATCACCAGAAACTACTATCTGTGCAAATAAGACCTGAACTCGTTACAATTTAATTACACATAATTATTTATTACACCAAAATTATTCTGCATTCGTGAAACGGCACCTGCCAAGTGAACCAACAGCACCTGGGCTTATTTATGGATGAAGATGAATTTGTAGAAGGGTTGGTTATTCACATATCCACCACATTTGAAAGAAACTCACTCTAAAAACACTCAAGTTTGTAGGACACCGTTGTCGGTTTTTTTTTTTAAGTGTCACAATTTTTGAGACATTTCTGTTGGTAAGACATTCAAGTCCAAAGGTGTGTGCAAAGAATTAACGATTTATACCAACTTGTATGTACGATGTTTGCAAAAAAAGGTTCTTATCTTATCATCTGTATACTGTTAAAAGAAAACAAATTGTCTTGCAGCATAAAATTATGAGTGTTTGGATACACATTAGGGTTTATATTTCTGCCACTTCCCATGGTTCATCCAAGTGTTACATATTATTCTCTCAGAGTTTGTTATTTCGTAAAAAAAAAAAAATACTAAGACAATGCAAAACTTGCTTGGCCTTTTGTGTTATTTATAAATCGTTCCTTCTACCCTCCTTTATATAGCTGTCCAATTTTTCTATGCGTTAATTTAGACACGATAAGATGTGGTTTAAATCAAATTGATTATATTTTGAAATGTTTTGTTTTGTGATGGATCATTGTTATATGAAATAAGCAATTAATTTATGATATGGAATTTTTTGTTAAGGTAATGACCACAGAACTTGCCGCATCGAAGATGTAGCACCCAATTCCAATGTTGATTTGTTTGATATGAATTTTGTAGTAGTAATTAAAAAAAAAAAAAAAAAAAAAAATGCCCACATTTTTTCCATTAGCGCACTTCATTTCATATAGTTATGTTTTGCAATTTCATGCTTTGAGTATTTATAATAAAATTGTTATTATCCACATTTTTCTGAGGGAAATACAATGATTTTCAGGTTGAAATTTATGGATTTTTCATTGGCGGTATAAACATGCTATGTATTATTGTAGATTGGAATAGGGGACATGGACAAAGTTTGATTTTTTTAAAAGCACCAATTTAATATGAACATGTTCGTACCGGAAAGAAAAGTAGTTGGATATTTTTTTGTTATCATTCTAGACATTTTTTATAGAACTATTGTCACTTTTTTGAGGAAAAAGATAAGGTTGTTTGTAACTTTTTAAGCCCATTTTCGATCATTATTCATTTGGAGAACTTTTGCCACTGCATGCATTATCCAAGCCTTGTGTTTTGGAAGTAGTTCATTTTCATAGATATCATTTCGTGTTCATCAATGCCACATATTTTTTACAGCTAGGTACAACATAATCCCCATTTTATATGAAAGAAAAAATAACAATCATCTGCTCTTAAGGTGAAATTCATACCAAAGTTTCTGTATTTGATGGCAGGAAGCATTTGTGTTCACTTTTGGATAACAAAAATGATGAAAATTGAGTTTTGGGACGGGACTTGGTTTTTCGTTTTCTTTTTTATAATGCATTCCATATTTTTGTTTTGGACATTATTTTTCATTTTTTGTCTATATAAAATTAATAGTTGAAACAAAATTGTAACAAAGATTTACATCAGAGTATAGTTTTCATTGATAATCTTTTTAAACATTTTTCTCAGCATTTTCTATGAAACATCTTAAGAAAAAAAATTGTCATATTTTGTGTGCTTATAAAAGTTGGTAATAGATCTGAACGCATGTATATCTTTTATGTTACAGTGTACAGTTATTTTTGTCTATATATTTTATTGTTTCAGGAGTTCATTCATAATTTTGACAAAAAAAGTGAAACCATTTTCATATGGTATTTTTTAGGTATTTTTTTGTTAATCTTCAGAACCCTTTCACATTTTTTGAGCTCTTTGTGCGAACCTTAATAAAAATTGGTGAACAAACAATTGTCTGATGATTCTTTCTTCTGTTTTCTGTTGTTAGCCTATATGTTTAAACTATGACAAAATAGACGCCCAAAATATATTTGGGTGACAGTGTATGATAAAAATTCAATATTAAATTTGCTTACTTAAAGGCATTGCATATGTTTGGTAATGACTCTGAAAATTTATGGCAATAAAAACTTACTTGGTGAGAAGTACAGCTGCTTTGGATAGTATAATGCATATTGAGAAACGTTCAATTCGAAGTATCGCGGTTATGGAAAAATAATAGGCACTTTTTATCTCCAAAAATTATGAATCTGAGAAGCGTTATGGCCGTAACGCTTCTCAGCTATTGACTAACTGTTCTCTGGGGTGAAATAACCGCTCTAGTTTGTCGCCAAAATCTCAAAACCGCTACCACCTTTTGAATTGAAACTTTCACAGGTTAATTTTATGGTATATATATACAATTATATTGGTTTGAAACAAACAGTAGGCTCAAATTACCAAACGTATGCAATCCCTTTAATTAGTGGGGTTTCAAAGATAAGAAACTCCATTAGAACTTTCTACTGTAATTGAAAGCAGTTCCTGAAATTGACACTAGTCATGATCAACTTGATGATTTGGGGTTTTTGTCATTTAAATATTGTGTTTTCCCCTTTAAATGTTGGGAAAACAAAATGACAAAGAGGTTGCTGAAAGATGTTCATCTCTGAATTCATTTTAACTTCCAAGAGTAAATTTGACAGAAATCAATTAAAATAATATCCTTATTTAGTTTATAATTTTTCACTGTTCTTTTTTCAATGCCTGTAATTATGACCTGGGATATGAACCAGAGACCTTTTGAAATTTTGTCTGAATCAACTCAACAATGAGCCAAGTATAAGCCTCACTCTGTCCCTCAACCAGTATCCAGACAAAATGTCTACCAAAGAAACTTTAAACTGAGCCAGCAGTGAGTCTAAAAAGAACAACATTCTGGTCAGTTAAGCTCTTGCTGTCTTCAGAAGAATGTGGCCCCATGAAGTGTGAAGGTGATCATCTTGTGCCGAATTCCACTTGCTGGGATGTGTGTGTGGTGAGTTTGTTATGGCATTTAAAACTTCATACACAACCAATGGAGCTGCTGCCAAAAAGTAAGTCCAAATAAAAGAGGAGCAAGGCATGATTGCAGGCATACACACTACTTGTGTGTGTTCACTGAAGTATGGCAGAAGGAGGGCCACACCCTTGCTGAAGACAGGACATGACCATACCATACAGATCCATATGAGGAGTTTATTCTAGATCTAAGTTACAGTGATCATGGATATTATGGAGAATCATGTGTGTCCCTGAGGTGTGATCCAGTGTCACCAGGTAATTCATAAATGTCTTTAAACCTCTACTGTTTCTCTTGTGCATATTTTAGTGCATAGACTGACCTGGGAAAGGTTTCCATATACACTGACAACACTTGACACCCATTGCACAAACCCCTAGTGTATTCTAAGTGGACGCTTTCCATTTTTCACAGGTTAAACTTATAAAATAAACTTGAGTGTAAATGGTTAAGTCATATTAAGAATGTTAACATGGTTTATTTTAATTTTCCCTCAGTGGAAATCTTCCCCTGACTTGGAGCAATCAACTCCTAGTCTCCTACTATACATGCCTGGCCACCTGAAGATTCTTTAAAAAGACTTGACCACGCCCTTCCCACCATGCAGTAGCAGCATTCTCCCAAGGACAACCCAGGCATACTGGCTTGACTGGTAAGGTAACACTTCTGGTTCTTTTCCTAAACTAAAATGAAACATTATTTGGTCGAAATTCCGATTAGCACTCGCACCACTATCATTAAGGTTTAGTTCTAATTCAAATATCCAATCATACAAATGAAGTCACCAAAAGTTGTACAAAATGTCTGGATGTTAAAAATAAGGGCGTTACCAGAGATAGGTACACTCAGGGTAGCTGGTACCCAGCTTCTACAATAAACTAACTCTTAGTTTAGTTTGTACTAACTCTGACTCTTCATCTATTGGGTCTGGGTACCAGCTTACCAGATGTACTAAACTGAGGTAACCCCAAAATGAAAATATGTATTCTAAACACCTAGCAAACAACCTACGAAGTACTTATGGTAAGTGAAGTTGGCAAAAAATAGCCGTTCTCACTTACAGGAAAACAGTCAATACTGTTAGGACATTTTAATAATTTGTTTATGAACAAATTATGGTAATGGTTGTCCATTAAAGATATTCAAAGTGGATGAAAAACAACTCAGAATGAAATGTCAAATCTAATAGAGTTAGGTTAATTCTTCATCTGAATTTCCAAAGCTAGGCAGGCCTATGCATACTCTGAGATGATACATGACACATCGTGAGAAATCCAATGAAGTTTGGCTACCTCCAAATAACATGGAGAGTTTTGGAAACAAAATTGAGTATGAAAGAATCAGCAACAACGACAGCAAACAAACTCTCTCTTCCCCCTTCTCTCTCGCTCTTATTTTACCTAAACAGAACTAAATTTTGTCATCAAAATCTTATCTGTAAGAGATTATATTTAGTAGCAGATGGCCAGGGTTTGGGGCAAAGGTTGAATGGGTAAACAATATTTTGTCAGTGTAACAAGCTGCGGATATTTTCTTCAGTTACAAAACAAAACTATAATAGTACCAGGATTTATATTTCTATAGTTTCTTTTCCCTGCATTGTCAAGACTCTGGCCAATATCTTACATTTTTTCCCTGTACTGCAGGTCATAGATGTACTTTAAAAGCAGGTTTTAGCAGACAATTTCTATTCTAATTGGGAAAAATGCATTTAAAAGTTAATACTAATTTCAAAGTTCCTTCTGCTTTTCCAATGAGAATTGGACAAAATTTCAAATTGTTAGCGATATGCCTTTTCTTTCCTTTCCCTACTATTGCATACATGAGGTAATTTGAGGACAGGGTGGTAATTAGGGGGTGTGGTGGAGATAGGGTGGGATTTAGGGGGTGGAGATAGGGTGGAAATTAGGGGGTGGGTTGAAGATAGGGGAGCCAACGGAGAGAAATTAACGACAATATCTCCCACCAATAATTAACTATAGCAAGGTATTTATTTCATGCAAACTTCATTCCATTCTTCCCCAAAACAAAATGACCCACAAAAAGACTACCATGTTATATTTATTATATGAATCTTGATTCATTTTAATAATTCCATGTACAATACATATCATCCATCTGGGGAGTGGGTTGGAATAGTGTTGTAACTCTTTTTTACTGATGCACTGTATATTTATATTGATCCCCTCAATCTACATATTCTGTCACAATAGCGATTCACAAAAAACCCTGATAATTTAAAAATAAATAAATCATAAAACTACCAATCCCTGCAATTTTAATTGCCTCCCCTAATTTAGAATGTCTGTCACATTTGGGCTTTTTGTATATATATATAGTCCTTATCCCCCCCCCCAAAAAATAAAATAAAATACCCAAACTAAAAGAAATAAATCTAGGAAACGTAAAAAATGATAATTGCTAACAAATTTATTTCACCCAAGACATTGTACACATGTACAGGTGTACACTAACTCTCCTTATTACAGAGACCTTCACTACATAATGAAAATATGTATATTATGTAAGATATATAATTACATCCGTTCTACATGATAACATTGTATAGCTGGCCTTGGAGAACGGCAGTTATGAAAATATATTCAATACAGATTTATACATGGCTCGTTTACTGAATGAAACATATACATGTGTACACTGGCATCTTTTCTGCATCTATTTTTTTTAAATTTAAACAAAATAATTTAAATCCAGAGATTTTGTTTGTTCATATTGTAGTCAGTTGAAAAACCACTCATAAGCTTGGACAAGAATGAACAACTAAGACATGTAGAAATTATGTTTTATGAAAATGATGCAAGCCGTATCTTTACTACCTGACCCATCTCATTTGAAATAACAAAACAAGAAAGAGTATAAAATCACTTGAGAAATAAATATTAACACCCAAAAAAAATCACAGACATGGCCAGCTAAGCCATGATCCCAAAATGACCCTCAAATTATTTGGCAGCGGCTAATTTAGGTAAAATATTACCAACAAAAGTATATTATCAGAGATGCAACTGGACTATGGCAACAAATCTGAAAATGACTATGTCTATGTTGTAGATCTGTGTAGTCATTGTGAGTAGGCACACAACACAATCAAAGGCAGTGTCTCAGAAGATATTAAGGTAATATCATTCAAGGAAACTTGAAAATAAATTTTACAATTCAAAAATTTGAAGGGAAAAAGAAAATGGGGAAAAGATAGAAAAAAAGGCCTGATTTTAGATTAAAATCTGAAAAGTTGCATCTTTGTATAATGTGGAACCATGTTTAAACCAAGTCCTGAGTACATAAAATTTGCAAGTCCTTTTTTTTATGCTGCAGTCAAGTTATCAGATGAATGCTAGAAAATGATTGATCCCTTATTGTGAGTGACCGAGCCGTTTCCTGTGCATATCATATGCTACAAGGTCATGAAAGAATAAGAGTGGAAGGTCTCCATTTTAGATGAAGATTTTGTTCTCATGGGGCATGTACATGTGCATAGACAAGGTCATGTCTGTTCAATGCACTGAATTGTGTTTAATGAATCCTGCATAGTTATATATGCTTTGCTATAATTGTGACACACCAGATTTGGGCTTAATAGCACTCCGCACTAATGACGTCACATGAGTAATTTGGCCAGCGCACGCATGTACAAAATTCCCGGATGTCAGACAAACTTCATGCATGCACACAGGCACACCCACACACGTTTGCAATGTTTGTCTGAGATCCAGTGTGCTATTTTTAGCGCAAGTGCGGAGCGCTATTGTGTATGAATCTTCCCACTCCCATTAGATCTTAAATCTAAGTAAGGGAATGAAAAGAAAATTATTTGAGGCTCTCTCCAAAAGAGACTCCACAATTCCAAGTGTTCTCCATTCTGTTATTTGTGTCTGAGGAACAATGAAATGGAATGACTTGCAAACAGCAACTGTCTGGCTGTTCCGTGGTCTTTCTAAATTCATAGAATGTGTCTCAGTTGTCCCAAATGGAACATTATGTGAGAAGGCTGTTGAGATCCAAGACTGACTGAGTGCTTAAATTGAATAGAGGCAGGAAAAACACAGAAAACAAATCTTGGAGCTTATTTCTCCTATTAAAATGATTCGGGAACTGCTGTAGATGCCAGAGAAGAGAGTGATTTGGCCTGAATCCTGACAGTATATGTTTAAATAAATTAAAAGGCACACATGAATAATTAGTGTAATAATTATATCTAACACTAATACCATCATCATGGACCCTGTCCAAAGAGCTACATTCACACAAGGGCCCTTTTCCAAAGCTCAGCTCTGGCTCAGGCTGCGGCTCAGGCTCAGACTCCATTTTGTGAATCCGTTCTAAAATAACGGGTATCAAAATACATGAAGAGGCATTTGGCTACGGTTTGGAGGTAGATACTCTATTTTGAACAAGAGAACAGAGATCCAGCTTCAATGAAAAGCCACAACCTATATAATATTTTTAACATATGGATGACAGTTCCGGAGCCTGAGCCTGAGCCTGAGCCTGAGCCTGAGCCTGAGCCTGAGCCTGAGCCAGAGCCAGAGCCAAAGCCGAAGTTTGGAAAAGGGCCAAGGTATCACAGAGCAGCCGTGTTAGGCTTAACCATGGGTTACCAACCAATCGTATCATGCAAAGCACATTGCTGAAATACTGGTTCTCAGCAGATATTTCCCTTTCATAAACATTTGACAAGAAATACTGTTGGGTAGTTTAAGAAACTGTTTCAACCATGTCCTCATGCAAATCTCCCACAAATATCAGCCTTTTTTAAATGCCATTTACTATTCTTATCCTTCCAAAACAGATTTGCGAGTAGGTTGTTTTTATGTAAAAACTTGTTCAATGATCTCTTTACGCCTACAACATGGCATACTGATACTGATAGCCGAGCAGCATACATGATGTGCTGGGGGTGGTCACATTTTCCTGAAGTCCTTCGCTCGTGAGTCTAATGAAGAACTGGGGATTTATCTCCATACAACCAGATGCCTAAATGGATCTGTGTAAAAGAAAGAAAGAAAAAAAAAAAGAACCGATCTAATAAATCTGCAATTTATTCTAAAAGATTCTGGCATACATGCAAGCCAGGACAAGAACCGGCTTATAGGCCTACTCATATATAAACCATCAAGGGAGATAATGAGTTTTTCATGGAAAGAGCCCCAATTCATTATAGAAAAAATATCGGCTGGCAAATGTTTTTCATTGTTATGGGTTAAAATTATGATTTTCTTTATTATCACACAATCCAAAACGAAAAGCAAAGAGAAAAGTGCATATAGCTATCATGATTGATGTACATGTATGATTAAAGGTAGTATCATACTTTTGTAAGAAACCAAAACAGAAATGTTCACAGATTTACGTATAACATTCAGGGTATGAAGATGGTGGTGGTAGAAACATACCGTTAAAATGTTTCCGCCTAAAATGGTGCATTTATCCAGAAATTAGTAAAACAATGACCGAAAATCTGTTTGATCTTTTAAAAGATCAAAAATAAGAGAGAAAAGACTTAAGAAATATGTGGCTGTTTTTCACTGTTTTCTCAAAAAGAGGACACCGTATGGGACTGAAATTTTCACCGACGACTTATCCTGTATCTGTCTTGATATTTGTGCCCATGAATCTGTATTTCTTTGATAAAAACCAAAGTATGATATTACCTTTAAATAAAGTACACCCACTGCTTTTAGAATTCAGATTGGCTAAATGACCCTCACTGAGATACTAAAGGTAAATGTTCATCTACATAGGCCATATAGAACAACAAAGAACTAAATAAGGGAACAGTGAGATAATGGTTTCAGGAGTGTAAATGTAGCCAAATGACCAGGGATAATAATCTCATATTGATTGTGATATGAGCTATATGAAAGCGATTTATTTATTACAAGTTCGCTTTTAAACTTATGTTGGTCTCTTGCCAATGGGAGACTTTGGAGAACCGGTCTTCAAGTCAACAGCGCACGTGCATGCAATTGTGAGCATGCGCACATTGTTTTGCTTGTGCGTGCGCTGTTGAATATAAGACCGGCTCTCCTAAGTCTCCCATTGCTTTGGATTGTTAGAATCTCGAGATAAGAGCATGAGATAACTTTCACTGCAGGAACCCTTTAACCCAAATTTATTTCTGAGCCAGAATCTCCGGCAAAATGGCTGATTATCAACTCGAACTGTACTTGTCATACCAAATGATAGTCAGAAACATTTGAACTTGTTTGGTGTGAAATGGCATTAACGTAATAACTTAAACACTCCTTGTGATGGGCAGCCATATTACCGAGGGCAATTTCTTTTTTTAAGTAACAAATCCAAGCTGAGCGGAGAACAAACAACAACAAGTCCTCAGGTTTGGCGTCATGTGCAAGGCCTCTGAAGGAGGTATGTAAACACACATCACAGCCTGATGATGCCTCATTTAGACAGAGCCAGTAGCATGTTAATGTCTTCATTTGTGCAGCCAAAGACATGATGGAGAGCTTTTACCGTCGGGCATTACAATCCATGATATGAGGCATTATCAACGGAATTGGCTACATCTACATTCTGTGGAAGGCTTTTTCTAGCCTTTGGGTGTATTCCACCCACACAGCGCTGAGTATTTGTCTGTGAGGCTCCCACCAAATGTTAAAGCTTCATTACACTGATGGAAAAAGAATCCTATTAAGAATGATCTAATCAAAATATCACCCGAATCTTACTCTGTTCAATGTAAATTATCCCAATCAATGTTATTCAGACAGAAATGCTTGTTTGCATGCTGGTGTTTTTTAATGAATTAATTCTTAGTAGAATTTGTAGCCCAAATTTTTTCTAGCCCCCCCCCCCCCCCCCAAAAAAAAATCAAAAAAAAAATCTTGAAAATACTGGATTTGTTCAGTTATTAAGCGCCATTTACATAAAAAATGCGTTGTGTAGGCTATAGCAGAAGCGAGTGTTAGAAGAACCCCAAAAAATGGCTCTTCTAGCCCCCCCCAAGATTTTGGCTCTAGAACCGCGCCTGCACATTACCCCCCCCCCCACCCCTACTCCCTCTAACCACCCCCATAAAAAATACATTTTCAAAAATATATCAAAATTAATACCTGCCACTATATTGAATGACAGCTTGTGTAGAAAACCAAATAGCCTGAGAAAAATTTCAAAACTCATGTTTCAAAAGCTTCAAAGACACACTCAATATATTTGACATTTAAATAAATAAGAAAGTAAGAACAAAATGCTAATTTCTCAGTAAACATTTCCCTTGTTTTTCTTGTTGAATGCAAAGATAACAAACATGACAAGCCCACTGATTCTAAGGAAATGCAACTATGAAATTGCCAATCTAAAAAAAAAAAATATTAGAAAGATCTAGCTGAAGTCAGCAAAAACAAAGCCTTGAAGATATATAAGCCTCTCAGAAGTCTACATGAACGTGGGTGCACAAGAAGGTCATTGCTGATGGAAATCTTGCAAAGTATGCATTTGTGACGTAAATGTATTCCATGGCTGGCTATGTGATAGCAATGTAGACAGACCTCATCAATTCACTTTTGTACATTAAAGAAACGACACGGAAACAGTCTTAGTGACCTTTTGAGAGGAATAAATTTTGTCTGTCTATTTTGTTATTCATCCATTCAGATTATTCCATGTCTGAAAATGGCAGGGCCACTTTGTTGTTGCATGTGTGTACTTGGATGTGACCTCTAAATTTGAGAAAGGTTACGATTTTGTCTTGTTCTGTTGTGCTTTTGGAATAGACCTGTTGAATAAGCTGTTATCCAGGTAGAATTTTTAACACATCAAGATTTACATAATGTGCACAGCCATCCATACACAAAGATGAAATAAAAAAAAAAACGAAAAGAAGGGATTCCTTTGCAAAAGATACACAATAGGGCTCCGTGCTCGTGATGTCACATTCAGAAGTTCGGACAAACAAGTCACACGTTGCCCCAAACTTACACATAAATGATATTTGTCCGAACACCCGGGTAACTATAGCTGTCGATAAAAAAGGGCGTATTCTATAAATAGCTCGAGCGCGGAGCCCTATTGCAAGTAACTTCATATTCTAAATATCATCAGTATTTTTATAATTCAAAAATGAAATAGCGTTATGAAAACACCCCCAAAATACCAAAAAATATTTCCAATATTTGTTGAAACAAAATCACTGTGCTGTATATTGCAATATTTCACATTTCTATTGAGTTTGATCTTTTAAAGGCATATTATGTACAGAATTGGTAAAGGTGACAGAACAGCTGCAGACTTTTCATAAATTGATTTGTCATGGAATAACAACAAACCTGTGAAATTTTCAGCTCATATCATTATTGGAAACTGTAGAAAAAAATCAGTCACAGGAGTTTTGATCTTACCCCGAGATCAAAACTGTTTTTGGTCGTTATTTTACACATTTCTGGATAAATACACCATTTCAGGTGGAAATATTTTAATGGTATGTTTCTACCAGCACCGTCTTCATACCCTGAAAGTTATACATAAATCTGTGAACATTTCTGCTTGGGTATGTTACCAATCCTGTACTGTACCTTTAAATAACCCGTTCCATGTGAAATTTGCAGTTGATAGTGAGGGGGCGTTAAGGTTGTTTACCAATGGGCAGCAAAGGGTTAATTATTGAACCAATGATGTAGACAAATTTTATGCACAAAAATAGGATATGTGGGGGTATCTGATCAGATATAGAAACTATATGGATTAAATCCTGCCTCCTCTTTATTTAAAACTCCACAAATGCCAGAAAAATCTTATGAATTGAGTATTCAGGGCATCTTTTTTTCTTTTTAATCTGTGAATACATGAATTTAAAACACCAAAAATAAGGGGCTTTGTCAGGTCTTCCATTCGAGTCGCTGACAAAACTGTCATTTTGGGGAGGAAATCCCATTGATCAACACCTTTTTATTGGACTTTATTCAATACTGAAATCCATATTTTTGGCGACTTGTGAATCATTTTATTCGACTCTGTTCTGACAGATGCAGAAACAAACCCTGCCTTTACAGGCACATTTACAATGGCAAGACCATAATGTTTCTGACCACGTACTCTGGCATTTTCGCTGCATTCTATTAGGAAGACGACTCCAAATTTCTTGGAAAGGATCAGTTATTTACTCCTGTGAGAGCCATGGTAATGGCAAGATTTTTAATAAATTGAGAGAGGAAATCCCCTACTGAGAAACACATAGAATCGGGTACGGGACCGACAAGTGACAAGCTTAATCACGTAAACGGTTGAAAAATTGCAGTCCTGCGAAGGGTTAGAATTCAAATCTCCAGTAAGCAGACAGATCATGTCTAAAGTCTACCAAACTCACAATCATGAATCATGAAAACCTGAACGGCATCAAATTTTATGACTCTGTGAAAATACAGTGTTTAAATGTTAGTACAGGATTGGTAACATACCCAAACAGAAATGTTCAGAGATTTACGTATAGATTCCAGGGTATGAAGATGGTGCTGGTAGAAACATACCGCTGAAATATTTCCGCCTGAAATGGTGTATTTATCCAGATATAAGTAAACAAAGACCGAAAACAATTAATTCTATGTGTTTTATAAAAAAAATTGAGCTAGGTTTTCGCTTTTGCGACTCAGATGTCCGATTGAGCTCAAATTTTCACAGGTTTATTATTTCATGTACATGATGGATTGGACAAAGTGTGGGTGGCGTTCTGTGACCTTTACCAATCATGTATTATACATTTAAATGATGAGCTGGTAATTCTGTGGTTCTTAAAGCTATACCCTTTCAAAGGATTATCCCTTAGCAGGACACAATCATTCTGAATGTCAAATGAAGATGGTGCTCGGAATTAAGTTTCAAAAGGACTACATGAATGTTAATTTGCATCTTCTGAAATTCGGCAATGACAAGGGGCATCAAGGCAATGACGGGGGGCACCAGGACATTGACTAGGGGCACCAAGGCAATAACTGCAAAGGCAATGACTGGGGTAACAAGGCAATGACTGGGGGCACCAATGCAATAACCGAGGAACCAAGGCAATGACTGGGGGTAACAAGGCAATGACTGGGGGTAACAAGGCAATGACTGGGGGTAACAAGGCAATGACTGGTGGCACCAAGGCAATGACTTGTGGCACCAAATGCAATGACTGGGGGTAAAGGCAATGACCGGTGGTAACAAGGTAATGACTGGGGGTAACAAGGCAATGATTGGGCATTAAGGCAATGACTGGGGCACCAATGCATTGACTGAGGAACCATGGCAATGCCTAGGGGCAAAAGCAATGACTTTGGCATAAAGGCATTGATTGGGGGCACCAAGGCAATAACTGAGGAACCAAGGTATTGACTTAGGGCACCAAAGTATTGAGTGGGGGCACCAAGGCAATGACTGGGAGCAACAAGGGAATTTGCTTTCCTTGCCTTTCCCACTGGATCAAAGTCCAAACTGTGCATTTTTTTCAACCACACAATTTAATTTCAATTCAATTCAGCTGAATATCTTCTCAAAAAGTACTCTGTATGTATAAAACTGCATAAAATGAAATCTATAAAAAAACAAATTACACAACTGCAAGTGTAAGTAAGATACATGAGATTTATTAAAGTTATTTAAAGGAATTCAGTACGGGGCATATCCACAAAGCCAAAGGACTTTCAGGAAATGCCACACGAACAAGGACAAGTTCGCTCTTGAAAATTGCATACTACACAAAAAGACACAATACATGAACGCAATAGAATAACAAAATACAGGCAAAACAGAAGGTAGGAATAATGGTGGGACATAAACAAATTTTAAACAGCTGTTTCAAAATGAGCATATCAATGCAATATGAAGATATAACATGCCACGGAACACAGCCATCCATATTTCATTGATATACAATACTAGAAGAGAAAAATTGATAAGAAATTGAAGTGTACTGCTTAAACAAAAATATAGTATATGTATATAAATAAACACATCTTATCAATAAAATATCAAACTGATATCAATATTTTATCACTAATGTGAGTTTCAAGACAGCTGTGGCCTCTCTGAGCTAAAACCCAAGAAGACTTTGTAACATGTAGAGGTGATTGTTACTCTAAAAAAAATAATCAAACAATTACAAATAAAATGTACAAATTTATTAAAAGCATTTTCTAATCATCAAATAACCACAATGGAAACTGACTGAATTTTTTAAGTAATTGAAAGGTGAATAAAGAAAAAATTTACTGGGGCGGCTGGGATTCGAACCGGAGACCTCCTGAAATGGTACGGTATTCAGAAGGTCAGGAGGTCGCCTTCCAATGACTTAAAAGCATTTTCTAATTTATTGTTCCTGCAAAAAAAATGTAAAATTTGTATAAATCTATTTCAGCCTTTGTTGCAATTCTCTTTGTTAGATCAGTCAAGACTAGGCTGAATAATATAATATTTTTTATTACAATCTCCTTGTAGCCATGACTTTTGAAACAATTAAATAAAGTTGCTACGATAGATCGTCTGTAAACATTTAACAGCTGAGTCACAAAATATTCAAATAATTGCAATAATTAATTAATTTTTTTCAAAAACAATTATGATGGTAGTCAACCATGAAGAAATTTAAATTTTCAAGGTGAAACTGGATAAACAGTTATCTGTGGATGTTGATGGGAAAATTCAAGAAAATGCAATTATGGATTGTGGGTGGGCGGGGAGTTAGAGATTGATTGTGTGACTGGATTTCCAAAGGTAACTCCACAAAACAAAATCCATCAATGAGAGATTAAAGGTAATATCATACTTTGGTTTTTATCAAATAAATACAAATTCATGGGCATTTTATATCAAGACAGATACAGTAATAGTCATCTGTGAAAATTTCAGTCCCATACGGTGCTCACTTGTTGAGAAAACAGTGAAAAACAACCACAGTATTTCTTAAGTTTTATTTTTGATCTTTTAAAAGATCAAAAAGAATTTTGTTTGTTGTTTTACTAATTTATGGATAAATACACCATTTCAAGTGGAAACATTTTAACTGTATGTTTCTACCACCACAATCTTCATACCCTGTAAGTTATATGTAAATCTGTGAACATTTCTGTTTCGGTTTCTTACCAAAGTATGATACTACCTTTAAAGCAATTTACATTTTATTGCCTAATAAATGTTTAATTTATTGTCTTCTCACAATGGTTTGGAAAATGATGTATAATAATTTAATACTTTAAGGTGAGATTCTTATATATTTCAAACCTTACATTTCTTTACTTTTGTGGGCGAAGGGGGACCCATACTAGGGGGGGGGGACCAATCCCAGAAAAGTAAATTTGCTTGAATTTGGAAAAGCATATTTATTTGTTTTCCAAGACATACTGTTTACAGGAAATATGCTTTTGGTGACATTACCCATCATATATTCTAAGGAACACATCCTAAGTCTACAATTACGTACACAAGTTCCGTGTACTTAAAGCGAGACAACTTCCCAACAAACAACACATTTGATTTTTCTCTCCAGAAAAATTCACTTCAATTCAGTCAATTTGAACAAGAGGAAAAGAGATGCCCTTTAAATGGTATTTGGTGTAGTTCTTGTTGCAGATGTCACTTTGGGAGGGACTTTACATCAGTGTGATGAAGGATTCATAACATTGTATTTTGTATTACACTGTAGTGTATCAGCTACTATGTGTGGGTGAAACTAGAATGGAGGATGAAAACTAATACTTGAGCTCTCGACCTGAAAAACATTCGTGGGAGGTCAAAACAAAGTTGACATTTAGTAGGGTTCGATTCCTTGCCCCCCTTTTTAAAAAGAACAGGAAATAGCAGTAAATGAAAATCTATCGATTTAAGGATGGTGATTTTTTGTTTTGACTGTTTTGGTAACAAATCTTGGGACTGCCATCAGAATACCATGTATGTAAACAGTTTGTAAATACTAATAAATACATCTTTAGGCCTTTTCACATGATGCTACACAATCTAACAAGGCTGGCAAGTTTTTCTCATGCTTGAGAAATCTTACAGAAGTGTCATCGTGTGAAAGGACACCAATGCTTGAGAGTGTCCGATGTCCATGGTGAATCTTTAAGAAATTTCATGAAAGCATGAGAAAAACTTGCAAGCCTTTTTTTGGTATTTATATTTCTTTCTTTCATGCAAGCAATTCTCTTCAACAGAACAAATAAAAACAAACATCAACTGATAAGTACATGTATCATAAATAAAAAAACCTACAGTATTAAGCTTTCATGATCCTATTTTTGTTGATAAAGTAAAGCACCATATGCTTGTGCTCCCATGTATTACTGTCAGTGTTTATTGGGAAGTATGGTATGTCTGGCTCTGTATGTTAGCAGTGTGTATCGTGTGTGCTTTGAACAGTGGAAATTTAAGTGCACAAAATAAATTGTTTGATCAGTTCAGTTAATATACATCAAAGATTTTTAAAATCTTATGGCAAGACGTTATTTCAATTTCTAAAAAAGGGGTCTGATTCTCGGCAAGACTTAAAAATAAGAACTAATAAACGAAAAAGAAATTCTCTGATAATTTAGTCTTTTGTGCAAGTCAATGAATGATGTGAATAACAACATGGCATAATTATTTCAATAAAGAATATGGAAATGACAAATTTGCATTTAACCATATGTTTTTGTACATATGTATATAACAATGTAAGCATAATAATAACTGTATAAAAAGGTTTCTACAGCGGTAGTGTCAGCTACTAAAGGCAGCCTTCAGTTTAAGTTTATGTCCCTCATATACTGTCCTCATATAGACTAAGTGTACTTTTCTTGTGAAAGTACCACTGTCCTTCCTTCCCTTTACTGAGGTTAACAAAGTTGTTGTGTCCTTCTAAATCTTCTGTGTCTCTTCTTAAGGGGATAGTTGGGCAGTTGCTATAAAACATCCAATATACTGTATACAGTGGAACGCCACTATAACGAACACTGCTGTACCGAACATTTGGCTATACTGAACATCACAACCCGACTCCCAATTTATATGTACAATGTATACTGAACATGGTTCACTATAATGAACAACCACTATAACAAACAACTTCAGTGCATCTCAGCATGTTTGTTATAGTAGCATTCCACTGTATAACCAAGGTGCAGTAGAGTATACATGTCCTCAGACCTGGGGGGGGGGACTGTTGTTGATATACAACATATACGTTTGTGTACAAAATCATTTTTTTATATATATAAAAAGGGAAAACCTGGGGGGAGGGTTGCAACCCCCTAACACCCCCCCCCCCCCACCCGGGATCTACGCCCATGCCAAGCTGCATAGAAAGAAAGCGTAATTATGAGACACGAATTGCATGGTTGGCCTTTACTTCTGGAGTAATGGAACCCCCCCCCCCACCCACCCCAACAACTCAACCCCCTTCCCTACTTTTTTCAACATTTGTTTTCCCAGCATAAACATGTACTCCCTGGCCCAATTATACGGATTGCTTTGGCCAAATATTGCTTTGACCACACTGTGTTTTCATGCTAAACAAAAATCAGTGGGAGTACCACCTATAGGCCAATGCAACATATTTACAATACAGGTGCTTTGGGCTGGTAGCTGGTGCCTTAAGGGTAACACCATCTCAGGGAAAGACGTGGGGGCTGATGCACTTGGTCCACTCTTAATGAAATGCAGGGTTGGGTGATACAGAATAAAATCTGCTTGGGTGAGTTGAGCTACTATTAGAGTAAGTTAGGGTTAGAGTTGAATGACTATTATCACATGTTGATGGCATATTGTATAGAAGTCACATACTCAAGGTTAAGGCTGTCACAATATTCAAAGTCTTTGAGTTAAGCTTTTGAGGAAGATCCTGCTATAGGATCGAAATGTCAGGCCCTCCTCACTCCAAGCAATACTCAAAAGTACCAAATTAGCATCTTAGATGCATATGTTAATGTGATACATTTGAATGGCCATCCACATTGGTGATGATTCACATTATGGGCATACACCCACTGAATGTTCACAGGGACCATTTTCTCAAATGAAATGGTTCTTGTGGCAACACCAAAAGAATCATATCTTATTCCTGAGAGCCATGCAAGCAGCAGTTGGTGCAATAGACAATGGAGAGTCATTTCTCCTTCTGAGGGGAGGAGGATTATATAAAAACGGCTCGTGGGGACGATTCAACATCCCTGCAACAGTTTTTCAGTCACCACAACAACTGAGAGAATTGTAGGGTGTGGGGTAACATCCGCTGAAGTTGAGCAAAAATAGAAGGTGTTGATGGGCATGTTATGTGAGACAAGTATTTCTGTTCAGGCAAGCAGCCGGTATTTACGCCATCAAGATCTCAATTTACATATATATTGCTTCTGGCCATACAAGTCAACCCTCTACCCCTTCCAGATTCTGGAGTTGACCCCCCCCCCCCCCCTCCCCATCACCCACTCATCCGAAGAGAGATGAATTGAAACTTTTCAGCAGTGCTAGAATAGAACAGGTGATGTCTTTGTGCATTCAGGGGTCTATGTCTGTCTGCATAATACAGTATATTCATGATTAAGCGCCTGTTTGTTTAAATGTAGTATCATACTTTGGTAAGAGACCAAAACAGCAATGTTCAGAGATTTACGTACAGCTTACAAGGTATGAAGATGGTGATGGTAGAAAAATACTGTTAAAATTGTTCCGTTTGAAATGGTGTATTTATCCAGAAATTAGTAAAACAACGACCAAAAATCTTGTTGATCTTTTAAAAGATCAAAAAAGAGAAAACACTTAAGAAATACTGTGGCAATTTTAAGCTGTTTTCTCAAAAAGTGGGCACTGTATGTGAGTAAAAGTTTCACAGATGACTGTTACTGTATCTGTCTTGATATTTTTGCCCATGAATCTGTATTTCTTTGATAAAAACCAAAGTATGATACTACCTTTAAGGCTATGCATGGCGGAAGTACATAAAGTAATAATTTTTCACGGTAACACATTAATACCTATTAACTCTTTTATGAGTGTGAGGTATAACCCTGAAAAGTGCTGGTTATCTCGATGCTCTGGTTAGTATACCCTAATGTCTTCGGCATTCTTTTGGCCAGAGCATACAGACCGGACCATTGAGTTAACCATCTCATTTTAGAGCTACCTCATACTCAGGAAACAGTTCAATAATGGTTACAATTGTTACAAACCCATACTTGCTCTATTGGCAGTAATTTGATATTGATCTCTTTAAAAATCTTGATTGACAAAATTAATCAACTTAAAGAACTGATAAGATCAATGGTTTGTCTGATGAAAGGCAGACACATGAATATGATTATCACAAAGTGTAGGAAATGTGGGATGTGCTAAGAAGAGTGATTAATGGCCTAGAATGAGGAATGCTAAGAGACAAGGTAATCGCCACAGTCTATTGTCTCAAATCAAGAACAAAAACATTTTAAACTGCAAAGACAACATTTCAAGTTCAAATACTGCTCATTGCAAAAAAATGTACTTCCCTACAAACACCCATCCTACGTTTATATAAAAAGTGAGAAAAAAGTCTGTTCTCAAGTATCAAATATATCATTTAAAAAAATTATGCCTCCAAACCATCAAATTATGATGCCGTATTCCAAAAACTCCCGAAATTATTCACTCTAAAATGAGTAGTGAATGGGAAAATGGGAACATAACATAAATTCTGACTGATTTGTTAGTTTATACAAATCAGGCCGACAATATCACAGTAATGAGAAAGGCCTATTCAAAGGTTGCATGTCGGATGTGCTGATGTCATTTTCCTGAAAATTGATCAATTCAAGGAGTTTTCCATATGTTTGTCCTTTAAAGGTAATATCATACTTTGTTTTTTTGTCAGAGAAATGCAGATTTATGGGCACAAATATCAAGGAAGATACACTAACAGTCATCTGTCATTTTGTTTGAGATGGATAACAAAATATATTTTTCTTCCTTTTTTTTGAGACCTTTTTATTTACGTACTATACATATGAGCATGCAAGTTCATATGATGCCACTAGAGCATGTAATATCATGTGCACATCTTTTGTCATGAAGTCTACCATCCCATCTGTAAGGTTGGCACACTTGGGATGAAAAATGAATCTTACGCATGGTTTGAAACCGTCTCTCGTTTCAGCAGTGATAATTAAAGATATCCCATGAGGTCTCATGCATAGAGACTCCTATCCTGTGTGTTTCCATATGCTTCCTGTTGCCTTAACCTAGTAATGACTCGAAGCAGCTTCTGTGAATACTTAATGAGAGTATGGTAGACAAATAGGCAGGAGTGATTGCCAGTCATTTTCTGCCTGGTGATTTTTAAAATGGAACCAGACGACAGTTTTTTTTTTGTTTTTTTTCAGTGGTGTAATTTGTAAATTCTCTTAGGAGTAAGAACTGAACCGGGTCAGCTGAAAACATATTTTCTTCATCAACAAAATTTCTCAATAAGACCTGCTAAGTCTAGCATTTGATCATCAAGCCATTGTACCCTAGGGTGAAAGGGATGAAGAGGGGAGGGGCGGGGGTGGTAGGGGAAAGGGTAAGGGAGGGGTAGGTATAAGTGGGGGTGGTGCGTGGGTGGGCAGAACTAGCGGGGTAAGTTCAGGTTTCAAACATGTCAAACAGAGGGCTCGAGATAACAAGTCCCCCGGGAGATGAACATATGAATGGAATATGTGCAGTGTCATCCACCATATGTTAGACTTGGGAAACCTATATTACCTGAGCAATATTACAATTGGCGTCTTGAGTATTGAGATTCTCTTATGGCACAACGAAAAAGAGAAAAATCCTGTGGATTGATACAACTGTACAAGTTAACCTGTTATTAAAAAAGCTTAAGGAGTGTCCCCAGCTGCGACCTCAATCTGACCAAGACCTCCACGGGCAAGATCCTGCAACTGCAATGTGGTTATAGAGTTAGGTGACCATATTTTGTTGAGATGATCCCGGGACAGTGATCAGTGTCCTGAAGAGGGGTATAATTTTGAAAAATTTTTGAATCCAGATGGTGCCTACATGCAAAATGGTGGCATCTATGGACATCTTGTCCAGTTGACATGAGTGGGTTACATACTTACATGTCTTAGGCGGTTTTCTTCGCATACTTCTCTGAAGAATGGGTCTTCTTCAGCACAGCAATTGTGTTCAGTCTTTTTTATTTAGGACAATTAGAATTTTCGGGGGCATTTTGTCGAATCGGGGACATTTTCGGGGACAATTTTTCATCGGGGACGGCACTGTCAAATCGGGGACTGTCCCCAGAAATCGGGGACGTCTAGTCACCTTATAATAGAGACCTTGTTCAGTTGTTAGATGCAATAAGCTGCTGCTGCCTCATACAAAAGATGAAAACAAGCTTAAGATAATACATTCAAACATAATATTCACAAGTGCGTATACTTTTATGTAATCACCCTATTATGTTGGATGCAATGGCCTATAGTGGTCTGGTGTGTCGTATTAAAGATCTTGCGGTCAATCTACAGATTGTGGGTTCGAATCCAGCCATGGGCTTGTGGTGCTTGGTGTCCTTGGGCAAGACACTTTGTTACATTGTTGCTTCTCTTAAGCCAAGGAGTAAATGCGTACCTGTGAGGGTTGAGACAGCTTAGAGTTTGATGAGCCTTTGCGCTCCTTACAGCAGCCGGAGCTATATACTCCCCAGAGTTGAGAGGGTTTAAAAAAAAAAGTAAATGTAGCCCAATGAGCAGGGATTATAGTTATCTGAACATAGAGACGTCACATATTGATTGTGGTACACGTTATAAAAAAAAATGGTTTATCATCATTTTTATGTCCTACATATTGAGCAACACTCAAAAGGCATGAATTAGATATTACACATATTCTGTCCCCCGATTTTCCACAGTTTTAAAGTTCTGAGGTTTATATGCATTTTTTTCTCATGATGTTAATGAAAGCAATATGTGATCAGATAAATATTTATCTTACACATGAAGTAATGTGAGATCTAGTTTATCAAACAAGAATTTATGCCGATTGACCAATATCCATCAAAACAGACTTTGTGATATCTTAAGTGAAGGATAACAAACACAGAGAGGGGTACTGAGGCAAGATTTTTTTCTTTTTCATTTCATATGAAAAAAGAAAAGAAAAGCAACTTGTAACAAAAATAGCTCTGAGGGACGGGTTGATGCTGCAGCTGCACTGCGGCTGCAACATTAATTTCACGTGTTATGAAAGGTTGAGGAAAACACGCCGTAAATATGATATTGTACCTTCAGATTCCCAAACAGCAGTTTTCCTGTAACTTGATTCAAATCCCAGTTCTGGCGATATTTGTCTCGGGCCAAAATCTTCGGCGACAAAAAATTTCCCCGGCCGGAAAAAAACACTCCGCCGAGTGGGTCCCCAATTAAATCATTATGAAATATGGACGGCGTGGTTTGCAGTATAAGACTGCAACCCCCGCATCCGGCACCCCCTCACCACCGTAACCGAGCCTCAAGGGACACCTATCAAGAGTCTCTACATCCCTGGATGAATCCCTCAATAACATGCACAAGCTGGGAACAAGTGGACCTATTAACATTCATGACGTTTAGGGGGTACTTCACGGGAATGCGGGAAGTATAGCCGGAAAATGAGATTTGCACACCAGATCACTTAATTTTATTTTATAATAATAATGAAAAAAAAAATAATTAAGTGAAAATGTAATTCATAATTCTACTCTCTTGGGACTGCCAATTTGCATACAATTCTCCATAAAAGCCTTCTTAATAACCAATATGCCAGCACACTTGAGGCATGTGAGGATATTCTTAGCCTGACGACAAATTCCTAAAACTTTAACAGTCTGCTTGCAGAACAAGACAAATTCGAAGAGAGAGGGACAGGTTGTAATTTAGTTTGTGTTTCCAATTTAATTACAAGTAAATGAATTGTATCTCACTTGATAAAGATATTGCAAAATTGAAAATTTGAAATAGATAGTCTGGTACATGTAGGTTTAGCTGGTTTCATGATGGGATGTTGGCTCAAGGTATATTTTTTATCTCCTGAAAAGGAAAAGTCCTCCAAACTTTGACCATTTTACTTTTAGTGGTAACTATGGCATCGAGGGGAACATTAGAACAAATTGGTTGTGCCAATTGTGAAATTTGAAACCTGCTTTGATATTATGTTTTGTTTAATTCATGTTTTGTATAATGTGTAAGTTTAGTGGTATATTTTTTTTTGCATTATTTCTTTAGTGTTAATTTTTTCAAAAGCTACATGAACACTGTATGTGTAGATTCTACACCTTGAGCATCCTCTTGGTTTTGGAAGGAGTTGGCGCAATGTAAGATTTCATTATCGTCAGCTTAGAAGGAAAAACAACTTTCCTGAAAATGGCTCTGATTGTCTACAACCAGAAATAGTACTCTGTCCCCTCGATATAGAATTAGTCAACCTGTTGATAAAGTCTCAATATTGCAGACAAAACATGATTCCATTCTGATTTAAAAGAATTACAACCATTAAAATGTTGAGGTGCCTGAGTGGGCCTCACAGTTCTGTGCCATTCACAATTTTGCAGCAATAGAAATGGATATTACTTAATCCAGAATAGTTAAGGCCATGGAGAATATTTGTTCTTACATTGATCATTAATGCTGTACTCCCATTGCTACAACTAGCGTCAATGAACATTAATTAGCAGGAATAATAATAAGTTAACATACAGAAAATCAGACAATCACATCTACCAATATTAATCAACTTCATTACATTGATAAACGGCTCATGAAAGATGGCAGCACATTCAAGTCTATTTCTCGTCTTAATACCTATTCTTCTCAAGAATAATAACAAAAGTTAACACGTTCCGCTGAATACAAGAAACGGAGCAAATTAATCAAACCCATACAAAAGGTGCCCCAAATTATAAGCATCTAGGGCAGATAAAAAACAAAAACAAGCATCCTTGTCAGACGAGAAAGGTCAACACGAGAGCCACCACAAGCGAATCTCCTGTAAGCGTCAAAAGAAGAAGTAACTGTAAGACACGGATGAAGGGCATCCAATGACAAATTAAGCACCAGAGGCTGAATACGGCCGGATAGAATGACAGTAATACACGCCATCCGATGAATTGATCATTCACATACATACAGACCTTGATGTTAGCATGTAGGTCAGGTTAGACTAGAGATCGAGACAGCTGTCTGCATTCAAAATGCATATTGATTTGGGAAAATGTGCATATTTTTCCATTCATTAAAAAAAAAAATTGAATACTAATTACGACCAGAAAAAAAAATGAATAAAATTGAAGAGACAGTTTGTGAATATGCCCAGCTCGCTGGATATAATTATGGCAAGCGAAGAAGCAGTATTGGATTGAGGTTCAGATGAATCGACAGAGTTAAGGCCAAAGAATTTAAATTTAATCCCCAAAATATCTTAGATGAAGGCAAAAGGGGATGATTTAGATAATTTTAGAGTGGATGAAAAAAGATGGATTTACTAAGGATGAATAAAATCGATATCAAAAACGCTGCTTTTCATCTTTGCAAGTTGACGTTTTATACACATACTACATCTTTGGTAGGGGATGGTGATTCATCTATGAACCCACTTTGTACAAATTTATGTTAATTCTCACTTAAACATCAATTTAAGTATTAGAAAAAAAGGACATTTTGGTCAAATGCTCATTTTTGCACTAGTGAAGGAACAATCGGTTATCCTCAATCATGACTATATCAATTCGTAGTTCTTTCAATATGAATGAAATTATTGTCTACGCCTTTAAAACAAGAGGGCAAGACTCCATTATGAACGATTAAAATGCGGATTTCAGGTGCCAATATTTTTGTAATTTTTTTTTGGGGGGGGGGCAGAAGAGCCATTACTTTTATTTACTTCTTTTTAAATTTTTTTTGGGGGGGGGATAGAAGAGCAAATTATTCTTGGGGGAAAGACCCTACTCAATTAAGAGAACAAGTTCATTTCTAATTGAAAATGATTTATGAAAAAGCACAGTTAAAAATTAACTTGTTAGAGACAAAAAGTTATATATTTAAAACAGAATTATCAAAGGGGGAGGATGTCTCTAAGTGACCAATCTGGATTTGCCGACGACATCAGATAAATTTCATCAAATCGGCAAGAATAACAGCTAGATTAAAAAAACTGTATTTTGCTTGGTATCGACCCAAATTTCTTGCCATGAGAATTGTTTGTGTCCACTATACAGAGGGGAGGGGTGTCTTGTTGCTGGCTTGTCATGAAAAGGTGCCAAGCTTCATTTTCTGAGCCAGAGCAACCTCCATGAAATTGGGTCGGTCGACTGACGGCTGGTTACTGTCCCTAGAGCCTTCTTAACACACACACATAGGGCATTTCATAAGCCTCATCCGTATGACAGATATTGGATATCTTTTACCAGGATCATCTGAATCCTTCAGACATCTTTTTTACTCACCAAGAGTATTCTCTATTGCCCTCAGTAATTGACCGTCCCAAGAGGGATTTCTGTTCTATTCATGGGTGCTCTATTCCCTCCGGGTGGGGGGGGGGGGAGGAAGATGGAGGATTTTAAAGAGACAGAAGATTGCTCAAGGGCACAAGAGGATTTTCTGGCCACAAACTCCAAAGATTAAAACCAAATTGTAATTTAAAAGCAATAAACACGATGATATTTCCCACAGTTGAAACAGATATAAAACTAGGCTTGCCCTTCATCACCGTGGATGATGAGCACTGTATACTCAGTGCTTGTGAGTGCACTTGAAAAAATGTCCACGTCGGTGAAGGGCAAGCCTAATTTGCATATTATCTATTTCCCGACCAAAAAAAAATCATTTAATATTCAGGATATAAAACTGAAAATCATGCAAGTAATTTTTCTTCTCCTTTTTTAAAACTGATTAGTTTCTGATTATTCTCTTCACAACCCATAACCAGGTCACAAAGGAACAGTAGGGGTTTCTAATGCACAGATATGTAGATTATTGTATTAATATAAAGCACCCTAAAAAGAGGCAAACACTAAGCCCCAGTTTCCATCAAAGGGAAAAAGAGTTAAGAGGCGACAGTGCGAATCGATGTCGTTCTCGCTGCGGGATACATGCAGCAGGTGCAAGGGACATATCCTCACATCCCACTTGCCAAAACCTATGCTGAATGACCGGTATTTGAGCCTTTACAGGAATACAGCCTCGTCAACCAGCAAAGTCGGTATGATGTTGATTCACTGCGGAGTACCAGTGAATATCCATTATCAAACTGAGACGAGCTCAAGTTGTGCTAATGCCATAAAATTAAGTACGAACTGACAAGGGGCCAATTCAAAAGAGCAGCTTAAGCACCAAAATTTGCTTAAGCATAAAAAACCTTGGTAAATAAATCAGTATGCCAGCCATAACTCCTTGTGAATGTTATGCTCTTCAAATAATTCCTGAATAAAAGTCAATTAGCAGTGAACATCACATGAAAATGTGGATGGTAATCCTGTTTGATCAAGAAAGACTTTTCATGCATCAGCAAATGTTGTTAAGGCAGCTCTATGAAATAGGCCCCTGTTCCTGAACTTGAATACCCATATGAACAATGAATATATAATTGACCTTTATTACTCCCATAAGTCATAACCTTTTATTATTATATCTTTATATAGACAGATGTTTGTGAAGTCAATATGGTAGAGGCAAACTGACTTAACCACCCAATTAACTCCATCCTTCACAAATCCCAAAATTAAATGACATTTGAAACACTCACATAGACTGTTTTAGAGTTTTCCTGTCCACTCATAAACAAGAATTGAAGCGTACACTGCGACCAAGACAATAGGAGACTTTGGAGAATACTGTAGGTCTTCAAGTCAACAGCGCGCGCGCATATGCATAACAGCGCACGTGCAAAACAACGCGCGCATGCTCACAATTGCGTGAGCGTGCACTGTTGACTTGAAGACCTATTCTCCAAAGTCTCCCATTTCAATTTCTGGGTTAACAAAGGGGTAAATTAGCACCTGTAAAAGTATGTCACTCCGAAGAAGCTCTACCTGAAAAGAAATCCTGTGATTCAAAGGGCAAAAGCAAGGAATAAGCTTCACCTTTTGTCCCGCCCTTCTCATTTTCCTTCTGTGGGCGTGAAATTGGATTACGGCAGTTTGGGGGCAAATTCATGAATGCTTTTCAAGGCTTCTAAACGTGACAGAGGGAAAAAAAAAATCTCCATGACTTAACCTGTTTCCAATGGAAATACACAAAGAAGAAGAAGAATGGCGAAAACGGTAAAAGCAATAAATAAAAAATGTCAATTTCGAAAATGAAAATCTTCACCCCGGAACTACAGACAGGTCGCATTTATCAGTGGCACGTTCGTGCTCTGTCAACCCGAAGGTGCAATCAATCATATCCGTAAACATGCACCAATAACACCGTGGTTTAATCCTATGACTCGTTCACATATGAACAGTCATAGCTTGGTCTTTTTTTTATTAAGCAACAAGGTACAAAAAATGGTCATTAAACTAATGCAACACAAAATGACAATTGTTTATGCTGGTATTATTGACTATTATGAGTTGAGGAACAATTTGTTTCACGAATCCATAAACGGCGTTCAACTTGAAGCTAGACAACATTTTAAAACTAATTGATGAATAAACAATGACAAACTTTAAAAATGAATAGCAATTTTCCATGACTTAATAAATTAGGAAAACTTGCAAAAGATTACAAAAAATTATGTGAAGTACTTGCAACAAGCTCAGTAATAAACTGAATACTTTAACATGATGCATAATTTTGATTGTTAATTTCAATTTCAAATTGATTTGTCACATTTGAAAGAAATGAAAAATTTTTTGTTTTCAAAATCACAGTCTGCCGTCAACATCAAAATTTCTCTCTCTTGTATAAAGTCAACCTGACCGACAGATGTTACACTGTCAAATTTGATCACATCATCCGATTAGTCCTAGTCCATCCGGTGCAGCCTCCAGTCAGAACATTCTAAGGACCAAACTCTGAGCAGCTTGACTGCAGCGCAGTGCTTAAAGGTAGTATCATACTTTGGTTTTTATCAAAGAAATACAGATTTATGAGCAAAAATACCAAGACAGATACAGTAACAGTCACCTGTGAAAATTTCAGTCCCATACGTTGCCCACTTTTTGAGAAAACAGTGAAAAATAGCCACAGTATTTTTTAAGTTTTCTATTTTATTTTTGATCTTTTAAAAGATCAAAAAGATTTTTGGTTGTTGTTTTACTCATTTCAGGAAAAATACACAATTTCAGGCAAAAACAATTTTAACGGTAGGTTTCTACTAGCATCATCTTCATACCCTGAAAGTTATACGTAAATCTGTGAACATTTCTGTTTTGGTCTCTTACCAAAGTATGATACTACCTTTAACTTCCATTGCCTCTGTGACATGTCCAGTGGACAGACACGAGCACGCGGCACGGATACGATTACCCGCTCGGCATGCACGAGACATCATGTAAAATACCACTAGCATGCCTCGGACCCGGAGCGGAACTGGCCACGGACATACAAAAGTGATGAAACACGTGTTATTACCTTCAGACTGGTGACGCAGAACAAAGGTTCTGAAGCTAATTCTTAATGTAGTGATTGCCCAACTGCACGGCAGCATTCATGCAAGGTTTTACAGATGAACGATCATATCATTGAAAAAAACAAAGAGATGGGGGGGGGGTGGAGTTTGAGGAGACTCCATTTTGTTTCTATTTAGTGACAATCTGAATGGTTTTCTGACATAAGTTACGAGGGAGAATCACTTACAGGACAAATAGTGAACCGTCATTCATCAAACCAATTGTTAATGAGATAGTTGCCATTATACCTCTAATTGACGTCTGATCAATGACTCCATATTGCTCGGTTTCCCTCAAATGATTTCAAGCAGAATTGTGGATGCACTGTATGAGCACTTGGATTCAAACCGCTGAACCAAACCTGGATGATAATGCATCGGTGCGCATTAACTTTCCGAAGCAGAAGACCCAAATCTGAAGAGGCTATCGCAAATCTCTAAACATATTTTACCTGTCTCCGAGCCTCATCTCACCATCTCCTTTCATAAACTCTCTCTTGTTTATTTGTCCTAGAAATGTAGCTCCACAGAGCTCTCTGCTATTTGTTTTATCCTCAAAAGTGGCTTTAATTTCCTGTTCCATTTAAAGTAGGGCTTCTATATTGGCTGAGCAAAAACAGATAAACTGTTTTTTCCGGTTTACTTTTCTTAGAATAGAACTGCAGTTGGAGCAGCGTTGCCCAAACACTGTCTAGTGACACAAGTCTAGGTGAGGCTGGAATCATCTTAAACTCAGTCAGAGTATGTAGTTCAGACACACAAGGAGAAAAATGAGCTTGCTGTAATCACGATCCAGACTCGTAGTCATCTGGCATGTCCCAAAATGACTCTGTTTAACACCAATACAAGCCTGATCCTCACCAAACAGGAATGACTGACCATTAAGTCTGCTAAAAGTTAGCATAAAAATGTGGTCCAATTCGTGTTTAAGTCAAAATTCTTCTGATTTGGATTCATAAAAATATTGACTGAGCTGTGATGTTGAATTCTCTCAGGCGACATCAATGCAGATGAGATCCAGAGAGTCCTTCACTTGATTAAAGGTCAATGCCAAAACCATTCCTGGCTCTTCAAATTAGAGACACTAGACAGATCGGATGATACCATATCTGACACTCTGGCTGTTAAGAGCCAGTGACCTGGTGACTTTAGACTCGTTAAGATGCCCAGATTAATGTCAAAAGATTACTCTGTAGCAGACCTTGAACACAGGGGTCCATAACCTGTCAAGGATGCCAGCATGCTTAGAATTTCATTCTTGAAGGGACAAGATGACTTTGTCCTCAATGTGAAATTTCAGGATGCTCTTCTAACGTTACATGACACATTTGATGTCATTTAGACAATGTGTTGCTAGAATACCCAGACTGTTCACTGACACAACACCAAAGCATTTAGGCAAATTGAAAGGAAAACACTTCAAGCCCCCCGAAGATTCCAAGAGAAGACATAATTGTTTAAATTGTCCACCCACTGATAGAGATGCTCTCACAATGTCTCTTTGAAAGAATGAATGGAGTGGGTAGGTATATTTATTACGGTCAATAGATTCATGAATTTTCTCCATGACCTGAATCCAGTCTAGCCATTCTCTGCAATCTTGGTTCCTCGTCCAAGCATTTATAGTCGGCTCATCTTCCAATCTCATTGACGAAACTATGCGAGGGACCTCCCCAGTCCCCAATTCACTATCAAGTGTTACGGTCCACTAGTTACAGCGTCTGACTCGTGTACGAATCTTGAAGAGTTTTTGTTGTTGTCTCCAACGTTGAGAGAATACTGGAGCTGGACTCCTTGAGCAAGAAACCTAAACCGCTAATTGCGTCTCTCTGTCCAGGGCCAGACGATCAGGTGTATTCATATCACCTCTGCAGGACAGGGATTTTGATGGAACTACGGAAATCTCCGACTTAGCACACCTTTAAAAGAAAAACAAATTCCACTTTGGCATGCACCTTTTTCCCTTCGGCATAATTTTTGTTAGCTACCTTCTTGCATTCATGCCGGTATTTCAAGTATAGGCTGTAAACTGTCTTAACTTATGACGGCAATAATGGCCCATTTAAGTGTGTGCCTTAAACGCATAAACCTGAAACTTGCATCTTTCCTGTCTAAATCCGTTTGACTATCTTCTCTTCTCTTTATTTGTTTTCTTTTTATTGTCATTCCCGAGAAGAAGCGTGACCCTTTTAGCGTGCTGGTCTGCATGTTGACAGTGTAAATTTCATATTATGTTCACTGCACATCAATGACGCTATCTAGGCCAAAAGTACTTTATCAATAGATGATTTGTGGGTATGCAAGATAACTGCTGCTAGAATTTCCAGACGTAGCATTATCAAAACTGGTTCAACATTATCGAAAGTTGGAAAAGAAAATTTAGAACAAATTTCATGAGCTCAATATACAGGGTGTCCAAGAAAAAACGAAACCGAGATTTGTCAATGTTTAATCCTATTTTAATTTCACTTTTGAATAATAAATGACACATATCTGAAAAGCTTAGTTCCTCAGCTTTCATTTGATACCATTCATACGATACATATGTGACATGATCAAGGGGAATGAGTCACATGTCGGGGAATCCCGAATGGAGATAACGGTTATTTTAGTGTGAGGGGTGGTTTTTTCAAGTTTTGGGATTACTGAATAATTTGGTTGTTTAAATCCTTATTTATCACATGTGTTAACTTAATTTTACAGAACTGCATCAAAAGTTGCTTAAAAATGTGATTTTCTGAAGCCTTGCATATCTTGGAATCATTAAAAAGCGTTTTTCCCCAAAAATAAACCAAAATTTCAAAGGCGTTTTTCTCAGAACTGTAGTTTTCGTCGTCATTTGCATAATTTTACGTAACTCCGGAACAAAAAGTCATATCAACATGTGGTTTTCAGTTTATGAAAGCTCTAATTTACCTTTTTAACACTGTATATAAAACAAAAATTTGACTAGGGTCGACATGTGACTCATTCCCCTTGATCATGTCACATATTTCACGCATGAGTGAGTAAAGACAATATGAAGCAAGGCAATCAAAAAGTAATTTGCACAACGATATTCTTATTTTAAAGAATCAATCACATTTTCTAAAAACTACATTTCCTGGCCTTTCCTGTTTTTCACTGTTTTCTCAAAAAGTGGGCACCGTATGGGACTGAAATTTTCACAGATGACTGTTACTGTATCTGTCTTGATATTTTTGCCCATGAATCTGTATTTCTTTGATAAAAACAATCTTCCTTTTTTTTTTAAGGTAGTATCATATATGATACTACCTTAAAAAAAAAGAAAAAGATTTCCTTATATTTCACACTTCTTTTGCACATGATGGTCAGATTTCTGGATGATGGTCGTCCATCATAAGAGCTGACATTTCAAAGCTGCCCTTGACCTTCAATTACACCCACACTTCAAGGCTTTATCCAGGTGTTTTCAACACAGAGCAAACAATCTGGCTTCCACTGACGTTCAGAGTCTTTGATTTACTTTCCGCTTTACATGTAAATTGCATAATGAAATGAAGAGACCGTACAAAGCAGCAAATAAGGTGTCTAAAAGACACCTAAGCATCCCTCTGTCTAAAGCTAGATCCTGCTACTCCACTCGGTTGGGGAAAAACATTGAAATGTTTGGCTCTTGTCTCAAGTTCTTTGTTTTTCACAGTCAACGATACTCAGGTAATGAGTTGTACTATGTATTGCCCTGCACGTGATATTTATGGAGCTAAGTTTACAATACTGACGAGAATCATCTTGATCATAACTAAACAAACATGTACTACCAGCATGTTGTGCACAGGTCATCATACCATATGAAAATAAGGCAACAGAAATTAAATATTACCCTTTTTTAAAGTAACCCAGCATTGGGTCATTGGGAAAGAAATTCTTAATGAAAATTCCTCAAGTCATCTGCAAAATACATTATGTAACTTATCCCATTGCTCCCACCATTGCCCACAGACATAACTGCCCAAGATTGTCAATCAATGGTATGGTTTGAACAGTTTCCGTAAAAGGTTTTAAATATTGTGGACTCAATGACATAATCTGCAGCAGAAGTTTAAAGTATACACAAAACTTACTCATTCAATATTTATTTGAGTACTGATATATCAATCAATGTTCAAATAATCAATTATTTTTCTCTCCTTTATTTCATTTGTCTCTTTTCAAAAAATATTTTATTATTTTGTAATTTTGGAGGAAGAGAAGAAGCTGTGATTGTACCATAGCAATATGAGAATAGAATTTTATGCAAGCCCGCCCAAAAAAATGATTACATTGATAAAACAATTAATGTATTTTAACAATTAAGTATTAATGTAAAACTTTCAATATTGAATGAATAATCACAGAAACAATGTATCATTCAATGAATTGGTAAAACAGTATAGAAAATCACAAAAACAATGAAATTGTAAATGTGTTGACCATTTTTGTTGGATAATGTATGAGAAAGCAACAACACTGTAAGGTTTCAGTTTAACTTCAGACACGTCAACCAAACGGTCACTTTAAAGTGCTGGAAGCAAAGCAGGGCTCAGGCCTTTACTGACCGTATACAAGCACTCCTTAATACCCACAGGACACTGACCAATCAGAGGATTTCCGGTTCAAGGAATGATTTTCTTTTAATAACAAGAATAACAACATTTCTTAAACAGCCACTCAAGAGAGCACAAATCTGTTTCAATTTCTCACCCTTTATTTATATAAAAGATTATCGAGTCACGAATCAAATTGAAATAATTGGAATCTTTTAATGATGGATAAGAGTGAACAGACAATATGCCTTGACACTGAATGAGGCAAGTGTATTGGTATATCAAGACCCAACTATGCCAAGACGTTCTACTTTGATAATACTCAGTACAAATTTGAAATTTGTCACTATAAACTGTGCAGGGAAAACTAGCATAATGCCATATACAGTCATGAATAATTTTTTTTTAAACCAAAACTGAAGCAATGCATTTTGGTGATATGCCTAATGACCACATGTTTGTATCGTCTGAGACAAATTTCAGTTGGCAGGTAATAATCCAAAGAAGCTCTTTTGACTGTTTTTATAATGTCTTATCTGGATAAATACACTGTATAGGCATGTCACGAGGTGCACTTGCATTTGCAATTTTCCATTTGGGTGTCAAAATGTACATGATGATTATAATGCATTTTTCAGAGTAATTTAAAACACAACATGTCTTTAATGTTAAACATTTTGTATATAATGCACATACATATGTGATGGTGTTGAATACAGTCATACAGATGTTTCTTTTTCTCTGACACAGATGGCAAACTGAGACACTTTATAATAGGTGTGTGTAATGGAAAAGAGAATTGCAATTTAAGGAACAGAAGGCCATGTATAAATCCCGTCTATGTATAAATCAAAACCTTCCCCTAGACCCCGATGAAAATGACCGTTTTCACGACAAGAACAGCACTGATAATCGCATATGCTGGTTTATGGCATGCCACCTTCGTATCAAGACACCGGCGCACCCAGGATTTTGTCTTGGGGGGGGCTCAAAGAAATTTTTTTTTCCACAAAACATTTTGTGACTCCCCCCCCCCATTCCTCCTCTCCCTTTCCCTCTCCCCTCCCCCCCCCTTTTTTTCGTTTTTTTTTTTTCAGGGACCCTCTTGGGGGGGGGGGCTCAAGGCCCCCCCCCCCTTCTGGGTGCGCCACTGTATCAAGACAGCTTATTGCTCTTTACTGCGGAATTCTCTTCTTATTTGGATAATATACAGGTGTTGCAATCAGCTAGTAGGCCCTATAAGCCTTCCTTTGGACGGAACAAATCTTTCTATTTTGAGCAGGACCTAAGAGCCTACCAGCACTTAATCTACACAACTTCCTATCACACCGGGATGTAAATATTTGAGTGGATTCAAATGCAGAAAATACCCTCAAATGTCTGAAATATGCTGGCAGTCTGGAGCCCATTGACAGCTTTTTATAAAGTGGGCACGTTTTAATACTAAATCCCAAAATTGTGTCATTCTCAAAATTCCAACCAAACAGTTATTAAGTTTGAGACAGAAAATGGACTCAACAGTTCGTAAATAGTGCAAACAGTCACATGGGAAATCTTGGTTCATCAGATGCTGGGTTTTTCAAGGAAATCAAGATTTAGTGTCTTTTTCAAAGATCGTTCATCCGAACTATTTTTGGAACAAACATGCTCACTTGAGTTGTTTTAGTTATCCCCTTTCACTCCAGGTATGAAGAAGGTGCTGGTAGGAAAAAAACATTAAAATATTTCCACCTGAAATGCTGTATTTATCAAGAAATTAGTAAAACAACGACCGAAAACAGTTTTGATCTCGGGGTAAGATCAATACCATTCTTCATGTTTTATAAGAAAAATAGAGTCGGGTTTTCGCTATTTTCTCGTGAATCAGATACAAATGTCCGATTGAGCTCAAATGTTCACAGGTTTATTATTTTATGTAGGCCTACATGTTTGATCAGACAAAGTATGAGTGCTGTCCTGTGACCTTTACCAATTTTGTATTGTACGTTTAATGTCATTCATAATGTCCGAATTACCGATTATTATCAATTTCCTGTCTGAAGCCCTACTCAGGGTGGAATCTCTGTCTGGGTATCGATTTTCATTAGAAATCTTTCACATTAAGACATTTTCATGACATGATATCATCGTTGGAGAGAATTCATGTGACGTCAATAAAGGCATGGCACACAATTTAAAGGAGCGACTACATGGCCTTAAGGTTGGAGTTGAAGAATGTTAGCATGTTGACATACTTGACCATTTTCCAACCAATTAAATTGACATGAATCGGAGACATAGTATAACAAAACGCTAAGACGTAAGTACGTGCTGTATAGTATTAAGTACCATTCCAGCTTCCCCACGGAGCACTTCAGAGATGCATTATCACTGCCAAAGCGTAATTGCAAGCACGGCGGAAAAAACAAAAATGAAATATCATGCAGACTAGATGATAATCTCAATGACATTTCAAAGCTGGCTGGCCGTCTATATAACAGTCCCTATCAGACACACACTGATGAAGGAGACACCACTAAGAACCGTCCATATTTCAATAGGAGATGAAACGGCCAAAGTAGCAAGCCTGTTATAAGCGCCATGGTGAAAATTTACGATTTAACATTTAATCCCAGGAATCTGCTTCGGTGACATTTATACAAAGACAAACTCATCCCAGTCCACTTTACAAGACTTGAGAATAACAAACGTGACAATGGTTGGTGAAATTCTGAAAAAATTGTAACATTTGTTAAAAGACTGATCATTCTGAAAAATGGAGAATGGAGGATTGCTGTCTGCGTTAAAGGTTCTTTGGTTCAAAGAAATACAGATTTGTGGGCAAAAATATCAATGAAGATACAGTAAAAGTAATCTGTGAAAATGTCAGTCCCATACGGTGTCCACTTTTTGAGAAAACAGTGAAAAACGGCCACAGTATTTCTTAAGTCTTTTCTCTTTTTCGGTCATTGTTTTACTAATTTCTGGATAAATACATCATTTCAGGCGTAAAAATTTTAACGGTATGTTTCTACCACGACCATCTTCATACCCTGAAAGTTATATGTAAATCTGTGAACATTTCTGTTTTGGTGTCTTACCAAAGTATGATACTACCTTTAATTGTCTCTCATTCTTAGTATAGCTGCCACATTTGTTTAATAGTAAATATACATGACATTTCTTCAGTAGTAAATATAAATGATATCTGACCTTTTGAAGAATGCATACATGCACATGCAAAGCAATCAATACTTTTTCTTTGAATCAAAAAAATAAAGAAAGAAAATTGTATTTCATAATTGCCAAGTACAAAATGGCCATTATAATGTCATGTCTCCTTCAGTTTTCCCCCATAGAGACAAAGCCATTACCACGGTTACTGCACTAACTAATTGCATGGCGCTATAATTTTTTAAGTGTTCACACACATATATATACAGTATATATATATATGTATATATATATCATATATATGAATGCAATGCATTTCAAACAGCTTCTAACTTGCAAATTTGTCAGCTGCAGTAGACTGTCGGCATGCCAACAGTTTCCGGGTGCATACTTTTGGTCGACCGACCGACCGACAGTGTGCCTACGCAGATGAACTTGAGTATGCACGTGCACTCCGGTCATGTTTGAGGAATATATCTGCGGTTTGTTGTCGGTATGAGCGGGGGCATTGCCGTCTGACAGCCGAGATGAGGCATATGGTAAACTGGGATATTTTTAGCACGGTGCATCTCCACAATTGTAAATGACATCCCCCACTCCCCCCTCCCCATGTACTGCACAATAGCTTTGACAGCTTCCAGAAAGCCAGCTGTTTACAAGAAAGGAAAACATGTAAACAAATAATTCAATTAGTTACGATTAGGACTTTAATTCTAGTATTGTTGATGCGCAGGGAATTTTCATTTCTGCATAAATAACCTTGATTTATTGCATGTCAGTTCAGGTTTCCCTTCGCCCATAAAGATCATTGATTTCAGACAAAGTCAATGAAGAACAAAAAAACAATGCTTGGTAAAACATCAATGGGACATACCAAATGTCAGGAACATTTGATACTATTTCATTAGCCTTATTCTCCTGTATGCTGCCATTTTCCATGTCCAGAGTTTAATCCATGCAGTTAGGCCACTTAGCCACATACATCTGTAATACAAGTACCAGTACATGTGAGCGTATTTGAATTTGAGGAATTTGGGAATTAAAGATCCTTTATGGTATCAATTTGCTGCCTTGGTAGATGTACCGCTACTTAACCTAAGCACATGTGTAGGCAGGCAGAACTTGAGATCAGATCAGATGAATTTTGCTGAATGAATCAATGTATAAAACCCAAAGTACTGGCACCCACATATAAACAGAGAATGACATTGCAAATAGAGCCGGATAAATGCAGTACTTACAAAGCCATTCCGTATTATAAATGGACATGAATTAGGAGAACTCTCTAAAAGGAGATTTTATCCAAACTACAAGGAGCCGGCTAAAAGCATTCTGACACTGCCCTATACTTCGAAGCTTAAGTTCTCATTGTCTCTAAAAACCTCCAGACAATGGTAGTGTGCCCCAATGACGTCACCTTCCGATAACCATACATAGATGTCAAACAAATTCTTTTCAAATTGAGACCTTATTCAAATCAGTCACACAGATATTGAGTTTACTAAAAGGTAATATCGTACTTTGGTTTTTGTCCCATATGGTGCCCACTTTTTGAGAAAACAGTGAAAAACGGACACAGTACTTTTTAAGTCTTTTCTTTTTTAGTTTTGATCTTTGAAAAGATCAAAAATAATTTTGTTCACCAGTTTTTATCTTTTCTGGATAAATAAAGCATCTCAGGCAGAAAAATGTTAATGGTATGTTTCTACCAGCACCATCTATACACCCTGTAAGTTATATGTAAATCTGTGAAGATTTCTGTTTCGGTATGCTACCAAAGTATGATACTACTTTAAGAGATGTGACTATTTCAACTTTTTCAAGCTGCTATTCTGAGCATTTTTCCAGAATGAAAAAGTCAGAAGCAGAACCTTGCCTTGGATATGTATACATCTCAATTGCCTTGACTTTGCACTGTAATTCTGTGAAGCCTTGGTCACATATGGGGACGAAAATTAGGCCAGGGTAAGGCCAGGGCTCTAGATCATCAGCAGTCAAGCATGCCAAGCCCACTGGAGCGACTTGGGAATAATATGACATTTCCCAAGATAGACATGATTTATTCAGCATGGTGTTATGTTGTGCCAAGTCTAGTCTCCTGTAACCTTTATGCACAAAACATATCTAGATGATACATAACCTGGCCACACATCCTCCTTGGCCCGTTTTGACAAGACAAATTTTTTATCTCAGTCCCTTTCCAACTTTTCCTTCTCCTTAATAGCGAGCGAGCGGATCATAATCTTTTTGCATGATTGGACACGCAATTTTTGGAGATATTCTCGCTCAGTGAGGTACACTAGAAATTTGATATCTAGATGATTAGGCATTTAAAAGGCATGTGGATGGCCTTGAAGTCATGTTGTGGCTTTTAAAAATTTAACCCAAATAAAAAAAAAAGGGAAAAAAGCTATCAGTTTTTTCCACAAAGTTTTTGTTTTTACATGTATTTCGAGTACCTCAGTTGTAGTTGTCGTCTGTTTTTTTTTTTCAGGTTTTAAAACAGCAAAATCATTGGGTTGCTGTCTCTTTCAATGATAATTTCTGACAATCCTTGGACTTGCCATCATCCATAACAAACTCTTTCCTGTTTTTCCCAAAGGCTTTCCATACAATTTGACAGAAAGGATTAAAAAAATACAATTCAGATAAATGAATCCCTTTTTTGGGGGGAGGGTGTGTTTTCAGTAAAAATCCTCCTAACTAGAGCCCAACAAACCTAAAATCAACCTTTCCTCACAACCCCCTCCGGTCTGTTACCTAGCTGCGCCTCAGCTGCCGGCACCCAGTGCAGTGGGCGCTCATGGCGCCTCCGCTTTGCAAAGCAAATCTGTCGGCGTAAAGGGCACTTCCATTAGAAATTCAAAATGCTCACGGATAGAATTCAAGGGGCGCCACTAGGCATCCCCCCATAGTAGCTACGGCACACGGCAGTATATCCTAGACTTAATGTCATGACAACTATGCAAGAAACGACATTGATGGCCGATGAAAAAAAAAAGACCCACAAAACAGACAAAAACGCCCACGCACACATCACACAAATGAATCATGATCAAAAACATATTGGTTTATATCTCCCCCTCCCCTCCACCTAAAAATAATCATAACAAAACAAAACCAGAAGCTATTACACAACAACCTGCTAACGAAGTCCAATCAGTTAATAAGCCATCCCAGCAATGGATGCAAGCTGCATGTAGTATAATTATATAGATGAAGATGAATTGTTAATACCTATCGAACAATCTCTCCGGATGTTTTGTGAGAAGAAGAAAAAAAACATGCAAATAAGAGGCTTGGTAAACACCATGTTCCAGGTCATTAATGATCGCTAGTTTTTTTTTTGCTGCCAGACTAATGTGCCACAATGCAAGAATGTACAACCAACACTATGCCTTCTCGACAAGACTAAAAATAGACTGTCTGGACGGATGAAATTCATTGGTTACTGGCTGTGGGCTGTACCATCAATATCAAGGGGGGGATCAGATGGAAACCTTCCCAGTTCCCACCACCATTAATAAAGAAACATTTTGAGGAACATTGAAAACACTCATCAGTCACAAGGGTTTTTCATGGTTTATTGCTTGTGTTCAATTGGTACTGATAAGAAGCATCTTTAGAACTAATAACTTGTGTCCAGTGGCTGCCTACCTAAATCCACCTGTGTTTATTGAGATTTAAACATATTGGTTCACAATTTTCATTAGTTTCTTTATTGAGCATCACCATCACCAAATAATAATGAGAAAACCCAAACTCAGAATAAAGAATGGCCAAATAAAGATAATAATTTCATTGATAACATCATCAGACACTGTTAATCTGGATAAATAATCAAAATGAATTTCTAAAAAAACAGAAAATATACTTATTATCTTTATTGGGGATGGGGATATAAAAGTACATTATCAATTCTGCTCTGACATTTACGCTAAGGGACTTAATATTGAGGAAAAAACCAGTAATATTTCAAACACAAATTGGAGTTGTCCTGACAGGTTTCTTTTAAATGAATCATTTAAAAACATGTAAACAATCTTGCATTTGCCTTCTTTATTTGACCAAATCTGACTCTCAGCCTAATCTCGGGACGTCTCACACGGGACAACCGGAGCCAGATCGGTTATTATTTGTGTGTTAAAGGTATAGTATCATACTTTGGTAAGAAACCAAAACAGAAATGTTCACAGATTTATGTATACCTTACAGGGTATGAAGATGGTGGTGGTAGAAACATACCGTTAAAATATTTCCGCCTGAAATGGTGTATTTAACTAGAAATTAGTAAAACAAAGACCAAAAATCTTTTTGATCTTTTAAAAGATCAAAAGTAAAAAAGACTTAAGAAATACTGTGGCTGTTTTTCAATGTTTTCTCAAAAAGTGGGCACCTTATGGGACTGAAATTTTCCCCGGTGACTGTTACTGTATCTGTCTTGATATTTTTGCCCATGAATCTGTATTTCTTTGACAAAAACCAAAATATGATATTACCTTTAACCAAACTGCTATAATCAGATGGCCAACTACAACCCGATTACTTTCGTTCCCACGCCATATTTTTCTTAATTACATTTTCATATTCGTGAAAACAATCTTTTTTAAAACCATGAGGCGCATAGTGCTTTTGGTGTGTCGATTGATATTGCAGCTAGCTGTCAGCTAAATTGCCTCGAGGAGTCCGGATGGCGGGGGCGTTGATTTCGTTGACATGGCCACCGCCGCTGCGACCAAGGTTCAAATCCCACGCAGGTCTACACGTAGATGGAGATTTCCAAACCCCACAATCCATAGTCTTCACTCTGGAAATAAATTTGTTACAATTTGTTTTGATTCTTTCACTGCCCTTCCAGCTGAACAATTCCTCTTCACTTTCTACTCACAGATGGACAGGCTTACTGTGCTATCTAAACACCTTGTCATGACGTCATTTAAGAGTCAAATTACAGAGTTCTGTATTCTTGGCCATCAGGTGTGTCGGCGAGGTATCCAATGTCGATACTGAAGTGACAATGTAAATCTGATTCCTGAGCTGTATGTAAATGCTTTTGAGGAATCTCTGAAATTCAACAATGACCATGATGACCAGGGGAGGCATTTTTCCAAATCTTCCATGTTTGTGAGGTCAGATGCATCATGCTCCTAAATTGCATTACTGTTCATCTTAAAGGTAGTATCATACTTTGGTAAGAAACCAAAACAGAAATGTTCACAGATTTATGTATAACTTTCAGGGTAAGAAGATGATGCAAGTAGAAACATACCGTTAAAATTGTTCCGCCCCAAATGCTGTATTTATCCGGAAATTAGTAAAACAAAAATCTTTTTGATCTTTCAAAAGATCAAAAATAAAATAGAAAAGACTTAAGAAATACTGTGGCCGTTTTTCACTGTTTTCTCAAAAAGTGGGCAAAGTATGGGACTGAAATTTTTACAGATGACTGTTACTGTGTCTGTCTTGATATTTTTGCCCATGAATCTGTATTTCTTTGATAAACCAAAGTAAGATTTTACCTTTAAGCATAATCTTACATACCGCATGCTGATGAGCAGCCATAAAATTCAAACCACAGCCTACTATTTTCACGTGCTACGCTATACATGTGTATACATGTGCACATTTGTGCTATGCATACATTGTTACAGTATATATTTGTAGGTACATTTCTATTGCAAAGCATAGGCCCCAAATATACAAAGAAATGAAAAAATCTTTTCTGCACAATAGACATTTTTTTACCAAGAATTATCCTTGACACATCCTTGACACTGGACAAAACAAGAAGAAGAAAAACTAAAAAAATCATTCACAAAGGATCACCAGATTTGTTTGGGACGACACGTCCGAAAGATAATTACATCATGATGTACATGGCATTTAATTAAGGTGTCGTAACTGATGAATTGAAAAGGTTGCACCACAAGGGATGGTTAGAATAAACTGAAAAAAATGCCAACGTAATTATAATTGACCAAAAGCTAGGAGTTAGGAGGGCCTGACGCGCTTTGACCCTAGCAAGCCTTCGATAAAGATCCTGCTAAGATCAAAATGCATCAGGCCCTCCTAAATTAACTCCAAGCATTTTATAAATTTCAGAATTCAGATCATTATTATTTTTGCTGATGAGCAGTTTGCAGCAGTTTATTACTTGTAAAATTTATAATTTAACCAGTAAAATGGCACAAACAATAGGTCATTCCTCTTGTAGCCTAAGGCTCCACATCAAAATAATACTTATCAAATAATACAATAATTATGACTCTTCACAACCGAGGATGGGACCTTAGGGAGACTTTCCCATAGGGTCGTGCACAAACTTTTCTTACCTATTTCTAAACATCCTCCAAACCAATGAACTTGAAATTGACATATGTTCATATTGGGAGCATTCTCTGTCTTCTATTAAACTGATATAAACAGTAAAAGTATGTCTATAAAAGGTAGCTGGTACCTTAGGGAGACATCGAAAAGTCTCCCTAATGTCCACTTTTAGATGCTGAAATGTCTCCCTCATACCCCATTTGTAACTACATGTACATGTATCTCTTAAACTGCATAATGCAAATGTATGTCCTACATGTGCATGTATGCATGTATGCACTTGGAATAAACAACTGTCCTTATGAGTGTATGTTGGAAACAGACCTGTATACTGTACATGTATATCTCACATCTAATGTTATTCTAATATTCTTAACCAAATTTCTGTTACAAAAAAAACAACGATCTTGTGCACAAGAGCCTTTATATTATACTAATTATACTAATTATACTCTAATTCATATATCCCGTTTGTAGCTTTAAATTCTCGTCAAGTAAGGTTGGGTGGGAGGGATACATTAATTTGTTTTTACTTTGTTTTTGTCTGGTTGTCTGGATGTCAGATCCTTGGAACGTCTGAACTATAGCCACGCCGATGCGTGTCAAGAAAACTGACAGGTAAAGGTGTTGCCAAGTATGGGACGTGCAATGCCCAGTTACTTAAGAGTGATGGCTGTTTTTGTCTTGCGGAAAGGGAACCTGTACTTCTGAATTAAAGGTAGTATCATACTTTGGTAAGAAACCAAAACAGAAATGTTCACAGAATTTTACGTATAGCTTTCAGGGTATGAAGATGGTGCTGGTAGAAACATACCATTAAAATATCTCTGCCTGAAATGGTGTATTTATCAAGAAATTAGTCAAACCAAACACCAAAAACATTTTTGATCTTAGCAAGATCAAAAATCCTTCTTTATGTTTTATAAGAAAAATGGAGTCGGGTTTTCGCAATTTTCTCGAGACTCGGACGTCCGATTGAGCTCAAATTTGCACAAGCAATTATTTCATGTATTATGCTAGATTAGACAAAGTGTAAGTGCTGTTCTGTCACCTTCACACCAACATTGTACACGGTCTTTAAAGGGCCACCTTGAGCATCGTCCTGGTAACATAGCTGCACAACCCTGTGGTTAATAGAGGATGATGACAGATTCCTTGAGTCAGAAATAGGTCACATGACCGGTGTTAAAGCCGCATCTGTATTAAATACTGCATTATGACTTATCATTAACAAACTGTTACAGTCTATAATTGATAATTTCACATAACAAATCCTGCTCCAATCTGGTAAATTAACCTCTGTATAATTACTGTACGTGTTACAGAGAATATACAAAGGTGTAAACATTGTGAACAAGCCGCTTTTTCATGGCCTTCTAGCCATCCAAAATTACAAACGTAATGCAGCAATCAATTCTGCATAAACGGACAACTGAAAAAAGAATTTCCCTAGTAACAGCTGGTTTGTCCCAAACAGTAATATCCAAACTCCCTTTTTTTACAGTGTTTCATCGATCCTCGTAAGTGTCTCAATTACATGTACAATGTGCGACAATCATGCCCAAAATAACAAATACCTATCTTTAATAAAAACCACCAAATGACAACGTAACATTTGGCCAGTCTGCACTTTTGGCTCCAGAATGGCGGAAAATCACCATCACAACAATTAGGCCTATATATAATGATTAATAGTGAAATTATAAATGATGAAAATGTATACAGTCCCCAGTAACTGCTACATAGTGACAAAAATATTCAACAAAAGTGAGGCTACATGTTTAAAACCAAACCAATGGCTTCAGTTATTGCCAAGCACGCTTCTACTTGCGACATATGCTTTCAGTGCAGGCAGACACACGGTTGCCCTTAGCAACAGCCTAAGCCACAGCCATCAATTCAGATCCAGACAAAAACATCAAGAGATGGCTAATCCCACTCAAGAACAAGATTCAGGCCTTAATTTTTCTATGATTCGAAGAATTTCAAAAGCATCAGACCTATGATGCAGGATCATGTAACCATCAGGAAAATAACTGAATAGGTCTATTCATCTTCAATCAAATACATGTAATAATTCCCTTATGGACACATAGCCAAAACGCACAGACTAAGGCCCGCACACATTAATTGATAATCTGTGAATTGAAACAGTACAGCACTCAAAAACTTTGATATCAGAGTGTTTGTCTGACCAAACAAAAATGTCCATTTATTTTGGGGTATCTTTTTGCCAGAGGTGGTTGTGTATCGCCAGTGGCAATGCAGTGGGGGTTTTGTGCCATTGGTCACCCCACAGGGAATGGCACTGCACAAATAATTTACATGGGTTTTGATAGCTTTGACCTTTCAATGAAAGATATCTGAATTAATGAATGTATTAAGTACATATATGTACATTACATGAGTTACATAAATTGTTCTGTCAACGTAAAGTAGATGGGCAAACATCTGTTAATTGCGTAATGTTTCATTTGAGAGCTTACAAATTTGGCAAATCAAATCGAATTTCAGTATCAAATTTAATTACACACCCTACATTTTTGTAGAGAAAAAAAATAACACTGACACTGTGTTAAATCTGCTGCCAAACCTAAGATGCGAGAACAAATTCAAGCAAAGAGATTCGAAGGGAGATGTTTGTAGTTTCCATATGGTACGGCAATTTCCTCTATCTCGGAATGCAGAGATCACAATTCACCCACTTTATATTCAAGAGGCGTTACACTATATCCCCAGCACAGCAGGGTTCAATATGTTTAATTGATGGATGTTTTTCACCGGTGCAGCAATAGCATAGTCAAAACAGCGTGAGGCCAGCCGGCTTAATGAATAACCAGACTTTTCCCTTGCTTGGTAATGGATGTCCTTGGTGCATCCCCCTCGCTAATTTATGCACATGCCTTCATGAATATTCAATGCACTAGCCACTATTATCCTTCTATTGCCACAAGAGGGCGCTACATACAATTTTTGTAAGTGCACGTTGCTTACAGTAAATACTTCTTACAGTAAATACTTGTGGTGTGCAGCATGCCGCACTTACGCCAGGAAAAAGAAAACAAAATTGTGGCAAATTGTGGTATGCAGGTGGGTTAGGGTTAAAGAAATGACAGATACACACATTCACAGTATGTTTCCCTCCTTTTCACATTTACTTGAATATTCATTATTACGACAACTTATCTTTAAAGAGAGAAAGTTTGTGTATGAGGGTACGAGTGTGCTCACCTCACAAGTAGCGCATCAGCTTCTGCTTGTCCAATTTGAAGAAGGGACTTTTCTTGTGCATTCTGTCACCTCTCAGATTGACCACGTAGGGTAGCAGGGCAGGGCGTCTGAGGAGGCAGCCATAACCCCCTGGGGTGTAAGCTCTGAGATTCATCTCCATACCATCAGCTCCTGTGACTGCCGCCCAACCTGAGAGACCAGATTTGCAAATGACATTATCAAACTTTGATAGCATACCGAAACAGAAATCTTCACAGATTTACCCATGACTTACATACTATAAAGATGGTGACAGTAGGTAGAAATATAAAGTTAAAATTGTTCTATGCTGTATTTATCCAGAAAAGACTAAAACCAATTTACCAAAAAAACAATTTTGATCTTTAGAGGATCAAAAATCCTGCAAAAAGATTTAAAATACCATGGGAGTTTTTCACTGTATGGGACTGGCAATTTCACAGATGACAATTACTGTATTTTTCTTTATATTGTTGTCATTGAATCTTCATTTCTTTGACAAAAGCCAAAGATATTACCTTAAGTTCACACTTCCCGATATTTTTAAGAATTGTTTACTGAACATACCTACTTATGCAACATTATTTTTGCTAAATTGTAATCTACTCAATTCTTAGTATGAGTAAGGGTTTGTTTTAATAGGGTTTCTTTTATCTACTTATCCATTCAAATGTTTTAAAGATACGATTAAATATGCTGAGGGTATTTAATCTTTTGATTCCACGTTATGAAATTTAGACAATTTTTTATGATTGCAAGTTCTTGTAATCCTGAATATTTTGTTTTGTTTTGAAATCCAACTCATGAGTAGAATTAGACAAATTTTAATGGTTCTTGCTTTGCCTCCCATTCTATAGATAGTTTATTGAGCCATCATCTGATCATACATCGGTCTTGTCCCCCAAGTCAATCTACTGAGTATGAAAGCAAACAACCACTCGGCAACGGACTGGACATTCACATTCAGTGACAAATATTGCGGAATCTGCAGAGACGGCATTTGTTGAGGTACGTACCGGCTGAGGAGAAGAGAACATCAGCAGCACTGCATTTCCAGCCTACTCCCGTCACGTTCATGTCCACTGGCTTCAATGGAGGTAAGGTCTGCATTCGTTCTGGGCCACCAAGGGGAACCTAGACATCAAGCAAACAGTCATCACACTATTACTTCTTGGAATGGTACTTTGAATTTAAAAGATAGTTTCCTTTAAAAAATAAAGGGCCTGTTTGTTTCAGGCAAGCAATTAGTGATCCTGCGCACAAAAGCTGCTCCATGTGGCGGGCAGGGCAAGCTAAAATGGGATCTGGACAAGCAGGATCACTGATCACGTGCCTGTAACTAACAGGCCCATAACAGAGCCGTATCCTCTTTGAGTGATCCCCCATGTACTGTTCCCAGGTTGCAGCATTGCTGTGTGTATCATTGAAATGATCCCTGGGGTGTTGCGGTGTGTGCGCGGTTTCATGGCTTCTGACTGCCAAATGAACAAAGATAATTGACTATTGGGGTCACCACCAACGTTGGGCTGGATAGCTCAGTTGGTAGAGCGCCTGTACGGTGTTCAGGTGGTCGCCGGTTCGAATCACGCTCCAGTCAATTTTTCTTTGTTCATAATTTATCAGGTTTGCAACATAAACGTGCATCTTAAATGATCATTGGGATAAAGCGGTTTGCAGACCTGCCAACCTTGAGAATCCGAAATGTGTATTCGGAGATGTCAAAATGTGTATTTTTCATCAAAAATGTGTATTTTTTCAACAAACAAGTTTTATGCGGCTTTATGTACCACTTGAACTTGCACATAAAATATTGATGATGTATTTGGACATATAGTTTCCTGCTATTGCTCAATGATGCAGTTTCTTTCATGCATTTCATACACAGAAGTATTTTGACCCACCTCCATGGTTGACATAAGGTCCGCGCAACTACCGATAGTTTTTTGTCCACTGACATCCAAAATGTGATGCAATTTTTTTCTAAGTGTTTCATGTCTTGACAAAGTCAGTGAAATCATCGGACAATAAAAATGGCAGATTTGTGCCGAACCACGTAGTCTGTCCCAAAGGTTTCCGCTCTGAAAATACTCAAGTCTCCGGAAGACATAACTTGTTTTCCGTACTTTTGCGTTCTTCACGTCACATCGGCCACTGCATGATGTTACGTTGTAACTCCCGATGTACATGTGCACCGTGCTGAGAAATCAGCACCGCATGGAAGGTACAGCGTGCGAAATATATGCCTTTCCATGAAGGTTCAATGAATTTAAAGATCTCCATGTATTCCATATACTGTTTCCATTTGATACTCAAAGCCATCTTCACCTCACAGTCATGTTTTTATTCAGCTCACATCGGTAAAGATCGTTTACAGATCGTGATTGTAAACAAGCTTTCACGTGCAGTCGATCGTGCATGCTTGCACCCACCACACACACACTCAATCCAAACAGCTTTCAGCTAACGTTATGCCGATCGTTCTGTATGTGAAGTTCTGATTGGTTCATATGTGTGTTCCCATGTAATGTGTGTACATCGAGTGCGCCAATCACGATCGCCCTATTTTACGCATTCGGGATGATGAGCCTCGTGCATGACCTCGTGTCACTTAGTCTTGCTCGCAGCCGCTTTTTCTCACTTTTTATTAGACTTCACACAGCCGTTTCTCGATTTTTGTCCGTGCGTATTTTATGGGGATAAAAGCGTATTGGTGTATTTTAAACAAATTTTCGTACGAAATACGCCAAATGCGTACTGGTTGGCAGGTCTGGGTTTGTGAGTGGTTTCACGGCTTCTAACTGGAAAGGAACAAAGATTCTTTTCATATTGAGACACAGCCGACATAGGACAAAGCTCAATTGGTAGAACACCAGGATGGTATTCTGGAGATCACAGGTTCGATTCCTCTCCAGTCAGTTTTTTCTTTGTTATACTTTCAATGAAAAAAATATATCATGGACAAATCCAGCCAAGAAGCCTGAGGCTTCTTGTGGGTCGGCATAGCTGGGGCCACTTCAATCTACTGATTGTACTCACTTGTCAAATGCTACAAGACTTATACTGATGGTCAGTTATGCTGGGTTTAACAATAATCAATCCAGGGGCTGATTTCACAAACGCTTTGAGATCATCGCTGAAGCCCAAAACCATCGCTAAACAGAAAATCAATCAAAACTTTGTGTAACAATTTTCCGTTTAGAGATGGATTTGGGCATTAGCGATGGTCGCAAAGAGTTAGTGGAATTGGCCCCAGGTACCTTCAAGCAGTTAGTGTTGGCCATGGTTTGATAATAGTCATCAGCTTCAGCAGTTGTGGTTACTCTGAGGGGAAGGACTTTGGAGGCGAAGAAAGTGAAGAACGCCGCCTTGTGACCCTGAATGCAAACAAGGACGATATTCCAAGGAAGATAATGGAAATGAATTGCAATGGAATCTAATAGTCATCTCATTAATACTAATTGAACAGGGTAACAACACGTTCACCCCTATGATGACTGCTCAGGGCATGGGCATATAATCTTAGGTTGTTAGGCCCTTAAATAATCCACAGACCATAGAGCAAGGAAGAGATCATCTCAGCTCCAAGGCATTCCAGGTGAGCATACAACCTGAGATGCAGCTATTAGGTGCATATTAACCAATTCTGTCTTCCAAGGTGCCTCTTCACTCCACCGTGGAGCTCAGAAAGAAACATTCAGGGACAAAGTGTCTTGCTCAAGGACTTAAATGCCACAAGTCCTAAGGTTGGACTATAACCCACATCCCATGGATTTACTTATTAAGTTTGACACACCAGGAGTCAATTTCACCAAACTCATTGTAACTTACTATCAATCGAAGGACTAGTGATGCATTGCGGCCCCACGTATTATATGATGGGTTATCCTTCATAACTTGGATTATGATCAATCGTAGGGCTTTGTTAAATCGACCGCTGACAACTTAGCAATGGCGCTACACTTCTGTACCTGTCAACCGCTAGTCTTTGTGGTCTTTTCTGTCATTGGTTCAAATCTTTCAAAACATCATGGACGATTTGCTTCATTTCAGGGTTTCATTTCAAAGTTCATAACTCTGGGAAATCACATCAAATTGTCGATGGAGTATCATTTAGATCCGAGAGTGATTTCAATCGAAATATTGAAATCAAGCAAAGAAAAAGGTTCTGTCCAGTGAACTTCTTTAAACTGCTCTCACCTCCAGGTAATCTATCCGTCCCATCCCAGCAAGGAAGACGGTGTTGCCAGGTTTAAGAATGATGGTCTTGGGTAGAATGCCTTTCTTCGGGATGACCAGTTTCAACTCGTCAACGGTCAGCTTGGTCAGAATCTGATGCAGAAGAGATAATGGGATAAAAGCTTGCCAATTAGGGCAGATCTCCTGGCTCTGCAAAATAAGGAATCCCCTGCTTAAGTGCAATTCTTTGGTAACTGTGAAAAGCCAAGAGATTCTACACAAAACCTGTTAAGTGGTAAATTTTTTGCTATGAACCATAATTTCATGGTTACTCATAAAGTATGCTTTAAATTCTGTAGGCAAAGAATGGCCATACCTTTCTTACGTGCCATGAGATAAGAAACCCAAGTGCACCAGTGAGCTATAACATTAGTATGGGTATAGCTGCTATTATTAGACCGAGCCATTTCCCAGCTCAGTTATTGCTAAAATGAGAAAGATTTGGGTTAACAGAAATATTCTTCATTTGTACTTTTGTAGGCTTAAGAGGACAAGAAAACCTTTATATGAGGGTAAAAGGGCCATTCCTTCAAGTACTCTCCATTTGGAGCGTTTGAGAAATGGGACAATCTTCCAGTAACCTTCACTGAGATTAAGATGGTTGTTCCTTCCACTGCATTCCAGCTGGATGATTTGAGAGTTTGACTGACTGTTAGTAACCTTCACAGAGAGCAGGTGGAATACAAGGGCTAAGAGTCACCATCATATAAGTACCTGTTGATCGTGGATCAGTCCAGGCGTATCGTAGAACCACGTTCCCAAGGCAAACTCTTCTTGTCTGAAGCGAAACGGCACGTCCTCCTTTCCTGACCTCTTTGGCTTCGGTTGAGGTGGGGTTGACTGCTTCCACTTGTCCACTGCCAGGATAAATGGATCCCCGCTGTCGTCCAGTGCTCTCTCATCTTCATCATCTGCCTTGGTGACGATTTCATATGACCTACCGACAGAACCTGCAAGAATAGAGTGCTCATTCAAAGTCCACCCACTCAACATCTGGGCTAAATATCTCGGGCTGGGTAGGAGGGATTCTACTGATCTTCCACCAAAAAAAAGAAACAAGACTGTATCAAACGATACTGCATCACATTACCTTTGACGTAAGCTTCATGGTCCAACACGCTGTCCTCTCCAACTTGTATTTTTTTCCTTTCTTCTTCAGCGTTGGCCCGCTTTGCCTCTTCAGACAATCTCTCTAATCGCAGAGCTAGCTTCTCGCCTGTTGGCTTCACAATAGGAAACCTGAGGTATGGAATAAAAGTAAGTTTGCGGTGACACCATGTAATTTCTTCTGTGAGAGTGTGTGGTTCTGAGAAGAACCGTTGGTATTATCTCGACGTTCCAAACAGTGTGCCCTGTTCGTCCTCAGGAGAGTGACATAGGGTGAGGTATGGAATCGACATAAAGTATGAGGTACACAAACTCACAATTGGTCTCCAAGTACCTTCCAATATACATCTACATAATCAGTGCCATTGTACAAGTTAAGTCATACTTAGCAATATCTATTGTTGCTGATTGTTATTTAGCAACTTGTATGTTCTTGTAGTTCGTCATTTATCCTTCGAGAAAGATCCTGCTAGGATCGAAACACTTTTATAGGCCCTCCTAACTCCAAGCATTTGTTATTTGAAGAGTAATATTTCAAGAGCTAATTCCAACCAAAATGAACTTTTTCCAGCAAAATCTTATTGGGGAAATGTTTGTGATGCAAAAAATAGAAACAATGGCTGCCAGCCGTAATGCCACGTGACACATTTGTTTGTAAATGAAAATCTATGTCATCAAAACATGTTGAAGGAGAATAAGGAGATGCCTCCAGATGGTAGCCAAACATCAGTATTGACGGCGACCGAATAATAATAATAATAATAATCTTGGAGGCTAATCATCCTTACTGGCAGCTGGGGTGCTGAATTGCGAAGGATGCGACTTCAGCGTGATCCAGTAGCAGGCTTTCGTGGGCGCTCTTGGCTGCCAGCCACATCAACCCATATATGATCACGGAGTACAGCCTGAGATCGAAAGTGTTTGATTTTTGTACAGTGAGGACAACCAGAGATCCCGGAGAAAAACACTCAGAGGAGAGAACCAATGCACAAATCTATTCACATATGACCCAGGCCGGAAACGAACCCGGGCCACATTGGTGAGAGGCGAGTGCCTATTAAACGCACTTGCCACCTATGCCCCCCTAAGAACAACAACAATAACTCTGTGCCTCAATCAATCTGGGTTACAAGGTTTAAGCCGCATCACTCCATCTTACCTCAGCAGGTTAAGGGTTGTACCTGGCCAACGGGAGATGGTTGCCTTGCTGATTAGCCAAGCAGCCTTAGCCTTGGCGTAATCAGACTGCAGGAGACGATTGAACAAGGATGATTTACCGACATTGGCGGTCCCTATAAATAAACAAACACAAAAGTGAACATAGTTTTAAACTACAATGGTCAGCTATTTAATGGTATGTCATTAACATAGGCTGCTTTTTCCTATAACTCTACAGGGGCCAATTTCATAGAGATGCTTAGCACAAAAAAATTGCTTAGCACAAAAATGGCTTGACCAATAAACCAAACCACCATTGAAAATTCGATTTTGATATTCATTCGATTTGATATTCATGGTCAGCGAACAACAGCCTAAGAACAATCACAAGTGATACACAACACATAGACATTTGGTTGTAATCATGTTTTTATTAAGGCAGAAATGTCATGCTTAGTGATTTTTTGTGGTAAGCAGCTCTATGAAATTGGCCCTTTCAAAATGGTCTTTCAAATAATAAACCAGGAAGCCCCTCCCACTAGTCACTGCATAGAGGCAATGAATACATGTCAGAATAGTGAATGCATATCAGACATGAAACGCGATTGTGATTGGTCAAAACCTGATGGGCAGAGCTTAATGGATTGGTCAAATCTTCATTGAACCAGCAAGCAACAAAACCTCAATAAATCTGTTAACAGTTTTTCTCAAGTCCTTTAGTCAAGATTTTAAAGAAACATGTTTCATGGCAACACAAATACTGCAATTTATGGAGCTCCATCCTGAGCTTCTACAACTAATAACTTTCATCATACCTAGGAGATAGACATCGTCCGCCGTGCCCCATTTCTTCTGCAGGGCTGTGATGAGACCTTCGATGCCGAAGCCAGACTTGGCACTGACAATGCAAACATGCTTCACATTCTCCTCATTGCAGACTCCTGCATCCACACAAGCTTCAAGAAGCTGCTTCTTGATGCGATTGTGACAATCAGAGGAGTCTTTTGGCAGAAGATCCGCTTTGTTACCTAGAAACAAAATAGTAATAACAAAGGGAAGATTCTGTAAAGATTCAATCTGATCGACGATGGTTCCACAAAATTATAAAATAATGGATACCAATTGACAAGTATTTATTAACAATATGAAATTCAATTTTTATGTGACCTACTTCAGAGAGCACAAAACTGAAGTGAATCTTAGCCCGACTTTCCCTGGCTTCGAAAAAAAAAAAGAAAAAAAAATTAACATCCATAAACTTTACTGACTCTGATTTTGGTCTAACGAGGGCGCTGTTTCACACCACCTTTGGGTACAAGTAAAAAAAAAACCCACATGAATTCAACTTGTGATACAATCAATTTGTCAATTTAGTAAAAATAAATTACTGGTAATGCAAATTAAAATATATTACATACGTATTATAACTGATAATTCTGATATTTGTCCATTTTTGTCATGATACTATCCCCAAAGATTGAGCCAATAGATGACCCTCATTAGGGGAAAAGTCTTACAGTGCTCAGAGTGCTACTTTGGCATATACGGTATGTGCATATTCATCAAGCATTCTGGGCTTATTCTGTGTTTGCCAAGAATTTCTAAGTAAAATTTGTAAGCAAAAATCTTTTATTATGAGAAGTTCACATTTCACAATGTGTACGAGCCACACAGAGCTGACACTGGCACAATGATGCCTTGCTCGGATATCTTACCCACAATAATCATGGGTTTCTTCTCTCCAACCATAACCTTCAAATCAGGAATCAAACTGCAAGGGAAGTCAAGCAAGTCAACTAGGACAACAACCAGAGCCCTCTTCTTCCGGATCTTAGTGATGATGTCCTCATAATCGTTCTCCCCAATGCTGACATCTAGCGCCATCTGTTTGTGAGTAAGGTACCAACACCTCTGGCATACAGCCTTGGACAGACTATCATCAGCTAGGAGCTCCTGGTACTTCTCGCTGGGCAGAAAGCCTGGGAGTCTGGGGTTGTTGCCCTGGATCTGAGCTCCACATCCTGAGCAGGAAATATCAGTGGCAGGAAGGCTCGGATTGGGAGTGCCGTAGACCTTCTGCCCTTCCTGGATCCTGCTCTTACTTGTCTTAGCTTTGCTCTGACGTTGAGTCTTTGCCTGTCGGACTGCTTTCATGGCTTTGATAATTTCTGGTTCCAGATCAGAGAGGGGGTGATTACCGATGCGTAGTTCCTCCTTGCTCTCTTGGATGATGCGCTCGGCTTCTAACTTTGCCTTCAGAGGTCTGCTCAAGACCTCCTCAAGCCGTTTCTTTCCCACTTGCTTCTCCGTGTCAAAAGTTAGGTCCTTGTGGTCGTTTTCATCTTCAAATCTCTGGAATTCAGTGGCTTTTTCGTGAGGTTCAAACTGGAAGAGGGATTGTATGTTGATACTTTTGTCTTGGCCTGCATCCTCAAACAGTTGCCCCAACTGTTTGTCAAAATCTTTCAGTGCCTCCTTAGTACTCAATCCGTAATCAGTGATCTCCTGGAGGTTTTCAGGAGCGCTTGTATCCATGAAGACTGGCTTCTTAGGCCTGGACTGATTCGTGTCCTTCATCTCGCCAATAGCGGTAACACCAGGGCTAGATTTGTGAGCGTTCCAACTTCCAAAATACTGCTGGTCGAATTCGTTTCCTTCCTTCAAATCCACATCCAAGTTTTGTTTGGCATCTGTCACACCTGCTCGGCTTTGCGATGTGAATGACTGATACTTCATTTTTGCAGCATCAGCAAAATATTGTCTATCAAATTCGTTAAGATTACTAGCATCGCTGTCACCAAATTGTTCTGTTGTTGATAACTCGGATTTTCTTAAATTCATTTGCCTACGTGCAGACGAGAGAGCCTCGTTCATTTCCTCATCATTGGGAAGTGAATCATGAAGGGCTCCCTCTACGCTGTGAATGTCAATATTCTCATGGTCCAATTCAAATTCTTCTTGAATTTGACGGTCAGATGATGTAGACCCCTGCTTGCCCCTTGGTCTAGCTTGCCTCTGTCCAAGTCTGACCACAGGGTTTGCTTCCAACAGCTGACCCACTCTTGTTTTCTTGACCCTAACTTTCCTCCTTGTATTTGTACCTCCACTTGCAGGAAATCGGGCATCGGTAACCAAACTAACAGAATGTACAGCTTGATAATAATTATTTGTCAAAGAGTGCCAATGGAATAGCTGATTATGACTAGGTACAGCTCTGTGTGTACCGTGGTTAAGATCCACTGCCGGATGTGACCGCTTGGCCGGTTCCATTTGTCCTTGCAATTGGCACCCACTGCCACTGCACGTGGGCGGGGACTTGTGAGCGATCCACGGCGGGCTGATCAGCGAGTGACCGCTGTGGGCCACAGATAGCACGGGACACGCAGTCAAGACTTGACGCTCTGCACTCGCCCTCAACAAGGCGCCCGATTTCAGAACCCATCGCGACTGTACCGGAGCACGAATCATTCTGAAACTGAACACGAATGATCCCCATTTACCACTTGCACCTGAAGTTTGAAGTCTTCCAGCAAATGAAGTTTATCTGTGGATTTGCAAGAAGAATGTTTCTCTTTCCCAAATTCTTCCTGACGTTTGAATCAGTTTAGTGTGAAACGATCAACGTGAGTTTGTGTACATTCCTCACTGATCGGTTTGTGCACGTGCTGCACGTGTGTCTCTACCTCGTTCGGTTTTTCAAAGGAGTACACGTTCGAACTCGTCTTCCGTGCAAGCGAAAAAAACAAAAACTTTACATAAAATAATCATTTGAGCGTATATTTTCCCTGAAAAAATATTTTAGTATGCCAACCAAGTTTAAATTCATCTCAATTTGTAGTAGGAGATTTAACAAGACGGCAGATTCCGCGGCCAAGGAGCCATTACCCATGAGCACCCGGTGCTCATGCGAACTAAAAATGGCCGCGCCCACGAAGATGACGAAAGTTGTTTTGCTGGCATGTGGGTCTTTTAACCCCATAACAAACATGCATTTACGGATGTTTGGTAAGTATCATAAATCTTGTAGGCTTAGTTACATCCCTTGCTCAGTTTTTTATGTGAGGATCGGTTCCAAATTTGCGTTTGAAATACGAGTCGCCATGCCGGTAAATGGAATGTTGTTTACATCCGACAATATGCAAGTGTACAGAAACGTACAGTACACGTACATGGACCTATACTAGCTATTAACCGCTGCCATGGCTGCAGGAGTACTGGCACTGCATGTACGTCGTAGACGTAGAGGTTGTGTGTTAATTGAGTGGAATTTATGGCATTGGTTCACAGGCATTGGTGTATGATACCCTTTTCAGGCCCTGCCTTTTTGTGAGTGCTACCAAACTCGCATAAACGGTTTGTTTTTGCGGAATTTTGGTATCAAATTGATGTCACTCATGCTCAGCAACCAAACCACAGCGAAAAATCCCTTACACGAATTGGCACGAAACGGTCGCAAGAGGGTGTCACGATCATCTCATTATGTGACGTCATCGCACTGACCAAAAATGGAAGTTTTCATGAATGAAACTGACGCGCATGGGCACATACTCAGCGATGCCCACTCTAACCATAGTTACTTCGACAGACCTCGCCACGATCTTTCGAATGGTACCAAAAACATACAAATTTGTACATTTCTTCGACCTTTTGACCATTTTTGGTGGTGTCACCCGACGTTCGAGAACTCACGGACACCGCGATCGTATTTGAACTTTGGTGAGCTGTATTTTTGTTGTCATTTTACCGCGAAACCGCGCCACCGTCTGAGTGTGATTGTTGGGTCGTTGAATATTCATATAACGTGTGTTGGGTCTATTGGTTGTGTATGCTGAGAGCGCCACATGAATATGCATAGAATTGCATGGTCATCCGGAGATGTCGTACGGCCGACTGTTGATCGTTGCGTAGTCGTACACCGCGTGTGTTTGAATAGGCACATCGCGTAATGCGTGCCCCGTACGTGTCTGCAACGGCCCTGCGTGCGTGCGTAACGAGTTGGGCCAGCACATGGTTTCCGTGACGTCACGAGCACGGCCTCGCGTGTTGACCAATCAGCGCGGCGCTTTTTACACACGCCACTGTTTCCATCCGTGTTACAGTGCATATGGGGAATTTTTCGCTGTGCAAACCTAAGGTTTTGGAAAGTTGTCTGGGTTTTCAGATTTTTAGGGAAATCACATACATGTATGAGGGGAGTAAGCGATCATGGCGACATGAAGAACGACGCTTGCTACGGAAAGTTAATGGCACAAACACACACACACTTAAAGGGAGCATATAGGATTTGCAAGGCCTCCAAAAAAAAATTATTGAGTTTGAGACAGAAAATGGACTCAACAGTTCGTAAACAGTGCAAACAGTCACCATGGGAAATCTTAGTTCATCAGATGCTGGGTTTTCAAAGCAAATCAAGATTTAGTGTCTTTTCCAAAGATCGTTCGTCCGAACGATTTTTGGAACAAACATAAAGTAAACTATTCTTCATGTTTTATAAGAAAAATCGAGTCAGGTTTTTGTTATTTTCTTGTGACTCAGATGTCTGATTGATCTCAAATTTTCACAGGTTTATTATTTCATGTACATGTTTGATCAGACAAAATATGAGTGCAGTCCTGTGACTGTTTGCACTGTTTACGAACTGTTGAGTCCATTTTCTGTCTCAAACTCAATAATTTTTTTTGGAGGCCTTGCAAATCCTATATGCTCCCTTTAACTTGGGACAAGATTTGTGCCTCACTTGACATTACTCCAGTGAATAGCATGCACATATTCTAGCATTTTTGAAGCTAGGGCTATTAGTTGGTGTACCCAAGATACCTGGATACTGTACATGGGGTAGGGCTGTGCATTCACGGGTAATTTTGGATCCGAGTACCCTTTGCCCAAACGGGCGGGTACCCGGGTACCCGCGATATAATATAAAACATAAGAAATTAAGAACCCGGAAGTATGTTGCGTAATGGCCGTTGGTGAGTACCGTATTGGGGCTCCGAGCCAGGCGTGCTAAAAAATTACCAGACCCTCCACTAAACACCCCGACCTTAAGCGGATTTCGGCTATTTTTAGGGGTGCCGAATTTTAGTTTACGCTATTTCTACCGACATGACAGGCCAAGCAAAAGTTAGCGTGATCTTTTTTCCGACATCGAACACCGACATCAAACACGATGTATGCATTGTCAGGGTTGTTATTTCGTTGCGTGTTCTCCGTAAAATATTTTGACCACCCCGTAAATCGCATTTTCCTGATCAGCTAAATCTTACTTGAATTTCAGTCGGTAATTTTGTCCAGTTGGCCAATTAGAAGAAACACACTTTTCACGTACATGTGCTAGATCTTAAGAAATAACGTGAGAAACATTCCTAGGGCAACGAACGCATTATTAAGACGTAATAACGATGCATTGTGCACATGGTCAGCATGGTAATCCCAAATGTTCCATGACTGGTATCCGCTCCACACACGGCAACGCGTAATAGCCACGATGTCAAAACAACGTGCACCAGTCTCGACCACGTGTGGGCAGGAAGACTACATACTGTATATAACGTACGTACTGTGTGTGCACGGTGTAGGCTCGGTCGGTTCCGATGATCTGCCGTACGCGGTAGGATTTTTGGTCGGTACATGTAGGCCTACATCGCGGCCGGGGTGCGTCGCGTTGTCGGGTACCGTAGATCGCGGCCGGACTGCGTCGATAATTGTGGCTCGCTGCCGGCTTCGGTACAGATTTGCGGTAAATAATCTGCTTTGACATTGCAAAAAACTACCAATTTTGCAGGTCAGTGATGTATTATATGAAAAAGGGCATAGTTGTTATTTTTTTACGGGTAATAGAATCGAAAAAATGGAGCCGGGTACTCGATGGTTTCGGTCGGGTTTCGAGTACCCGGGTAGAACGCACAGCCCTAACATGGGGCCATATTATCTTGAGTCTTCCCAATCATCTCCCGCAGCTAGAAAATGAATTCTGCTAGATTTTGGTTGAATGGGTAATGTTTGCTCAGACAGATGACTCTATTTTGTACTTGTGTAATTTGATTGCACTTGATTGCTTTTAGCTTTATTAAGTGAAACATTGAGTCATTATATTCATATTCTTTTGGTCCTTATTTGTCTAGTTACATAGATTTACTAGTGGACAATCAATCATTTTTACCAGTTCATGAATGTGCACAAAATTTTGCTTCTTTTATGTTAAAATTGGCTAGTTGCCAAAGGGCGCCCATGAAAGCCTGCTACTCGGTCACGTGTAGCACCATCCTTCATAATTCATATTGTAATTGCTGGGAACCTCTGGAAAACAGTGTGTGTTTCACTGAGCAGGTAAACCCAGGGTAAACAAGAAATAAATAAATAAATTGCTGGTACATTGTACAATACTGGTTCATTGTACGTACAATGCACATTGTTCAAGTACCAGCATTATTTTGTAATCTTAATTTTTTTGAAATTCTGAGGAAAAAAGGTACATATGTAACGTCTAAGGTCTAGTGACTGAGCAGGGAAACTGTGGACATGCAATGAACATTCATTTCCGTGAAGGCTCCCAATGCTTGCGATCCTAAAAACACCCTAGTTTGTGCTCTATTTTCTGTAACATACTGCATAATATTAAAAAAATGTCATCAATAACAATATGACAACATTCATAGTTGCAAGCCTTTTTGTGTAATTTTTCTTACTTTACAGTACACATAGGCCTATAAAAGTTTGTTCTTTTTTTATAAATATGGTCTGTGTTTCTGTACACTACCATTACTACCAATTGTGGTTGAACTATTTGACTTCTGAAAACCAGCAGGAAGGAAGGAAGCTAGGGAGGGAACAAATGACGGATGTAAATTTACAGTACAGGATAAAGGGCCTTCATGAACTGTTCTTCAAACTTAAGCTCATATGTACATACATTGTCTGGGTCATCATAGATAACAATAAACTTAAATCATACATGTATAGTGATACTTTATGCAGTAAAAATTTGAACTACGTTGTGCAATTTGTGCCCTGTACATGTACCCAGCATTGGTAGCACTTTGAGGACATTGCTAGCTCTTAACATCAGATACGCTTCAATAACCTATACTAGTGTAATTTACCATTTGTGGTTTAAAAGAATTGGGCTTCAGGATTAGGTTATACAAAGTGCTTTGACACTTGTCCATCTATAGAATGTACTTGTACTGGTTGCCTAAATCTTGGTTACGGTACTAAAATGGCCCACTGCAAGGAGGAACTAAAAAGGGCATGATTAATTGTATTGATTAATTTTAAAAAGCCACAGTGGGATTTCACTTGAGTCATACACAATGGAGTCTTCAGATTTCTCTGCATGATTTGAATATTTTTTTTTGAATATAAATTTCAAGTCAGTTCCATGCGCCATGGGTAGCCTCTCATTCTGACAGCAGCTTGTTAACATGGTGAAAGTGCAAGTTGGACGTTTATTCTTAGCTACTGTACCCTTCATGTACACGTATGCCGTGTACACGTGTACGGTCAATGTTCAATCTCTGCACTGTCCCCTCCTTTAGAATCCATCAGACATGTCAAAACGTCAAGTTAACATTACCCACTTGTAGGTTCTGAATTATTGTGCTTGATTTAGCAGTATTTGAATGGATTTAGGTAATTCTAGGAAGTCAAGTAAGCCATGTGTATGTAAAAATATAAAAGAAAGGGCCTGCTATCCTTCAAATTCCACCTGATTTTCATGGTTCCGAGACTGCTTAATCAACTTATACGCAAATGATTTTCTTATTACTTTACTTTGTATTGTTTTTTATTTTTCGTTGGAGTGACTCCCATTTAATGTTCATAAGTTAAGTATTTTATTAATTTCAATCTTATGATATTCAAATTTTGTGTGTGAGATGACCGGCATAATTAAATTTGGTTCCAAATCATGCAAGAAGGGAAATGTCACACCTAGGATCTTAAAGGATTAGGATGAAAATTGAAATCAAAATAAGCGTCAGGTGGATTGGGTAGGCACCCAGGGCACCGTCTGATGCAATTAATTTGTACTCTGCTCAGGAGCAGTGTACTTCTTTAAGCTGCTTAATTCTGAAGGGTTTTCTCCAATACATGTGTATACATACATGTATACTGTACAGTATACACACCTGTGCTGTATACATGCAAACTGTGTGCAGTATGTTGCATTATGTACAATTGTACATGTACACGAGTTACCAGGTCACTGTACGTGACCTGTAAATTCATCCAGCAATGAAAAGTCAAGTGTTAAATTGTATTGAATTCAAACAACAAATTCTCAAAGTTGAAGGTTGACAAAAATAATATTGATCACTGATTGTTTATCACATATTTAAACATTTTTTTTAGAATGATGCAGTTTGTGTTAAATTATTCAGAAAATTTCACTTGAAGAGAAAGAGTTAACAGATGGTACATAACCTTTTGGGAAATTTGTTATTTATTGTATTTCGTGTGTTGAATACTCTTGTTTTGCCAAAATAAATGAATGAATGAATGAAAGTACTTTTGTGGATTCCTGTAGATAAGGATAAAAGTGAATTTATATTTCAATGACTTTATAAAATTTAGTCAGTTTCCCTTGTGGTTATTTGATAAATTTACATTTAACTCATCAAACCCATTTACAGGCACTTTTCAGAACAGTTTTTATACCCCTTTCTCCACGGGAATCATCTGGCGTATCGTAAGGTACGTCTAGGGATGATTATGGACTCATGTTTACATGTTTATTGCATTACAAAAACAATAGACTACATGTATACTTGTACAATGTTCTTGTGCAAGTTGAGTCAACATACACGTACATGGACGCGGACGTGCTGTAACAGTGTAACTTACATACAACGCCCCAGCAATGTGGAAAATGTGGTAGTAAATAGCATTGAATTTGATCTTGGCAAAGATTTGACAGATGGAAAGATCCCTGTGAAATTGCCTGCCCTTCTAATTTGGCCATCAATCAATGGTCGTCACTGTCCATGAGTTTCCCATTGACTCCTACAGGCTGATGATGATTCTCAAAATGCCTCATTGCCCATGATGGTCAGCCACTGTGCCCAGTAATAAGGCCTACAACAACAAAATAATATTCATTTGACCTGCCTCCAATGTTTTAGCCATTTATTAAATTTGCATTAAAAAAAAATTGATGTGGAATTTTGATGATGCTGCTGCAGAGGGGAGCCATGGATGAGTCTGACAAACTTGACCACATAAATATATGGTCTACATGTACATGTACAATCAGGGTTTGAAATATCCACTAGACCGTGGACCGAGTCTAGTAATTTCAGTGTCGGTCTCGTAAAGTGTGTACCGCATTAGTCGGACCAGCCGACTGTCTAGTGATTTTGTTTTCCTTGCACAAATAAAATGGTTCATAAATTTACGATTTTTAGCACAATATTGCATACAATTACATACATGAATGGCACAGGTCTAGTGAAAAAATGTTCAGGTCTAGTTAAGTGCTTCAGTTACTAGACCTACTCAGTGCTGTCCAGTGCTTTTTTTTCACAAAATTCAAACTCTGACAATCTGTTGGTATTGTTGGAGTGAGTTTGTTATGTCATGTATGTATGCATCAATCCAATATTTCAAACCAGGAAAGGAAAGGAAGGAAATAGAAAGGAAAGGATTATTCATCGCGGTTAGTACAGATAAGGAAAAAGTTTATCGATGTCACGCGATGTCGTGTTTCTGGTAGCAACGTTTTGGCTGCTTGAATGGCTGATGACGTTGCCTCATGAAGGCTAGCTGTTCCAGCATCCGAAACGTCACTACCAGCAACACAATATCGTGTGACATCGACCACCTTCAATATGCACAATGTAACATAATTAATCATAAATATAAATTATTTTTTTGTCAGGGAGATAGATGTAATTATTGCAAATTAGGTTTGCCCTTCTCTGTCTGTTAAAGTCAAGCCTAATTTGCATATTATTTTGAATAATTTGTCACAGTAATGACACTCATGACAGTGAGTGTTTTGATGAACAGTGTGTAAAGTGTGTTCAAGCATTGATCAGTCTGACATGTTATTATATGGTGTGTGGCACTTGAAACATTTATAGGTACCCGCAATAATCCTCACTTTTCACTGACTGACTGTACACCACTATATACACTGTACCAGTTAGTGTTTTCAAATTAGTCTAGAAACCTTGACCATTCGGTTCTCATTTCAATTCCACATATTTCTGTATTCAAGCACCTACCGGTAGTTAAACCCACATGTTTAGGGTACTGATACTGAACAAGCTACGCTACGGTATATTGCAGAACTACATGCATGAACAATTCTCTATACTTGTGCAGCGGTTTCAGAACTGTAGGCCTACGAAAGCAGTAATTGTTAGAACTGTAAATGGTAGATTCTGCCTCATTTCAAATGGATAAGAATTAACACTCCTGACTCAAATGGTTTACATAATGAGTTGCTATTCAAACTTTGTAAGATGTCCCCCTTCTTGATGTCAGTGGCTTTGACCCATGTATGAAATGCCACGCCCTATGTTCTTTTACTTGAATACTATGCGAAAATTTGAGGAGTACATTGTAAATTGTGTTTAAAGCTGGGCTCCAACGATTTCGAAAAATAAGATGTTCGCGTAAAATTTTGTTCACCTAGCTCCAATTAAGGTAAACATATAATAAACTCTCACTTTTTGAAGTTTCTTGATGTGAATTTTAAGCCACCTTTTACCGTTCCACATTCGCCAAGAATGATAAATTTTCTCTCGACTTTGCCCGTTTTTGGTTCATTTACATATCATGAATATTCATCTTTTCCTCAAGTTGGTGACGTAGAAGAGGGGATTCGCTTTCCTTATGAATATTTATACACAGTGTGTTGCATATTACATTCCCACACGCAATACATCCACTCCAATCATTTCGAAAGTAAAATGGTTGAAAATGATACATATGGCGACCGTCCTTGGTAGGAATACAGCATCGATGAAGAATCAATGTACCAAATCGGATATTAATGATCATTCGGGCAGTGATTCGGACAGTTTTAGCATACAAAAACCGCATGTACACAAAACTCAATGGAAATCCCATACAACTCCCGCGCACCGAGGGGATTCGTTCGTGGACCGTATCCCCTCTACTACGTCACACATTGACATGAATTTAAATAGCGCCACCCACGGCCAGTTTGGGTAAATAGTCCCGAGAATTTACAATTACTATCAAATTTTATTTCCAATATTACTGAATAATGAAAAAAACAACAGCCCCATTGAATATTATGAGAAGGTTCTTATATATCTTATTAACAAGGATTTGTATTTGTTTCATTTTTTCACAAATCGTTATTCTCCATCTTTAAAGGTAATACTTTGGTAAGACACCAAAACAGAAATATTCACAGATTTACTTTTAACTTACACGGTATGAAGATGGTGAAGGTAGAAACATATAGTGTACCATTAAAATTGTTCCGCCTAAAATGCTGTATTCATCCAGAAATTAGTAAAACAACGCCTGAAAATCTTTTTGATCTTTTTAAAAGATCAAAAATAAAAAAGAAAAGACTGTGGCAGTTTTTCACAATTTTCTCAAAAAGTGGGCACCGTATGGGACTGAAATTTTCACAGATGACTGTGACTGTATCTTCCTTGATATTTTTGCACATGAATATGTACTTCTTTGACAAAAACCAAAGTATACCTTTAAAACAGCCATTCCTTAAAACATATTTAAGCAGATGGAGCATTCATAGATCTTTGAGCATGTTGAGAAGAAGTTTACTTGTTAGGATGTTTATTGAACTGCTCAGTCTCAGCTTGCACTTTAAAAAAGGCAACGTTATCAGAGTTTTTCCTTCAAATAAAATGGAATGACTACCCAAACATTTGAAAGGATATTAAGACAATGAATGACAGTGAGTATGGGACATTGCCTTTCATCCAAGAGATTGCCAGATTGACCTCAGTTTGTAAATTTATGTCAGTTTGAGCCTGTGGAATGCACAGTACTGTCAGTATACATGTAAACATGTACATGGCAAGGATCCTGTCATCACATCAAATGATCAAGGCATCTAGAATTTCCAGTGACAGTGCTATATTTACATGTACTGCTACTGTACATATCATTCATTATGAATATGGTGAGGTGTCTTCCTAACCAGTTCGTCTTGTCGCTTGACTAAATTTGCTGAAATTTGACCAGCAGGATCGTTCGTTCGTTCATCCGTTCTCGGCGCTTCCGCACTGTCAAATTGCAGCGTGCACAGCATGGTATGCTACAAGTTGAACGCCGCAGTGAATTTGCAGTCATGCCGGTGTACGTACATGTATGCATGTCACTGGTGGATAAGGACTTCATTAATCTTCCGTTTCTACTTATAAGCTGCCGAAGGTGATGATCGCTCATCTTGGGGCTTGCTTCATCCTTCATAAAGTCCGATATCCATGGACTAGTCAAAGTCAGACAAGCACGTCATGCCGTGAAGCAGAAATTTTCATTAACTTGTGCCGACCGTCATCGTCTTGTTTTTTTTCTCCTGTTTTTGAACACAGTCTGTCTCTATCATAATTAACATTGCCATTTCATGATCTCATACAGCGTGTTTGAGGGATTTGAAGATTTGCTGGCATGCCAGATGTCTGATTCCAGGGGATATACTGTGGGATTCCCAGGCAATCAATACAAATATTAAGTGTCAAAATCTGAATAAACACTGATACATTCTTTTAGGTAATATCATACTTTGGTTTCTGTCAAAGAAATGCAGATTCTTGGGCAAAAATATCAAGGAAGATACAGTAACAGTAATCTGTGAAAATTTCAGTCCCATACAGTGCCCACTTTTTGAGAAAACAGTGAAAAACGGCCGCTTTATTTCCTTAAGTCTTTTCTCTTTTATTTTTGATCTTTAAAAGATCAAAAATAATTTTGGTCATTAGTTTTAAAATTTTCTTGATAAATATTCCCTTAAGGCAGAAAAATTGCAACAGTATGTTTCTACCATCACTCTCTTTACAGTACATCCTGTAAGTTATACATGTAAGCAAATCTGTGAAAATTTCTGTTTTGGTATGTTACCAAAGTATGATACTACCTTCAATGATACACCACATGTAGACCTTGATACTTCCACCCAGTACAATAACAAACATCAGACTTGGAAACACATCTTGAAACTCATATATGATTGTAATGTTTTACAGCTACTGTACATGCAATATAAGCAAAACCATCCATCTGTATTTGAATTGTTTTTATAATAAATAAACATCACAGAACTTGACTCTTTGCCTTTTTAATTTTTTTTTTTTTTGGGGGGGGGTCAAATCCTGTATGTTTACCGTATTCAAAATATTTATGTGAAGTCATGTGACATGAGCACATGTCGTGAGAATGTTCACACTAAGACTACATAAATTTTGAGTCTACAAAGCCTAGCTTGTGGATATTCTATCCAGCATGTCCAGAGAAACATCCTACCACCTAACAGGCTGACAAATGTCAGATTTTTGCTTGAGTGGCACTGTTTTCCATCATTTCCTGATGAGCTGCTCAGTAAAAGCAAGTTTGATTTGACTGAAATGAGCCCGAGCAGAATTTGACATGTTACAGTACACCGTGGGCCAGACTGTATTCTATTTGGATGTTATGTACGTGATCATTCGTTCTTCATGTCAAAGGCAGGTATCCAATAGACACTTTCGGCTGGACTGTGAAAAGGATACAGCCAGAAACAGCCAGAGTTGGATTGAACATCAGTGGCGGATCCAGAGGGGGCGTTGGGGCACATTGCCCCCCCCCCTCACTTCTTCCTGCAAAAAAAAAGAAGAAAGCATAAACGAAATGAAAAGAAAGAAAGAGGAAAAAACAATATTAAGGGAGGGAAAAGACTCAAAAAGAGAAGAAAAAAGAGGGAGGAGACGATTGTCTTGAAATGCATCTGTCGTTGTTAAATTGCCGCATTTTATTTCCACGCCACGCCCCTTTCCCTTTTCTGAAAATCCTGGATCTGCTCCTTAAAATAGTCGGAAAACAGAAGAACACTTTGACAACATTTGGACAGTCACCTCAAGAAAGTACTCTGAGTATGACCATGCATTGAATCAACAGATTGAAAAGGGCAAGCCTGACATGTAGTCAGTTAGAATCATTACTGCTTCACTGATTGCAAGTACTAATCAGACATGCAATGTGCTATAGTATGGTCATCAAGCTGCTAGGACTACTACACTAAAAGGTAAAAGTCACAGGATGAAAATTCCACTTGAGTTACCATTGATGGGTTTTTCTTCACTGGAATCTGTGGAGTGTGGAAGATATTCAGTGGTTTACAGAAGTTCAACCCGTGAAGGGTAAATCACACAGGTGTGGAATAAAAACATGTTACAGATCTGTCTCATTAAGTCAAACAGTTTCTCCAATTTCTTTCTTTCTTTCTCCCTTTTCTATGAGTTGCAGTTGGCTCAACTCTGCTTGTTTGTTATTTGCCCGCCTACAATAGACCGATCCAGTAATGGGTATAACTCCCTCCCACTCACTTCACACATGGCCAATGAACGCGCACTCCTCTCCATATGCGCGCGTACACTTGTCGGACTTAATAAGTGAACATGTATCGGACATTTTGTTGCCAAGTGTCAAAGTTCTGTCAACATGAAAATATCAAACTAATTTGAAATTCTTTGGTTCAAATCCTGTCAAAGTGAAATTTTCCCATCCGAATTCAAAATGTTTGTTGGGGAGATAAATACAAATTAGGCATCTACATCAGTGAAGGGCAAGCCTAATTTGCATTATAAAAGGAACATGATGCACAAAATGTTCCATGGTTGAGTGCATCACACGATCCAGTACATGTACTTAAGTTTTTCACACCAGCGTAATCTTGCCTGAGATTGTCTGATCCTCCATATATCATCAGAGTGATCAGGCCTAGATGCTGACATATCAACATCAACCTCATATGTACCTGACATTTACCGCAACTCGTAATTTAAAACCCGAGCCAATATCCTGATTTCTCTGCTTAGAGGAGCAACATGTAGATCTAGGATAGGATTGGGAATTCATGCCTATTTCCTGTATCTTGTCTGTTATTAAACGGAAATAATTGTTGGGCATAAAATGTCTTGATTATTATAAAGAAGTGGGTATGCAGCTAGTCGTGATTGCAATTTGCAGACAGTCAGTTCTGGACAAATTTCATGAGGAAAAAACCATTAAATATTCAATTTTACATAATTTTCTTGGGGATAGTAATTCATTGTCAGAAAAAATTAAGTTTTAAACCTTTTAATTGGCATACATCTGCAACTTACATTGTAAATGAACAAAATACTTACTGCCCCTCCTCTATCCTGCACATGTATGCTGTACATGCACGCAATGTACATGTATGCTACCAAAATGTTCCACTGCAAACAGTTGTTATCTCCAAGTTGACTCAGTGTAAAAATTGCCGAAATTCTGTTTAGTAGGCCTAATCGGTATATATTCCTTGTGGCTTCATGAGCATGTTATTTTTATGCATGAAAATCCAATGGAATTTTGAGTTTGCTTTTGCTATTAAGCAAGCAATTTTTTATGATTAGTACAATAGTACCTTCATGAGATGGATCCCATAGCTACAGACTTACAGATATTTTTCTAGTATAAATAACAGATTCTGTGTTCAACCACCTACAGACCCTAAAGATGGGATCTATGAATACTCAACCCACAAAGATTGGACAGTTGTTTGCGATGGACTGGAGATCTGTCAGTAGCGAGCGTGTAGATCTCATGACAGATTTCTCAATATTACCAAGTGGTTGACGTCATCTCCTTGTTTTGGCAGAGAGTGGGGTTCATCAGTTTTGATCAGTTTTTGTGGTCGGTAACCATCCGATCTCTACTTTACTGCAAATAAGTACACGTAGTGATTTTGTGTGCATGATGTAACACAAGTTTGGCTAGCTTAGAACACTGATGATGTTATGATAGGAAAGTTTCCAAAATTTTGTATTTTCTTTTTAAGCTCAGTCTCGTGATGGAGCCTCATATTAAAGTTGTTTTGATTTGTCTGCAAAGCCTGCATGGTATCAGGTGGACTTTCAACAAATCTCAAACAATCCCCCGCAGTTATTTGTCCAGGATTGATTCAGCTCGCATCGGCGAGTCTTATTTCGGGCACTTTGTGTAAGTGCGCTTCCTGGGTTTTGTTGTCTTTGTCATCCGGGTAGAGACATCCACGATGCTACATTGAATGAGCCATCCCACGTAGAAACCAAGACAAACATGCAAACTTAGGGTTTGAATTTTTAGCTGTGTTGTTCATGCTGTTGCTAATTTTGTGACAAATTATGCAGATTTTGTCATTTGGATTCATGAGCTTTTTTTGATATTTAGACTTGACATTTGGTATTTGTCTAGATGTGGGATGACATATTCATTTTTGTATCCTGATGCCACTGCCTAAATGCCAAAGCCCACATTGGATGAGATGGGCTTACAGATTTCATCCATCCCCCTCTGATTTAGTTTTAAATTGACTCAGTCTTATTTTGGGCATTTTGTATTTTTATAACTGAGTGGGCTAGCTTCCTGTGTTACATGTATGTCGTCTTTCCTATTTTGACCAATGATTATTGCAATATTGGATAAGCCAGACCCACGCACAAGTAGGCCTAATACTCGGATTTCATTTCCAAGTTGTATTGTTCGTGCTCTTGTAGATTTTCAAATGAAGCATAGATTTGATCATTTCAATAACCCTCTCGCATATTAAATCTAGTATCTTGCCTTGTATGTGACTTGATTTCATTGCACTTTTTCAAACATTGCATGTTTCTACCAGTATTATCTTTATAACCTGAAAGTTATACGTAAATCTGTGAACATTTCTGTTTGCGTATGTTACCAATCCTGTACTTTGGTAAGAAACTGAAACAGAATTCTTCACAGATTTACTTTTAACTTACAGGGTATGAAGATGGTAAAGGTAGAAACATACCGTTAAAATGTTGCCAGAAATTAGTCAAACAACAACCGAAAATCTTTTTGATCTTGTAAAAGATAAAAAATAAAAGAGAAAAGTCTTAAGAAATACTGTGGCCGTTTTTCACTGTTTTCTCAAAAAGTGGGTACCGTATGGGACTGAAATTTTCACAGATGACTGTCAGTGCATCTTCCTTGATATTTTTGCCAGTGATTCTGTATTTCTTTGATAAAAACCATTTAAAGTATGATATTACATTTAATAAAAATTTCACTTTCTGTGATTGCAAGCAAACTGTTGCTGATCAGTGCGAGAAGGTCCATCTTATTCCTCCATAGCGTCACACAGAAATCCTCCATGGATGGTTATTAATTCATGAGAGATCAGTGAAAAGTTAACAAACCACACAATGGCCAAAGTTGACTTGCAAATTTATTTTAGGCTTTTGATAATTCTTAGTGTGATCATCAAATTGATGTTCTTTTTGTGTCTTTCAGGAGATCCCCTCTCTAAACAAGTTTAAAAGACGCAAAATCAAATCCCTTATTTCCTCTGTCATTCATTGTCAGATTCAAAATTTCAAATATTATTACAGTATTTCACGATACGTATATCCTACCAGTGTACATAATTCATACTAGTTAATATTCCTAAAAAAAATGAAAAGATATTTTCGTTCGTTCAAAAGCATGCTTGCCTTTTATAATAAAAATCCAGTTTTTGTCTCAAAATTATCTAGACAGGCACTAGATTTGGTTGTGGAAAGGTTGTTTTTCCTCTGCCACGAGGAAGTTGTTCACTTTAAATTTTAATCTAAAATTGGAATTAAAAATTTGGTGAAAAATCCAAATTTTATGATCCGAAATTATTTATTGATATTGCGTGGATGACGAAACAGGGGTACAAAAGACGGAGTCCCAGATACCCAGTGACAATTTGTACAGACTGATGTATACGTCGTGCGTGTAAGGTTTTGTGCAGTGGACATGGTGGAGAGACCTGTTAAAACCCATCCCGCGTATGCATATAATGCACAATTTTCAACGTCACACCTTTCATCTTCCCTTCATGAATTAAACATTTTTCTTTCCCTTCCACGTTTTGTCCGCTTCTGCACATTACCGGCCGAGCAAAACAAATTTTTGTCTTGAAGATGACGTGCAACTCGGCCGGTTTACCCCCACAAAAGAGCAAATAAACCATGTCTTAGCATCCATATGATATTAACTAAGTAATCCACTTTCCTATTTGGGATTCATGCGGAAGTTAGTTGCTCCCTTGTTTTACTTGGACAGTAAATTGGATTCCTCCATGCCGCGTAGTGGCAGGTTACGTGCTGAATGTTTAACCATCACTGACGCCTGAACCCTGCCTCCCGAACCCTGCCCTTTAAAGATGTAAATCTTGGAGTGTTATTTAAAGCCTACACACTGCAGGAGTAGGATATGTACATTTGTGTACATGTATGGTACTGGTAGCCACCAGGACTGCATACAATGTACATGTATGCAGTAAAACCAAAGAAATGTAATTATTAATGTTCTAGTTCTCTGGAAACTGTGGACGCCCACCAAGATGATGGTGGTTTGAGCCAATTCAGGAAGTTGTATTTACTCCATCCCCTAGAATAAATGTTTTTTCAGGATATTGTACATGTTCAATGTTGCCATGAAATGTTGGATACTGTACTGTAGTGTACATACACTGTACATTTTAATAGCAACATCGTTGCTAAGCGTTTCTGGTTATCAGACTAGTTTACTCAGATCTTGTTTCAAGGTTCATGCGGTAGTCGCTTGTTGAATGTAAAGGATTCTTCTTGGAAAGTTAATAAACATAGTACAGCATGTACTTTCATAGTGTAGCTGTATATACTGTACTGTACCCATTGTGTACTGTGAGCATGGTGAGTGACCTCAAACTGTATTTAGGGAAAATAATGCAATTGTGTGGGTGTTTTTACCCAGTATAGAAAAGTTCTGAATTGTATTAAGTACAGTTTCCAGTATACTTTGTCATGCTCTATCGCTCTAGTGACACTACACATGTACATGTAAAGGTACTGGAGGGTTGCTTTTTTCTGTTTATTTTTTTTTAAGTTGCCCTTTTCATTTGATTGCAGTAAAAGTAATTATTGAACAGCATTTTAGGCTTGTGTTTTAAATTTTTTTATATGAAAACATTATCACAGTTTAATAGAATTGTTGAATACAGAAAAAAGACTTTTTGTGTTATCAAAGATCCCCTGATGGGACCGACAATTGAATGAGCATTGATTTCAGTCTCGTTCCAACCTATCCAGTAACTGCACCGTGGCAATGGGTAAATAAGAGCCCAGCAGTCCCGCGGAACCATTAGCTGAGTAAACCTGGAATCTCGGCTCCGCTCGGCACTGTAAAAGATCGGGATCGATACGAGCAGAGGGGTGGTTTGTTCCGGAAAAGATACTGCGGTCACTTTGGAATGATCGTTTTCCGTAGTTTTCCTTTCCTTTTCTGTTTGAATAGATATCTAGGCTCTGGGGCAATGCAGTAGTGCCTTGCGCCCGGTCATGGCCGTAGCGTCTTGAATTGATTTTGGCCTAACCGCCAAGCTTCAGTTGAAATGAAAGACTGCATGTCGATTCAGACCTTTGTCATAGAAACCATGTTATGTACCAATCTTGCCTGCAATTTTCATTAGATATGGATTTTACTAGCCTCAGGATGTGTAGGATGTAGGGCTTGTACATGTACTCTGTAGGTAATATGAATTAAAAATTTGATCTACATAGTAGACTAGCTAATGAGAAAAAAACTATGCTTTCTTTTTTCATAATTAGTTTACGTTATAATGTGTTACATCTAAGTTTTTTTATATTTCAAATTTTGTGATTAAAGTGTCCCAACCTAAAAGTAAAATATTGCAAATTATGTTGCTGTCTTTGCTAATATTTACACAGTTCATACATTGTTGGAATTTCTGCATTCAACTGGCGTCATTCATTCCAGCTTTAGTTCCTCCATTTCATGTATTTCAATGATTGCCGAATTTTCTGTAAATTTGTAGGGTTCTGGTGCAATCAACCCATCGAAGGATACAGTACTTGTAGCTGAAGATTTAGGGATTAATTCGTTGGATTCTTGTTGCATTCAACAGACTACAGTTTCTTGAAATTGTTCCAAACGTCAACAGGCAACGGTTCTTGTATTTGGTGGATTTGATTGCAATGAACACATTGTAAGGTGCTTAGCCACGCATGTTTAGGTTCATTTATCTAGAGGGACTTTAAGGAATAAGATGTTAACTCTCAAACTTGTTGTTGTGCATGTCTTTGATGTTTCGTATCTTTGATTGTTTTCTCATTGCAGAGATTGCCAGGGATTACCTCCATCGGACCGGTAAATACCAAGTCATATCGGGCATCATATCACCAGTGCACGATGCTTATGGCAAAAAGGTACAGTAATGCATATTGCATGTTACTCAAACCAAGGGCGTAATGCAAATATTGACGGAGGGAATTTCATGTGTGTCATTTCACCATCAAGTCTGCATTCTGTGATGTTTTGTCGGTCTATATCTGCAAATTGGTCACATAACTGGAGCAAGGTTATTCCCAGGAATTGTTTGTTCAGGAAATTCCTGTGATTATGAGAAATTAAAAGACGCTATGATGAGGAGACTATTAGGCCTACAGTCGGACAGTGCAGGTTCTGTAGCCCTATGGACAATTTGTGATGCTTCTTTGCTGAGCAAGTACTCAAAGATTCTGAACAAAAAACAACAACAAAACATGCAGTTCAAAATTGTGACTGTAGTTATTGGTGATCTGTTTGTTGAACTTAAAGCAGTGTACCTTTGAAATTTGTAAAGAAGTTACTGGTGACACTGGCAGGCAGTCTGCAATTATAATACAGTAGTGATCTTGCCATTCTTGCGTAGTGAGTTGCCTAATGTCTAACCACCAGAAAGATTACTTCCCGAGTTATCTGGCAACCCAAATAGCACATTGATCTGATAATGCACAGCTCCTAAATTTATGTCACCTTACAAATTGTCCTGAAGTCTACAACTGCTCCATCGGCAACATTTTTCTGTACAGTGTTTGAAGTTGGAACTTGCAGCTCATTGTTAGAAAAGAAGAAAAAGACTGAAATTCAGAACTTTAGATAATTTGCACACAAAAAAGCGACTCATCATATTTTGTACCCACTAGGGCCTAGTACCTCATGTATAAATTCATTAAACATCTCGTGGGTACATTGGCACTAAATATCATCCCAGTTTGATTTGAAATTTTGGTTGAATATCTTTTTCTGTTCAAAAGAAATCCTTCAAATTTTTAGACACATATTGAATTTGAAATACTGGTGTTAGCTGAAATGGATACACCATAAATCATGATCATTCCTGCAGTTATTGCAGACTTTGTGTGATGCAGACACGTTTTTATAATGAATGCAGTTTTTGTATGACATTGTACACGCAACAGTACGTGTCAGAAGCAAGATTGCGTCAAGCCAACATCCCAACTCTTCTAGTAGTCTTTCCATCCCAAGTGTTAGAATCCACTTTGTGTTTGACAGCCAAGTTCAACCTATGTCTGTTCCCCACACGTTCTCCGTGAGGCCCCTTTAGTAGGCCCACAGGGGGAAAAAAAATAATGATAATGAAATTGTGGACGCCTCGCTGTCGGCAGAAAGACTACCGTTAGGTTATGGAGTGTCGTGACCCAGATTGGCAGAATGGAACGCATGAATGGAATTCGAGGTGTACACTCACTGGTACATTATTTATATCTGCTTGACCGCATGCTAATGGTCAGTTGAAGGAGGGTCAGGGGGTTCCTGGTATTGCCCCGGTCATCTTCTTGATTATGGTCAGAAGAGGATGGAATGATGACAGAGTCCTGATCTGTAATTAAATAACTGTTATTGCTGAATATATAACAAACACGGACATAAATGAAAATAAATGATGAAATATAATAAATTATCATAACATCATAAGTGATTTAATTTGAAAAAAACAACAACAGAAAAATGCAACCCAAATTTAGTACCACTTCGTAACATTTTTCATTTGCCTTGAAAGCACCTTCCTTTCCACACAGCCTATTTTTTATCCCTTTTCTTAGGTACCTTTGGTTTTTCTATTTTTGTCAGCTTTTTTCCAAGAAAGAACTTGTAACTGGATGTGTTTTTCTGAATCTAAAAATGGAATTTTGATATTGCAAGAATGAGGCACACATGTTTGTGCACTGTGTACTAAGTACATATAAACAGTGTACAAATTGGTCATTATGAAAAGATAATTCTTGTATTCCTTTGAATGTCATCACTCCAAACTTGTACAAGAGCATGAAACAAAAACTTCCCAATTTTACCTGTCTCCTAATTAATTGCAAATATGCTTACCGGTAATTATTCTTGTTGAAATGCAGTTTACGATATTGATTTAAAGAACAACTGTAAATGTTTACATTGTACAAGTACTCTTCAAAAGTATTAGCAATTTAAAATGATAAAAGAAATATTCAAGTTTGCTAAATTCCACATGAACACCGAGCCCTTACATGTACTTTAAGCAGGAACATCTCATCAACAACAGGTGTAAAGTGAAAACTAATTATCTTCTCAAAAGAAAACCATAAATTTACCTTTTTACCCTTTGAACAAAAGTGTCTAGGTTTCCTGTTTTGTTCTTATTAATTTTATTTATTTATTTATTGTAGCCTTCAAGGAAAAATTAAGGAAGTATCATACTTTGGTAGCATACCAAAACAGAAATCTTCACAGATTTACATATACAGTGTAACTTCAGGGTATAAAGATGGTGATGGTAGAAATTTACCGTTAAAATATTTATGCCTGAAATGGTGTATTTATCCAGGAAATAGTAAAATCAGTGACCAAAATTATTTTTGATCTTTTAAAGATCAAAACTAATTGAGAAAAGACTTAAGAAATACTGTGGACGTTTTTCACTGTTTTCTCAAAAAGTGGGCACCGTATGCAACTGAAATTTTCACAGATGGCTGTTGCTGTATCTTCCTTGATATTTTTGCCCATGAATCTGTATTTCTTTGACAAAAACCAAAGTATGATATTACCTTTAAGAAAGGAAAGAGTTTTTACAAGCTCTAAGTATTTTTTTACCGGGCTTGGCTTTCTGCGTACATGTTGTGTACAACTGTACATGACATACATTGCACTGATACCAAACATCTACTGGTACTCTTGGTACAACTACAAGGATTCATAATGATGCAGTATGTTTGTGTAAGCTGATACGATTATTATTGGCCAAGTACTAGAGATGTGTACCCTCTCCTGCCATGGGTTTTATCTAGCTTGGCCGTCCCTGCCTGTCCTTGCTGGTTGTCAGACCTAATTCATCAGTCTTACCACTAATGGTCTTAATGAACTAGCTTGGGATGAGGCTGTTTGTTTGCCAGTTCTATCATCTTACCTGCATTAGCATCAAGATGTGCTTGCGGTTTCTTTATGCAGCTCTTAGTATTCCTGATGGCATGTACATGTATGTGGTATGCCTACTTATTAACATGTAGGCTGGGGCCAATTTCATAAAAGTGTTAAGCACAAAAAAATTTCTAAGCATGACATTTCTGTCTTAATAAAAACAGGGTTAACAACTAAATTTCCACGTGTTGTGTATCACTTGTGATTGCTCTTTGGCTGTTGTTCGCTGACCATGAATATCAAATGAAATTTTCAATGGTGGTTTGTTTTATTGGGCGAGACATTTTTGTGCTAAGCAAATTTTTGTGCTTAACAGTTTTATGAAAGTGGCCCCTGGTTTCAACTACATGTACTCATATGTATTACATTTACATATAATATTGGGTTGTTGTTGTTGTTTTTGTTTTCAAGTCACCAGCACAGCTCAGCTTGGCTGATGTAATTATTTTTTATTTCATTGTTTGGTTACATATACATTAGCTTCCAAAAACATCAAAACAGAAATAAATGCCCAAACCTGGTCATTAATTATAAACCTGGCAATTAATTATCCTGGGGTCGATTTCACCAAACTTCGTAACTTGCTATCAATCATTGGGCTTATGATGCATTGCAGCCCCACGAACAAGTCGTAGGATACGATGGGTTGTCCCTCATAACTCGAGTTACGATCGATCGTAGGGCTTAGTGAAATCGACCCCTGCTCTTTTTTATCTTCTTAAGAAAAGAGAGATAATAATGAAATCATAATGTTAAGAACAGGAAGCAATTAAGTTCATTAAAATTCATTAAAGGTGATTATGTGATGTGAATGGTGAAGGTCTATCTATTAAAGTCAGGTACATTTACATGTACATGTACATGTACATGTACATGTACATGTAAATGTACAGTACATCATGTACAGTAGTATCATGCAATATATGGTACTACCGCTACAGTGGAACATTGCTATAACAAACTCTGCTATACCGAACATTTGGCTATACCGGACATCATCCTCAAGTGGCTCCCAATTTTTGTGTACAATACATAAACAATATGGTTATTTAAATCTCTATAATGAATGACCACTATAACGGACAATATCTGTGCATATCGCCGTGTTCGTTATGGCGGTGTTGCAGTGTATAGTACCATTCATTGTACACGCATATGTACAGGTACTTGTATGTTATCGGAGACATGGGCCTTAATATGCATATATATTTGTTAATGTACCTGACATGCCTGACATGTAACAATAAAACTAAACTTTTTGTTTTTAATAGCTGAAAATCATTGAATCTGCGTGTATCCAAAGATAAAAGTACTGCAAACTGCTCATCAGCCAAAATGACCTGAAATATATCAAATGGTGGGCCTGACGCATTTCGATCCTAGCAGGATCTTTCTCAAAGGCTAAAAGATGGCGTGTATCCAAAGATGTTATATTTAAATCTGTACAATTTTTTTCATTGGATTACAGGGACTGCTACCTGCCAAACAGCGAACGGAGATGTGCAAACTAGCGTTAGATTCTTCAGATTGGATCAAGACGGACACCTGGGAAGTTGAACAAGACGGCTGGTCGGAAACCGTCAAGGTTGGTACTCGTCATCCATCTACGTCTGTGGTTTTTTAATCTAGTGAACAAATAATCGCCTTATTATTGTTTCATTACACAAAGCGTGATTTCTGATGATTTCCCCTTTGTACGGCTCGGAGAAAATCCTCAGATGAAAATTTCAAATTTTCAAATACATTTTGTGATGGCTACAGCACATCTCTCAGCATTGAAGCATACTGTATGCTTAGAAACAACCATACTACATGTACCTGCCAGCTGTACCTTTACAGCCTCTTCTCAGAAAGTGACAAGATGATCTTGTACATTTTGCGAAAGTGACAAAAAATTTTGAGATTTATAAAACAAGATCGAGTTGAGGAGAATTCTGGTTGTTCAAAGTTCTGATAAAAGAACTTTGCTTGGCTCACCCAATGTGTTGCGTGTTAACAGCTTCTATACGTGCACGCCATGGACTCAGGACTCCCAGGAGCAAATAAAGTCTGGGGGCTTCAGACTATTATTGAATACTTCTATACATCGAGTATAGTACAAGACTTCAGATAGTATCATCATCACTTTGAATTGCATGCATTATCTCACTAATGAAAATATACACAGAGGTACTGTATGTTGATTGACAGCTTGTTGGGTATCATATCTGAACATAAATATGTACCTTTATTGCATAACACTTTTGCTCGCTTCAATCGTCACAAATCTTTATGATTGGTTTACCATGGTAATTTCTACCTCCATGGTATTACTCACTATTTTCAGTAGCCGCCCGTATGTGTTTATACTATTATAAATATTTGATCTTACAAAGTTTTTAAGTGTCCCATGTGCATTGTTAAAACTTGCTAGAATCAACTGGCCAAAGCATTTATAAACCATATTAGTGTGTTTTATAAACACGCATATATTCACACAGCAAGATGTTAGAGAACCTCTACCATACATAATCTTATTGAGTCACGCCGGTATCAATTTACAGAAATAGAATCAGCCTCCTAATAGCATAATCTTATTAATTTGTTTGCAGCCAAGCTCAAAATTCAATATCTTCTTAAAAAAGGGCAAGTGGGGCAGGTTAGTCTGCTGTACATTTACTGTAGACCTTTTTCCATAATTTAGTAATGTTTATTCCACTTGCATTCAACGTGACCGTTCACATGGAAGTACATACATGTATGCAATGGGCCATTCCATCATCATTGGGACGCTGTGGTTTCACTAATTAATATTAATATGTGCAGTGCAACAATATTTATGTACACTGTACATGCTTTGTGTGTTATCCTTTTTAAGAAGTTCTTGAAGTAGAATGAATTTGGCCTTTGCGACAAAGTGACAACGATTCTTCAGAGGAGTTTTAATAATAAACTAAAAACAAGGAAAAGATGGTAAAATGTACTAATGTACACACTTGCACCCTGGCTACAGTACATGAACAGATGAACATTGTGATGTTTGTACATTACATGTACATGTAGTGCATCAGATGTGTTGAGCCCAGGAGTTTATAGCAAATAACCCAACGAGTCTTGCTGATTGCGATCAACATGTACAATGGAGAACTTACAGTATAGTTTGCCTTATTAAAACAAATCTCAACCCATTTGCAGTCTGAATTAAATCAGAACATGCAATGTAAGTCCCGATGGCAATTGTATTACATAATCATTGGTTTGTATAGGGAACCTTTCTTCCCCAAAGGCGCCGTCAAATAATTAGCATCATGCGAGAACAACACCGAGACATGCGTAGGAATTAGCAGAGATTAGTGGCGAAATTAGAATTGAGGAGATTTTTAATTGTGTCAATTAGGCATTCTCATTTTGGATTGTCATCAAGTGGCCGGATTGGGCAGAAGTTTGGCCTCCTATCAATGATTACATTGTAGTGTAGTTAATGAAGTTTGCATCCGTATCTGCATGTTCATTTAAATAGTGATAAACTACTCGTACATACATGTATGAATGCTCTGTGTAAATTAGAATATGTCTTACATTTCTGTTGTTGCGTAATCTTAAATACGTTGGGTTCTGAGCCGAGTGGAATATAAGTACACAGCTTCATGCACGTACAACTGCATGTAGGGGGCCTTTCTACTTAAAAATCGCTGTGCTACAAAAAATGTTTTGTACACGATTACATGGATCATTCTAGTTCTACCAAGATCGGGTAGGATTTGTGTGGGGTCAATCCTTGCAACAACAGTAGAAATATACACGTTTCCATTGTACAGAAGAGATAAGAAAAAAGTGCTCACCAATTGAAAAAAGAAAAAAAGTGCTCACCAATTGGCCAACCCTTCAATTGGTGAGCACTTTTTTCTTATCTCTTCTATGCTATTTATTATCTTCCGTGACACGCAGTTCCTCCACTTCCGTCATGTACATTTTGTATCCATTGTACATGTACATGTATCTTATTCATTACTACATATTGACTATAAAGTCACTTTATTGCAGTCTCATGCATCTAGGCTAATTTGAAAATTGTAATAAACATTCGTGTTCAACTATGTACCTCTACTTTATCCAACGAAACACGCCACTATATAAAAATCTTATTTTGATACTATACATGTACATGTACCGGTAAGTGGTATGATTGATACTCACAGTGTACATTACGCAAGCATCAAAGTGCCTGTATCACACACATATGACACCAATTACCACTTAGGAATTAAATTTAATTAAATTTAATTAAATTTTAATTTACCCAAAGTCATTCACACACAATAACAGCCGAGCAACATTTCAACAAAGAAGCAGGTTTGATTGGGATGTTTGTCTGAACCAAAGGAACTGGGTCTGTTTTTCCATCTTGTAGTCATTCATCTTCAAGAGAAGTGTATATAAGGTACATGTAGAAGGTTACTTGGTATTAAGATCTTAGACAGGAGTCAACAAACAGCCAGTGGGTGGAAAGAATGTGTCACTCCTCAAAAACGATAGTACACTTTAATACAGCATACATCTTTCGTAGACCGATACAGTGAATAATTTACCTTTATCAATCATTCTTGAACTTTGAAACCCCAAAAGTAATGCTCACAATGTAACATTGACAACACCTTTTTACACAAAAATGATTTGATTGGAAATGCTGTGTGGATCAGATGAATTCTTAGGCTATTATTTCCTGATGAATCTATTTGCTGGATACCTGCAGTATCTGGTTTCCTCTCGTTCACGATCTTTAGTCATTCGTCTTTGGGAGAGGTGTAAGGTTAATTGGTAACATATCGGAGACAAGTCAACATACAGGTGATGGAAAGGAGGGTGGGGGAGAAATTCATCTCTCTCTCTCAGAGCTGTTTGTGTGTACGCCTACGATTAATTTGGAATGACGAAATTGATACACCCCAAACTCGGGCTTCCTTCACTTGTGGTCTCGAGTGACCGGCAGGATGGCCGGTTTAATTTAAAAATGACCCCTGTGCAGAGCCAGGCGGTTGTCAGTGTCATGTCTCTCGGCGATGCGCATCCCATCTTGTCGTCTTAATATCTTTGGGTGCCAGGCTGCAACCTCGCTTAATCAATACCAGAATGACATGCAAACCAGACAGTGTTTTGTACCACGCGCTGGTTCCCCGCCAGTCAGACGACAGAGGCCGATGGCCTGATAGAGATTTCTTGTAAAAAGCTTGACGGGAACTTTTGCGCCGAACGTGCACTCAGCTTGATCAGATACGTGCGCGCCCCGGGGCAGGGAGGGCACTGTACAGTGGTCCCGTCCAATTTCCTGTACTTCACTTGTCCCGTTCTTCCAGCGATGTTGTCTATTGGACGGACAGAATAAAAAGCTTCCTCTTGAAAGCTCTTAATTTGAATTTAATCCGTACCGCCCTTTAATATGAAGCAGTGAATAACATAAGGAGCCAGCACTGTCTTTGCTATGCCTGTGCATTGGAACGTCCAATGGCTAAATTGGTATCTTAGGATTTCTTGATTTTTTTTGTTCACAAATCAACTAGCATTTGGCATCAAGCGTCTTACATCTACATGCATGTATCCTTGGGGTATGCATTTATAAGACTAGCCTCTCATTAACCAGAAATCTCATGCCCAGAAACCTGTTTGTTTGGGGTTTGGGATGTGACCAATTTATTGAGCAGCTATTAGCTAAGCACAAACTGTGAACAAAATTAGCCGAGACAGTGAGACCCACACATTTGTTTGCTTAGCAGGTCATGAAAATAGCCCAGATGTATGCTGTTTGTTGTATTTGGTGTATTTGAAAAGCCCTTTGCAAAAAATCCCCCAGTGATTTAGCCAAAGGCTTGCCATTATTTAAGCAGTTTTAAGTTTTCAAAAGAGAGTTTAGTTTTCAGTCTGTAAATGAGCAGGGGTTGGCGTGGTTGTACATGTACATGTACACTGTACTTTCTGTACTCATTGCCAATTTAAACTCAAAAACCTGTCATTGATAAACATACATGTACATATACACATGTATGTACAAAGTGCATGTTCCTAACCAATAATGATGTGATGTAGACTTGGTTTGCAGACTGAGGATACTTGAAGAATTGCAACATTGTGTACTTTTCACTTGTGAATTGTCATCATTCGTTTTGCTGACTCCTGCAAATTTGTGATCAGTCTCAACTCATCAATCTTAAATTATCCTGCCATTGCAGGACTTTGCAGAAAATTTACATGTACACGAAGGTCATAACTTGCATCTCCCTGGAAATCCAAAGGAGGTCTCCGTGAAATCAAGTCCAATGAAAACCTCGACAGTTTGACCTCCCATACATGTATGCTGTGAGCTGTGTGCCTCACATCTAGCTTTTCATACTCAATTTCTCAATTTCTCAATTTCTCAACCAGTGTTTTTCAAATGATGTTTAGTCCTGTGTTTCATTGATGGTCAACTTTTACAGATAACAGCGATTCAAAATGTCAACAACTCATAAAGATTTGCCCGCCTTATCTGTCTTATTTCTTACAGACGTTAAGACACCACCTCGACACAGTCAATTCTGAAACCTCCAAGGATACCAATGAAACCTTGCTTCCTCACGCCACACGGTTGACGTCTGTTCCGATACGAAGCACCCGCAAGAGGCGACGAAACAATAAAAACCAAGAAGTCAATGGTGGTAAGCATTTGACCTCATACATGTGTATAATTATTTTAGGATTTTTGAATTTTTTTTAAGACTCTTGAGGGCAGCAGACAAGCAGGTTGCTTGAACACTTGGTGGCAGCAGACATACATGTACCAATCTTGTACACTCTTGGGGCCTATTTTTCCAAAGCTCGGCTCTGGCTCTGGCTCTGGCTTTGTCTCTGTCATCCATATGCTGAAAAATAGTTTGTGGTTTTTCATTGAAGCTGAAAAAGTGCAAAAAGCCAAAAGCCTCTATTTGATATCCGTTATTTTAGAATGGATTCACTAAATGGAGCCGGAGCATGAGCCGGATTCAACGGCGTTTTCGTTTTGTAAATCTATTCTGAAATAACGGGTATCAAAATAGAGACTTTGGGCTTTGGTTCGAAATTAGATTCTCTGGTTTGAAAAGGAAAACAGAGCTTCAGCTTCAAAGAAAATCACAATCTATATTTTCAACATAAGAATGACAGAGCTGGAGCCCGAGCCTGAGCCTCCGTTTCGTAAACTCCCTAGGTTTGGAAAAGGCCCTTGGTAGCAGGTGACATCAGGTTTTTTTTTTTCAATATTTTGTAATGAAATTATTAACCTTCATTCTGAGATGAATCAATCAAATTGAAATCCCAGCTTGTCCAATGTTCCTTGATCTCTTCTTTAAAATTAATATCCGGTCAGAATCCGGTGAACTGATTGCAACAGTGTCATATTGCTCGAGGAGTTGAGGTTCCAAGCTTGTTTGTACATTTCCCTCATCAACCTACACGCAAATGTTGGTCTATTTAATTTGTATCATCTTTCACAACTGCTTTTCCATTTCCACTACAATGATATTTTAGGAGCTTAATTTCAATGTCTCCCAGGATGCATACGGTGTGTTTATGGGTAATAACTGTTAGATATATTGAGTCCAGAATTTTGTTGTTGCAGCACACCAACTACCATATGAGTACATAAATATAAGATGGTAAATATTGTACAATGTACATTAGTTCCAGCATAAAATGGAATCTTAAATACATTGGGCATTTAGAATACTTACATGTACTAGTAAACTGACATGTGTACATGCCAAAAGTCAAAAGGAATTTTAATGATAAGGCAAAGACAAGTAGATCCAACTGCTACAGACAGACTGACATCATGGTGAAGCATAAACTAACAGACAGACAAGTGAGCATATGGGGGGAGAAAGCAAGCAAGCAAAACAAAATACAAACAACCAACATATATATACATCCATACTGTGTATCATGGGATTTTTTAGTTCGCAAACTTCACGTAATTTATGAGTCGCCGTATTTGAGCTCCTTTGCCAAAAAAGTGTTTGTTCACCACCTGCTTGAGTCTACAAGAACTCGTCAAGACCTGGCTGCCATCTCCCGGTCCCCTTCCACATCAGCTCTGAAGTACCCAGTGTTATTAATGCAGCAGTCTGCAGACTCGCTGGGGAAGATTCTAAGCACCCTGTATTTGTATTACCACTCCAGAGTCAGGAATTCTTACTGGGACGTGGTTGTTTTTCTAAAACGGCAGGAGGATTCCTGATTCAGGCAAACTGGTCTTGCCTCTAGCATTTATGAAAAAATGCCAAACACATAATGGGGTCATACATGGTGTAATATTGAGGAATCATCAGATTCTATAATTTGAAGTAAAATTAGTGTAAATGATGGACTATGGATCCAGTCATGATGAAAGTGAGCGGCACAGTACAGATAGATTGCATGTTACATGTATGTCATAACTGGGCAAAATCGGCTCTCTTTGATTCACTGACTCCTCTTCAATTTGATGTAAGGGTACTTTTAGACAGCGTTTTAAATTCGCTAAAACAATTGTTTTATCCCAATCGGTCTTAAAAATTTGTGTCTGGATGCCCTAAAATGGAAAACCGATCGGTTTTATCAGCCACTAAAATGCCGAAGTTAAAACTGCTAAGATACTTAAAGATCACCAGAAGATAAGCTTCGTTAAATCAATGAGGATGAAGTCTGATAAGATGGCCTAAATCTTGATAGTACGGTTTTTAGTTTGTAACCAAAAAATCAAGTGTGTATAATGGCCTTCTTACATATTTCATACACTAAAGCATAGGAATCTTGTTCTTGCATTGCCATGGAAAGCATTTTGTTGACATACTGTACACGTATTGCACTATAGGCCACTTAAACCAACACTTTCCTTTGAATAAATCAAGTTGTTTTGAGGAGTGCTTAATCCCAGCCATCTGAGCTTGCCCCTTGGTCATGGATTGCCACGGTGCCCCGCAAAAATGGGCTGCGCTCCTTGGAGAAAGTAAAGAAGTGAGTGAATGGTTGTTGACCAAGCTGGTAACGCCCCGGCCCACAGGCAAGAGATGGCATTTTGATCCCCGGCGCCCAACGTCGTTATTAATTCCAATGATTCCCAAGGGGGCCCCTGGCAGTGCGTCCTGTTCCATGGGGGCTTGTGCGAACGCCGTGGGCCGGCAGCGGAGGTTCAATCTGATTAATAGTGGGTATGGTGACTTATTCATTCACGGTGTTTTTTTTCACGTGAACTGACGGTGTCGTGTGTTATCCATTAAGGGAAATCACGAAACCTGTTTGTCAAACCCGGCCCACATAAAAGTGCCATGAGTGGTTTGTTGACGTCATCTTCATTCAGTTTAACAAAGTGCTTCCTATCAGGTGAAATTCCAGTGGGAAATTCTGACAAAAACCCGTGGGAAGTTTTGCTACAGGATCCTCTGGGAATTTCCCACAGGATTTCCATGTATTCGACAGTATTCCTTTGTGTAGAAATAGGTTAATTCCACAGGATTGGGAGCACTTTGATACTTCACCTTCTACCTGTAGCAAAGGTAGATGTACTGTTTGATAATTAATCAGTACACATTCTCAATGGGAGACTTTGGAGAACCGGTCTTCAAGTCAACAGTGCACGTGCACGCACAACAGCGCAGGCGCAAAACAATGCGCGCATGCTCACAATTGCGTGCAAGTGCCCTGTTGACTTGAAGACCGGTTCTCCAAATTCTCCAATTGTTACATTTTTTTTATTGATAGGCCTATGAAATTGAAATCAGCAATACTTCAGTACTAATTTTAAGACTGTAGCACCTGCATGGTGCACATGATGTAGACCTAGGCCCTACATGATGTACTACCCATTATCATGAGCGCACATTTCAAACTTTTTTTTGAAGTTAAGATACGGAATCCACGGAAGTGTGTCTTCATCAACTGTGTCAACAAATCAGGGGAGACAAATCAAAGTGCATCATTTGTGCTAGTACATGTACATTGTATTCATGCATTATCTAGGTAAATAAAAGAATGTACATGTAATACAGTAATGTCAGCGCAGTACTTTAATTAACTTGTTCTACTTGTACCTGCCAATTGAGTGCTGAACATATTTGAGGTTCGGCCTACCAGATTTGCTTTCAAACGCTGACCGCTCCAGTATTCCTACCGACTGATTGAATTCTAGCCAAGGAAAGTACAATCTACACTTAATTAGACAGAGGCTGGTGTGTCGTGCAGTTTAGTCGAGTAGGCGGGAAGTAAGCCTTGAAAGACAAATATAAACCAAGATGCGGATGTGATTACATGGGATGGGATTTGACGATGATTGCTTGGACGGAGCCGAGAGTGACTAGCTGCTGATGGAGGAAGAATTTGGAGGCCACTTCTTTTTATTGAATAAATGAAGGACTGCGTGTTTTGCACAAGTTTGATCGACCACTTGTTTTGTTGGTTTAACATCTCCATGTTCATTAAAGGTACAATACATGATTGGTAAAGGTCACAGGACTGAACTCATACTTTGTCTGATCAAACATGTATATGAAATAATAAACCTGTGAAAATTTGAGCTCAATCGGACATCTGAGTCACGAGAAAATAGCGAAAACCCGACTCGATTTCTTTATAAAACATGAAGAATAGTTTGCTTTATATTTGTTCCAAAAATCGTTCGGACGAACGATCTTTGGAAAAGACACTAAATCTTGATTTCCTTGAAAAATCCAGCATCTGATAAACCAAGATTTCCCATGGTGACTGTTTGCACTATTTACGAACTGTTGAGTCCATTTTCTGTCTCGAAGTCAATAATTTTTTGGGAGGCCTTGCAAATATACTCCCTTTAATTACATGCTTGTAGTTTTCCATCATCTTCTTTATTAAGAGTAAATTGGACAATTTTGTAAAAATTCTTCTTTTTTTTTATGGATGGTCATGGGAGCTGGGAAAATATTTGACAAAAATGATGTCAAACCGATTGGATTTGATTTTGTGGATAGCATTAGCAATGGCAGTCAGTTCACACTCGCATCACACACAATTTGATGGGAAAGAGAAGCAGGATTATGTTTATATTCCGTCCAGTAATATATTTAATCAGTTCAAATAATTAACTGCTACATACTGCTCATCAGCTAAAATAATGACCTGAAATAAATAATATAAAATGCTTGGAGTTAAGAGGGCCTCCTAACTCCTTTGAGAAAGATCCTTCAAGGTTTGAAACGTTAAGCCCCGTGACTCCAAGTAATTGAAAATTGTATTACCTTTTATTAAAAATACATATTAAATATTAATAATGGCAACATTTCTCACAAATTTTTGAGACTTCAAATGCAGCTTTTTACATAAATGTACATGATTATACCTAAAACAAATTACAAATTATTTTAAAATTTGGTGAGAAAAATCAACCACACAACCATAAGAAAACAAAACAGATTGGTACGTGAATGGATCTAGAAAAAGTACAGGATAATTTCACTGATTTTTTTACTTAGTTACCCTTTCCCAAAAAAAATTTTGTTCCAGAGATCTTTGATGCTTCTTTTACATGTTTTTTTTTATAATGAAGTGTATTAATTCTCATGATTTATCCATGAAGCAATCACTTATGCACCTGTGTCCCCACTGGCCAGGCATGGCGGTGCATGTGTATCTATAGGGAAAAAGTACACAATGGTACTTTTCCTAAATTTGTAATGTTATAAATGCAAAGAGATCCATTGATGGATGGTACATAACAGATCCAAGTATAAACAGTTTGAGATGTTTTTAATTGGCTGGCATCCCCTCCTCCAAAAGAAGAAGAACAACAACAACAACAGCAATAAAAACATGTATCTTTCATTACACCTGTACCTGCAGATGAATGTTTACAAGCGATACATGTACTTGTGTCTTATAATCACCACTTTGGGAATCTTATTGGATTATGAAAGACCTCTTCGTTTGCTTTTGACACATTACTGACAGCTCTGTGTTCATCACTTGAGAGTGCATATATGACAAAAACAATTTACTGGTACACACTCAAAAGCACCAATACAAGACAAGGAATGAATATAATTTACCGAGGAGTACAGTAACCTGTCACTCCAAAAGGAAAACAAGTATTGTGAGTGAGTGAGTGACATACACATTCATGTACATGTACCTAAAGCAATATCACGTCTTGTTTTTAAAGATCTACCAAAATACAACACTAAGCATTACATACATTGGCTACAAAGTACAATACATTCTTCAGTTGCTTGGTCATATACTATCATCAAGCTTGGTCAGCGAACCCGGGCTGTATTAAAAGTAAAATGCCCGGGCTCTGCTGTTTCAAGTCCTTCAAAATCATACTGTAGAAGAAATAGATTATGGTGGATTTGGAATTGTTTGGGGGGATGGAAGGGCAGAGGTCAGGTGACCCACACCCAGACTGGCTGGTTATGTATGCAATCCACCATATTTTTTTCTATCATTTGCAATCAGGTTGAGTAACCTTTGGCTCACTTTGGTACAAAGTGCATAACAGAGCCAGTCTCCTGTCTAGAATGTCTCTCATAACTCAATAGATCAATTTAAGTTAATTGAAATATTGTGCATTCACCATGCACTTACATAAATGCAGGTAATTGAGCAGGCTTCTTTTTTAAAGTTTTTTTTAGTAACAATTTATCAATTTATATATTATTAGTCTGGTAAAGGGAAAAGGTCAGTGAAATGAAGCTAAAAGCTTTTTTTCTGGGAAATGAAATCAGGGAAGGAAGGAAGGCAATTGAGCAATCTGGTGGACCAAGCTGTTCCTGGTGGATTGATTGATTGATTGGTCAATTGATTGATTGATTATAGTCCACTGCTCTCCCTCCTCCCCCACCACCGATTGACGGATTGATTGACTGATTCATTGACTGACCAATGGGAGACTTTGGAGAACCGGTCTTCAAGTCAACAGCGCATGCGCACGCACTAGTACGCACGTGCAAAACATCGCGCGCATGCTCACAATTGCATGCGCGTGCGCTGTTGAGTTTAGGACCGGTTCTCCAAAGTCTCCCATTGATTGATTGATGCCTCTGCCTCCAAGCATTTTAGGGATAAGAATCCCCAAATAATTGAGTAGTAACACTCACTAACCTTCCCACTGAAACATCTCCTTGCTCCCTCCAAAAATTCAAGACAAATAAGATTCATTCTAACAGGTTTGGGTATTAAAGATCTCTTACAAGGCAAGGTAGATTAATTTAACATTTTATTTTACTTTCCTTTAAAAACACTTTCTTAAAAAATAGAAGTAGTAATCCATACTCCATACCATAAAAAGAAGCTACAGTGATTTAAATTAAGAGTCGATATGGATAAAAGATATTACATTACCTTCATTGAATGAAGATACACATTACGTCTAACTATACTAGACTTCCAACATATGAGTCCAGAACAAAATGATCAATTTTATTACTGATTATTATCAATTATTATACATTATTTCAGTGTACATACATGTATTAACACAGCATCTAAATTCCTGCGCTATTTTTGCGAAAATGTAAACTTAGATGTTATGAATATTTCTGGTGTAAATTCAACCAAAAAGAAATCACAGGTATTCATTTTAGTCAACAAGAAATCGCTCTGTAGTGATCCTCGCAATGACCTTACCATCATCGTCAAGGAGTTCCTTGGTTGTTCGTTCAATCACACGCTGCCTCATCTCACCCCCAATACTGGGCCCAGAAGAGGAACCAATTCTAGAAGCCCCATCGGTTTCCTTTGTTGTCTGCACTTCAGCATCTTGAAAGCTCCTCTCTTGAAAGCTCCTCTCTTGAAAGCTCCTCTCAGTCTCAGAACAGGGACTAGGAAGGTCGCTTGAAGCTGGTGGAGTCTCAACAATCTGCCTAGCCCTGCACAGAGGCAATGAGAATGAAACCCTCTTTTTGGGGGGAGACCCGCCATCTGGCAAGGGATTGTCGCTGTCAGGGTCTTCCTTGATGACCAAAGGCACCTCTACTTCTGTCAGTATTGGCTCGGCCTCGGCATGTATCTTACGGGAGTGCTTCTCCAGGTCATGCTTCCTGGTAAATGTCTTGGAGCAAAATGGGCAGATGAGCTTGGTCTTGCGAGCATGCTGCTCAAAGATATGCCGACGCAGGGTTGCTGGAGTTCCAAAATCTCTTTCGCACTCATCACATTGAAGACGTTTGGACAAGCTAATCCTTCTGGAGAAACTGCTTTTGTTTCTGCCCATCTTCACCTGAGCAAGATGATATAAAATACATCACAATACCACTTTAATATTGTACCTTTAGTATTTTTTTTTTAACAGTAAAATAAAGCCTTCCTCCATGATAATTTACATAATTGACAAAGAAATGAATAAGGATAATCAATGGGTTGTTTTTAATACAGCGCTTTTCAACAAAGTGACATGTGCATATGTACACAACAAATATTATATTAAAAGTTCAAACTGGTGGTAGCATAGAGCTCTACCGGTAGGCCAAATTATTTTACCAAATGTCATGGGTTAACACCACTAATTAAAACTTGGCGGCTGGAATCAAGTACTTTTGAGACACTGGGCCGATTTCATAAAGCTCTGCGACGCGTCGCAACTCGATTTGCGACGCGTCCTAGCTGCGACGCGTCGCATCTATGCTGTGAGTCCATAGAGAAAGGATGCATCTTAACTCTGCGACGCGTCGTAAGGTTTATGAAATCGGCCCCAGGTCACGTTTAACATTAACACTAAATAACAGTTGAGGGTATTCTTCATTCACGGCACAAAACAATACGCGGCACTCATGCCGCCCATTTCTATGTCCTCTATGTCCTATCTAAATCTATAACCAAGAAGGTAGAAATAGAAACCAACCCTCCGTCCTTCAATGCGTCCAAATCCCATCCCTTTCAAACAGCAAATTAACCGGTCGGCACAGGCCTCCGAGTCGTCTGTGCCGTCCATTTCCTACCACTACCAGAAGGCAGCATAAGGCCTACACTACAGCCATTGATAACCGTACCACCCATGCCCTATGCAACGTATCCTACACGGTACTGCCTTGCACAATGTTAATGCCGTTGCCTTTCTCGGTTTACAGTGATATTTTGGAGTTGTAAAATACGCTGGAAAATGACGTCTTACCTTCAGAAAATCTTTTCGAGGCGGACTGCTCATGATTGTTTATGACAATGTGTCGGTTAAGCTTTCGAACAATGAATCTAAAACTAAAAGCCTAGGAAATGCCCTTGAAATTGCTCAGAAAAAGGGAGTAATAACATGCTATGGTTCAGTCATTTATAGTGTAGCATTGGCCTACGTGCACAAAATGTCGGCTCATTGTGCACGTCGAGTACGTATCCGGCCGGTCATGGTTTACCCGATAGCACACAGGCAGGATGCCGTGCCAGCTTGTGGTGTACATGTACAGTACATACAGTACATACCATACACAGTGGGCCGCCGTGTGTGCCGGCCGGTTCAATGAACCAAGACAAGGTTTCTACACGTATCATGAACTAGTCTCTCTCTCCAGCCGTTCAACGTGTATTTTTCTACAAGATCACTGGCGACACCGATTAACGTGACAAAATTTCCGTGAAATCCTTAAAATCCAAATTTCAATATCTGCAGCTGCTTTTACCAATCTGCGGAAAGTTTCCAGTAATTTATGAAAATTTCGTTTTAAAAGGCCTTTGCTGAAAACGAGTTCGGCGCTCAAGTTCACACGTTCAATTTCATTGCTCATTGTTATTTTGTCATCAATCCGACAAAAAGTCAAAACATTTAGTATGTCAGCTTTCCGAGCCACATGTGTAGGCCGGTTCAATTCACCTTATAACGAGGAAGATCAAAGTCATGGAAGGTCATGGAAGGTACATTCCATTTGACTATTGCAAGTTTAGTCTATTTCAAAACCTCAAAATAGATATATTCCTGTGCTTACCGTGCGATTGTCGGTCCGCATTGTGCTCCTTCAGCGGAGCACGTTTTCCGTCTTATCTTACTTATGAGTTTTGTCATCAGTCCATCATTGAGTAAATTACAACATAAGATGGGGGGGGGGGGTAACATTCGGAGGAAAGAAGCAAGAGTGCCTACTCGTCTTTTACGGAGTACAATACCGAAACGAAGATAGGCCTATATTAATATGACGTGCATGGAAGTTTCCGAACCCATTTTTTCCTTCAAGGCGTCGGTCATGACATTGTGCAGAGGAAGGACGGAACTTTTGGTCCCTGGTCGCAGCATGAACCTTATAAGCATGCAGTCCAACTCTACAGCAGTGTTTTTCATAAATGAAACTACACGTAGAACTAAAACTCATGATCCGGTCGGGCAAGAGGCGCGAAATTAGGCCGGCTAATGTGTGACTAAACGCGAGTGCATGGTACGATCGCGCTTCGTTCGACATTCATTGGTATATCTGCATAATGTATGTGCGAAGTGCACGTGGCATCTGTGACGGATAAATATTGCATTCTGCCGAACGAAGACGGCCGTAATGGCCGGAACCTCGAGTTAACTTCCGGGCTCTTTTCAGAGCCACACAGCTCAAAAGCAGTATGACTATGATTTATGTCTCATGATGTTACCGCAAAATCATTACCTTAAAAATACTGAACGAAATTCATCGAAGTGCATGCGTCTGAAGTTGCACGTGTTCCGTGGGCAAACTGAGGCGGTGCGCGGGGAAATTTTACTGGCGTCTACGAGTGGAGATCTTTTCGACCAATGTGAAACACGTATGTTTTTTGGTAAACATGGTTAACATGCCGCCAGTGGTACCTCGTTCAACTGCCATTTCTTGACATTATTTGAACATCGTTAGTTGATATTAAATCGTTTGAATCGTGCATCAGTTTTATTATCAGTTCAACGGAGAACGGCATCCAAGTCTTAAATGTAATGTTGAATTGCCGTATTCTTCCGCGTGCGTGTTTTACCTCATGGTTCTTCCGGCCGTTCGGCTGTAGGCCTAGATTGATTTCCATTGATTTTCACCTCTGAAATCGGGCCAAGGGTTACCTTTGGCATTTTTTTAAATTAAAGGGTGCAGCATTGAATCACTGTCTTTTTATATTTCTGACATTTGTATGTGTCGACTGTTTCCATTTTTGTTTTCTCGAAAGTTCAAGTATTTATGTTGTGCGGTAGTAAATATTGCTATCCGATACTGTGGGAAACGACCGTGTACAGTACAACTAATGTACGACCATCTGTTGTTACTATTTTTTTATGACTAGTGTCCATTGATTCCCCGACGATAGTCCATCAACAAAATGTGAAAAATGTGATGTAGTTTTGCAGTTGATGAAAGTCCTGCCAGTAAACTGTGATGAATCTACATTCATGTCATTTTGGTCAATAAAGCAGTCTGCAGCAACAGCTTATTTTCTTCCTTGACTTAAAAGATGTGAGAAGAATCAGGAAAGGATGCAGCGAATCAGAGTGAGGAGCTCACATCAAGTGATTTTAAAAAAAATGTTGGAGAATAAATGGAGGCCAACATGGATATCAATTCGTTTGACAGCATGCAATGCTGAGCTGTGTACATTTTTAAATGTCAGTTCTTTCTTCAGAAAACATTTTCACATACCTTTTATGATTCTCATCATAACGGTGTTCGTTTTTGTATTTTGTCTCTTTATCTCACTCGCCTATACGACAAGACTTTTTTGTGACGCTGAGAACTGTTTCATCTCTGTCCTGCTTCGGAGGGGCTTTGGGTAGCAACGGTACGAGGCATGCTTGAATGCTATGTTGATTGTTGTAGATTTCAGTTGTTGTAGATAGGCCCTTCCAGTCACAAATATTTTTGATGGGTTTTTGTTTCAAAGTGTCTTTCATTGTGGATTCTGTTATTTCTTTTTGTAATTTGGGAAATGTAATTTTATTGTGAGAAGTCTTAATTGTTTCTTTTGGAGGTTACGACTCTCACCTTATTTTTCCAAGACCCTAGAATCATTGATGAGGGTGCATCTTTAACCTTTTACATATTAAGTACCACGTGGCTAGATGTCATAAGCGGAGATAGACAATAGACATCCCCCATAGTCTACATTGTCTTGAAGACTTTGGGACTTTGAAAAACATCCAAATGAAATCAACTTAAACAAAACCTGCTCTCCCCTGCATGGAAAATGACAGTAGATACATGTATTTGTATTTCACAAGATGCAAGTTGTTGACATGTAGATGTGTTTCACATTTACCAATTTATTAGCAATGCCATTGGTATTAATCAGGAATGTCTGTGATATCTGGAGATGAGACATTTCCGACAGCTTTGCATCACATTATCCTTGGACTTTAAAGGTACTATCATACTTCGGTAGCATACCAAAACAGAAATCTTCACAGATTTACCTTTAACTTACAGGAAATACAAATTGTGATGGTAGAAACAAACCATTACAATTTGTTTGTCTGAAATGCTTTATTTATTCAAAGGGGCCAAAAATAGTTTTGATTTTGGGGTGAGATCAAAACTTCTGTGAATAGATTTGAAAAAACTGTGACCGTTGTCAACTGTTTTCTCAAAAAGTGGGCACCGTATGGGAGTGGAAATCTCACAGATGACTGTTATTGTATCTTCCATGATATTTTTGCCCATGAGTCTGCTTTTCTTTGACAAAAAAAAGTATGGAGTTACCTTTAAAGACAGCATGGCACATGTGGTAAACAGGCCCAACTTGTGGGGAGCAATGATTTTTTTTTTCAAATTCGGTTTAGTTTCTGGTTTTGCTGATTCTAGGATGCCAGAAATGTTAAGCGAGGCAATAAAATGTCATCAAATGGGAAATAGGGATTTGACTTTCATGACTGGAATATTGGCTGTTATTTATAGTGGCATCTACTAGTGTAGTCTTTTTATTTTCTGTAGAGTGTATGACTTCCAGAGTGGTAGAAATGTCAGGACTGTGCTGTGTGTATCGTGACTTTCAAACTGTAGCAGTGTATGTTTTGTTGTTGTGTAAAACAACAAATATGTTTTTAAAATATTTTATTATTTGTGTCATTGTGTAATCACTTCATATTTCAGTTCTTACTCTTATATGTAATATTTCTGTTAAATCATATGCTTCATTTTTGTCTTGGCAGTTGTGTTAGTAACTCAGTAACAAGCATGCATGAATATATCAGTGTGTAGAGATCAGTGGCAATGGTGAATGATGTCATGTGTAGTAATCATTGTGTCATTATGTACCTGTATGCTTGCCATGTATTTTCATGTAAATTAAATTAGTATAGTCTTACTCTTGCATGTCATGCGTTATTTAGATTAGGAGTTAGGAGACTTGAAAGATGTGAACTGTTAAGGTTGTTTTGGTGTTTTGTATTTTCCAGGCTTTCAAGATATTTTGAGCAACATCAAGACCTATTACCTTCATACATTCGTCAGTTTTGAGCTGAAATGACGCCAATCTGAATGATTGAAATCTGTACTGGAATTCCATTCATTCCAGCAGTAATGAAAGTAACCTGGAAAGTTTTTTTCCTGAAAGTTAAATATCTTGAGAAACAGGCATTCTTTATGTTCAGAATGATTTTTTCTAAATAAAAAGTGCACTCACTGTGCACATCTGCCCCATGCACTTCATATAATACTACTCCTTCCCCCACCATCTCCCCGTCCCCCTCCTCCTTGTCTGGAGACTTGGAATTGTTTAGAATACCAGACGGTCTCTCACATGACCCACCGCGGTTCAATTTGGTGGAAGGCAACCATTCATCGTGGAAAATTTAAATCGATTGATTATTTTTACCGTAGTGGGTTAATTTGAAATTTCATAAAAGATGGTAATTACCACAGATGTTAAAAGCCCTGCATCAGTGCAACATTTTCAGCTGCTTCTGTCAAGTCTGGACAATGTGTAGATATTTCCATCCCCCTGACACTCCTCTCTACCAAAACAAAATAGAAAGAAAAACATTTTCAAAAGCATATTTTTTTTATCCTTTATCAATTAGGGTTCAAGAAATGTTTGTATCCCCATAGTACATCTGAAGTTGCAATTTGACATGTAGAAATGAGTGAAATGGCTTCGGTCAACAGCGCGCGTGCATGCAATTGTGAGCATGCGCGCGTTGTTTTGTGCGCGTGCGCTGTTTACTAGAAGACCGGTTCTCCAAAGTCTCACATTGGCTCCGAGCTATCCTTGCTATTGACAATCAATTTATTTGTACTAAATCACTCTTCGGAATAGGTCTTATTTTTGAGCTAACGAGGGCGCTCTGTTGGTGCCATGTTTGGGGATTCACGTAGCATAAAAATTGATCCCACATACAAATTCACTGTACTGTACATACATTCTTGTACCGTTTTTGATTTTCTAAAATGTGCCAATTTTTCTTCATGAGTAACTCATTTGTTTTTACTCATTTTGCCCCAAAATTACAGCAGTTACGAATCTCTGAACTAGATTGGGACTGTGAGAATTTTGGCTGTTGAGTCCATGGTTACAACTTCCTGCACTTGTGATGAATATTTATGAGCCGTTCATGAATATTTATGATCCAGTCTAGGAACTTGTCATAATTCAAAAACTAATGCAATAGCCTTAAAAACCTTTAGGGGATTGTTTTTGAGATGGATTGTGAGCTGTAATTATCGGCTGATCATAAAGAAAGAAGTTTCTCTGAGATATGTTTTGGTCGGCAATATTCAATCTAAAACTCATTTATTTTCAAAGAATTTCACTTATCCATGTGGCATAGCATTATGACATTTTAGTTATAACCATGGATAGCAGGGATTGACTGTATTGTAACTGCCTGGAAAATGATCTGCATAATATGACAGTTGATCATGAATATCATGAAAGACCCCATGCCAGTTTGACTGCATGGTCCATCGGGCTGCAAGCTGGCTTGGAGAATTCCACATTATTTAGAAATCCCAACTATGATGTGCTGTCATTATCATTTGTGATATGACATCACAGAGCAGATGGAAGTTGGAAATACACAATACAAATGTGTAGTTTTTAAAAGTTGAGCCCAATTTTCTCTTGATGCGGCATATTTAGGGATTAACAGAAAATATGAACTCACTAGTAAATGAGTTAATTGCATTTCCCTTGTCAAAGACTTCTTTTACTCAGCTGCTAAAAGTTAAGGCTCATTTTGTCACGGCAGGAATAAATATCTAGCAATGTCCAAGCATGGTAAGCTTTCAAAGCAGTATACTCATTTTGGTGAATTTATTGTGGTCTGTTGTAGATAATGAGTACGAGGAGTTGCATTACACGAGTTGTAGTTGCAGCAATAACATCAACCTCCAGCCCATCCAGGTCAAGCTGCTATGCGGAGCCGATCTGCTGGAGTCATTCGCCGTGCCAGGACTATGGAAAGAAGAAGATGTAAGTTTGGATTCAGTAGGAGTTCTGTTAGGTTGGGTTAGGTTAGGCTGGGCTGTTCTACACTTAAATGATGAAAAATTTGGTTTTGCGGTTTGAAATGGTTTGTGTTCTGTGTCGTGTTTCTTTTAAAGGCATTATACAGGATTGGTAAAGGTGACAGGACAGCTGCAGACTGTTCATAATTTGATTTGTCTTGGAATAAAAACAAACCTGTGAAATGTTCAACTCGTACATGTGTATCATCATAAGAAACTGGCGAAAACTGTGAAAAACTCTCACCGTATTTTCAAATCATTTCACAGGAGTTGAACAACGACCGAAAACAGTTCTCACCCCGAGATCAAAACTGTTTTCAGTTGTTGTTTTACTAATTTCTGCATAAATACAGCATTTCAGCCAGAAACATTTTAACAGTATGTTTCTACCGGAACCATATCCATATCCTGAAAGTATTACATAAATCTGTAAACATGTCTGTTATAGGGTGTGTTACCAATCCCGTACTGTACCTTTAATGAAAAAAGGAAGGATTTGGGTCATGTAATTTTGGAAATTGGTTCCTTGCATTGTATTGCATTTAGTTAGTGGATGTTGCTCTATGCTGAACCTATACAGAAATGACACAACAAATTCCTCCTTTAATCTTCTTTCTTAGATGCTTGAAATAGTGAAGAAGTACGGACTGATTGTGATCAGCAGGTCAGATTCCAATCCACACAAGTTCATCTATGAATCAGACTTACTCTACAAATATCAAGTAAGTCAGAACATTACTATCAGACTTTGCCTGTGTAACCAGGGGCCAATTTCATAGAGCTGCTTAGCACCAAAAAAATTGCTTAGCACAAAAATGGCTTGTCCAATAAAATAAACCACCATTGAAAATTTGATATTCATGGTCAGTGAACAACATCCAAAGAACAATCACAAGTGATACACACAACACATGGAAATTTGGTGGTAAATCCTGTTTTTATTAAGACAGAAATGTCATGCTTAGCGAATTGTTGTTCTAAGCAGCTTTATGAAATTGGTCCCAGAGCGAAATTTCATGGCTCTGCTTTAAATGTGATGCTAAGGATCCTCTTTCTTACAGGGATATCATCAGATTTTAACGCGAGCTTAGAAATCCATAGCTCTACGAACTAGGCACGTTCAACTGAAAATTCCTTATTTCCTTTCTAATCCATGAAGTAGGATTGCATAATTGTCTGCTTCTGTAAGCACTGATTCTACGCTTACAGTGAGCAGAGCCATGAAATGGCCCAGTTCAAAATCTTCCCCCTGAGATGCCCCCTCCTAAAAGTCATCTCTTCCTTGAGGTGCCCTTCCTCAATCTGCCCCTCCCCCCAAAAAATGCAACCCCTCCCAAGCCACTCCTCAGCTTACATGGCTTACAGCTCAAAAATTCATACTTTATTACTTTGTATCCACTATTTGTGAATTTATCATTATATAGTTTTTTATGGTCAGAGTTTGGAGGGCCTGATGTTTTGATAGAGGGTGACATTTTGATCATAAGACTAGCATTTGAGAAAGATCCTGCTAGGATTGAATCTCAGGCCCCCCTAGTAACTCTCAGAATTTTATTTCAGGTCCTTATTTTAGTTAGATGAATAGTTTTCAGCAGGTTATTACTTGTATTGCTTTTTTCCAATCTCTTTCTGTTACAGAGTAACATCGACATTGTGACAGAATGGATTTTCAATGATATAAGCTCCACCAAAATCAGGTATGTTTGTTTTTTAAACTTGGAGTTTACTTATGAATAAAATTTTCCACATAGGCAGTGAAACATCCCTCATGACCAGATCCATGCCCATACCCTTCAAGTGAACAATAGAGGGCAGCAAACATGGTTGTAAAGAGCTGTTTGATGAGTTGTGTCAACATATTGTGGCCATAGACATTTAATATGAACCCATAGATGGTTATAAATACAATGCCAGGGTACCCTTGTTGACACTGCATCCAACTACATGTAAATAAAAAAAATATCCTGTAAATATGCATAGTTTATATACAGCCTTTTTAAAATAAATTCATTTGCCCACGTGCCGATGCCCCCATGGTACTTCCATTGGACTTCAATTATGTCAGGCTGTTTAGCTTCAATATTTTAACCCTAGTGCCTGTTAATGTGCGGTCTTGTGTCCTTCAAAATCTGCAGTCTTAGGGGTGAATTTGGGAGGGCTAAGGAGTAACAGATAGACAACCAAAGTTGACAACCTGTTCCTATCAGAACCCCTCTTAAATCATGCAAAAGCCTGTAATTATCTTACAAAAAAAGCTTGAGCATGAGTGAGCTTTCTGGACACTGGATCTTTGGGAAGGAAATTTACAATAAGATGAGATTGTTTTTTTCTTTACACATGTGTGGGAAATGTCATGTTGAGCCATCTCAGATGTTTCTTTTGCTTGTTGGACGTCACTCATTACAGTATTCTCTCTTCCCTCCAGGCGAGCCTTACGGCGTAAAGAGAGCATCAAGTACATCGTCCCTGATGAGGTCATCAAGTACATCCATGACAACAAACTTTATCAGATGGAAGATGATGGGGACGAGAAGAAGTAGCCAGAGTCCACTGAAAAAGTAACTCCAGTCCACGAAAATCTAGCCCCCTTCAACAGAACCGACCACGGACCAAGATCCTGGAGACTGACAACCTACTTGGCTTGGATAGGTATATTCACAGCTGTGGTATAATTCTCTCATGTCCTTGTGTGTAAGACATCATAATGTTTGCAGTCACTTTACAGTATGTCCTAAACAAGCTTGCTGGTTTAAGTCATATGTCTGTCGCAGACAGAAGTTTTATGGATTCCAATCCCACCTGTTGACCAATTGTAATATTAAGAAATATAATATTTGTTAAGACCAGCTGATACTTCCTGAAGTTTACAAAGCAAAGCAAAATGTGATGTCATGAAATGAAATGTGCAGCATTTATGTCTATTATGGTATCCATGTGATTGACTATATCCATGTGTTAACAGATTTAAACATTCTTAAGACGCACCACGGCCTCCCCAGTAGGTACGCTCGTGGTGCAAACAATATTTACTCCCTTTGCTCATCAAGCATTTCAACCACAATGATGCTTTGCACCTATTCAGCTCCTAAAATCATATACATGTGCATACTTGAGATGCCTATGCAAACTGAGGCAAACTGTACCTGTACATTTACATCATTCCTGGGTGGAGAGAAGCATTAATGACAAAGGATCTTGCTTATCCCTAAACCTCTGTATCTATCACCACACAAGACAAGAGGTGCTTACCACACATAACTATGATCTCCATTGCGGAACTGGATCATAAACCATACATTACCACACAAACCACACTGTGGTGTTTTGTGGTATGCAGGATACCACACTTACCACAGGAAATATCATGTGTGGTAAACTGTGGTATGCAGATTAGTTAGGCTTAATAAGTCTTGTTCAAAGAGTCTTCATACCCAAGCATGATCCTGTGGTTGGGCCTTAACCCACAACCTGTTGAATTCTTCACAAAGATCTTGATATAATAACTCACCAGATCATTCTCAGCCATGACAATTTGCTTTGACTTTGGTCTCAACTTCTAATAATCGATATTAAAAATCCTGCTGTTTAATATAAAGTGTAATCTTAGTTATTTGAATCCATAATTGTGTATAGAGATAGCTGCCCTTTAAAACATTACCAACCTCATAATTATTATTTTCGAATGGCTGTTTCAAAGATTTTTCAAAGATATTCCTGATTGAAAATATTAACAATGAGGTAGATTGAATCATTTGTATTTATTGTACAACTTGTACGTGGAGCTTGAAGAAACAAAAACTTATTGACTTAAAAGGGGGGATCAAAGAAAATATTTTCCTTGAGAACAAATTCCTTCAAAAATATCTTGAAAATATCTTATGGCTTCATTATCAGTCACATCAGTGTGCGTTGAAATTGAAAGTAAATCTTGAAAAACAGTAAGCAAAAGTCAAAAGCAAATAACGTAAAGTTCTTCCACTTGTGTCACTGTGTGTCACGATGATGTGTATATTTGAATTAAATTTAAAGTTGTTGTGCAGTCATAGACATAGACTGATAACCACAGAGGAAGGAATGGCAAGGAGTTGGATCTGTTCAACTCTTATTATTATCCTTGCCAAGTTTGGTTGACCAATGGTACAAAATATCAGAAATTTAAACATAGGGCTTGTTGCTGCTGTGTTCTGCATCATTCAAGTAGCCAAATGTTCATGTGGTATACATGGGTGATCAAAACTTTATGAACTGAAAATGTTGTTTTTTCGTATGCAGGATGTCTATACCTGCAATCATATTAAAAATCCTGATCCTTCTACTTTTCTCTTAGATATTTCTGAGGCTCTTTTAAATCTGATACCCCTGGATTTAATGATTGTTTGGCAAGTTTGCACACACCAAATATCGAAAAGAGTTTACATGTATCTGAGTCCACCGTGATCATCCACTATACATTGTGGTGTGTTCATTGGGTTTTCTGTAATTCATGAACTTTGTAATGTGCCCTGACCTTTGACCTCGAGGTCATTCCCTCTCCTTTCTGTTTCTTCCTCAGTGCCCAACAAACTATGTAATTGTATAATTGTGGCTAAAGGTGTGTACAGTGTCTGTATTATAGGTTGAATAACAAGCATGAGCCAGTTCCACGAAGTTGCTAAGCGCAAAGAAAGTAGCTGTGGGTTACCAGTCGATATATTCACCTGGCTTACATATTGCTGGTAACTGGTAGTCTTGTGGTTGAAGCTAATGGCATGAAAGTTTGCTAAGTGGAAACTTTGTATGCCTAAGGCATCTTCATGAAAGTCAAACTTGGTATCCTGATGAAGATATGAACGTTGGGATGTCAATGGAAGAAGACTGAAGTTACCACCATGCCCTCTCATTTTATACCTACATAGTTTGCAGGCACTGGGGCACCCTTTCTCACTCTGTGCAAACATTTGACAGAGTACCAGTCATCAGCAGTATTCATGGCAATGAATGTTAGCTGGTAACTCAAGCATACTAATCAAAACCCCTTTTGCGCTTACCAGACTTTTGCTGCTGCCCCCAACCCGGGTCAGTTATATGACCCCCTGGGTTTATTTATACCCGCCTGACTGTAGCTGTATGGGCACTGGCTCTGGGTTCACTTGTAAGGCAAAAAAATGCAATGTACAATTAACTTAATAACAGAGTATTATATATTGTCTTTCTGCTGATACATGTTTTCTGTAATAGGAAATCTAGTACAATGATTTTAAAATCTTAGCTTAATTGGTAGTGTACAAGAATATGTTTGTACATCAAAGTGTAATTATGTGTCAACTTAAAATGTCTTTTGCTGCAATGTGAGTTGAAATAAAGATAGTTTTAATCGGGTAAAATTGCAAGAATTCTCTATTTTAAAAACCTCCACATATTTAGACTTACTCTATTCCCTAGCATTTAATGTCGCTCATCATTAAAAATGTTATTGCATTTTATTTGTCAGTTGCTCTTATTTCTCCTAAAATGTGGGGAAAACACTGATAGTCATTGCTCACAGTGACACAAGTCTGACTTTTTATTACTTGACGATAAATGAAAACATTTCATTGCTATGTTACAAGATTCTTTTCTGAATAGTACAGGAAATTTGTAAATTTATCATTCAAATTAATTTGAGGAGGTTGGGTACAAATTCTAGAAGAGGAACATATTCTGTATAAATGTATAAAAGCAAAGATAGAGAAGAATGGTTATGGTGTGGGTATAGTACTCAAGTACATGTAATAAATGATGTATGTTTGTATAAATAACAGCTTTGTATAGAAAGTAGGCTGAGGGCAATAATCCATTTTGGGATGTTGATGGTAAATGAGCCCTCGTTGTTGGGTAGGAATTGCTGCTAAATACTTGGTATTGCCTCGAGTATTATGACCTGACATTTTAATATTATGCAGTGAACAGGCTATATCATATTGGATTAAGGGTGGTCATGTGTTATATCTAATTTTTTGTTTTTAGACTTTTAAACTTTGGGTAAAGCAATCTGAGAATGTTCTCTTTCCAACGCAATCAAGTACCATTATCTTGACAACTACAAAATTTCCCTCTTATCACAACTGATGCTCAAAGAAAAGGAATTTTTGGTTTTTAATGAATAAAGTGTGGTCATCTTGGGTACTTATTACCGTGTAAGAATTTCTCTTTGTAGATTTGAACAAAAACTTATATGTTTATTTTTATACGTAGGTTTATGACAGAGGAAAACATTGTTTTATATACATGTTGATTTTGAAAGGTGAAAGTACGTTGCACCATCATGATGGTTAATTTGCTTCAATTTAAGTTAATACCTGTATGTAATTAGTATTTTGTGTAAACCGTATGCAAGGGATTACTTTGGTGTTGTAAGAGGTATTATTTTGACATAACATCTTCGATATAATACTAGGATAATTGATTGATAATAAACACGTACGATGCATTTGCTTAAACAAGCTTGAATGTTTCACTCCCCTTCCATAATTTTGAAATGTGTGAATGAGTTTGTAGCGATAATAACAAAAGGAACAATAGGGTCCCTTATTTGGAAAAGTTCAACGATTGGAAAGCATATACAAAACCAAAGGAGCTGAAAAGAGGGGTCCATGATTGCAGGTGATTACACACTTGTATAAGTTGACTAAGACAGTAAGACAAACAATTCGGGAGAGAATTTCAGGTAGGTGTTGATGAGTTAAAGAAAAATTGCCAATAACTAAAGGAGTGGACCACGAAAATTGCCATGCTCGTTGCTAAAGGAGGGGACCATGAGGCTCATCCTATCCCAATCGTCAAGAATACATTTTAGTGACCGATCTATATATAGCTCCATGGTTAAAGGTAATATCATACTTTGGTTTTTGTCAAAGAATTACAGATTTATGGGCAAAAATATCAAGGCAGATACAGTCACAGTCATCTGTGAAAATTTCAGTCCCATACAACGGTGACCACTTTTTGAGAAAATCGTGAAAAATGGCCACAGTATTTCTTAAGTCCTTTGTTATTTTTTATCTTTTAAAAGATCAAAAAGATTTTGGGTCGTTGTTTTACTAATTTCTGAATAAATACACCATTTCAGGCGGAAACATTTTAACGGTAGGTTTCTACCACTACCAGCACCATCTTCATACCCTGAAAGTTATACGTAAATCTGTGAGCCCATTTCTGTTTTGGTTTCTTACCAAAGTATGATACCTGTACACATGTACTACATAAGTACATTGTACTTTAGAAGCGTGCAATTTACAGTGCACTCCATCACGGATCTGAAGCAATGAAGCATCACTAATCAGATAAGTAAAGTGAAGTTTCATTGTGAGTGCACCTCCGTGATAAAATTTGCACAACCATCCACCCCCACACACAACAATGAACAGGCCCACTCTCACTTGTTGAGCAAAGTAAATTCCGGCGACTGTTGCATGTACAACTAGCGTGCAGTCATAAGAAAGTCGTAGAGATTTATTATGAATCATGATAAATAAATTAGGTGGAGTCGAGCTAGTTTGTTTGTATTGAATCTATCGTTCGTGGCATATTTTTGTGTGTGGAAATTTGTTGCGATTCAAAATGGATTCGGGGGCCAGAGATCTCAATAAAAGTCACGTCAGTCCGTGCTTAAAGTATTCACTTTTTGCCATGAACTTCATAGCGTGGGTAAGTGTTGTCTTAAGTTCGTTAAGGTATCGTCCGGTCATAAGTTTCCGATGGACATATGTTTTCGATGACGAAATTTGATTCCCATTTACCGCGAGACCGTGCGTGATACTTCGTGACCAGTATGCCTGAAGTGATGACTACACTCAGGGCTATCTCCAACATTCAGGATATTGAGAATAAAGTTTTCAGTTGTGAGTGATACTCAAAAGTAAAAAACTATGTAATTTTGGGTATAGATTACTAATGCATTTTAAGGCTAATGTTCAAACGTTTATAAAAGACACAATCTGTGGTCAAATATTCCAAACTAAACTGTCGTCTGCTCGAGCAACTTTCATTCTTCCGATGTCAGACGGCAGGTCACGTGATCCCAGTGCGATCTGGGTTTTTATGGCATGCCAATGTAACAAAAGTGTTAAAGTCTTTCTCAAATCTAAGTGCCATAATTTTATTTTTCTCTTTTTAATTTGAAACTTTGCTAAGCTGATGAACTTAAGCTATCCACGTTTAGGCCTCTCATAATGATGCCATATATTATAAAAATGTTGTGATAATAATTTTACCTACCATGATCTGTACCAAATTCTCATTTTGCTGATTCAACCATTTATTTATAAAAAATAATTTATCATTCACGATCTTTGAATCAAAACAGTTTCAGGACCTTTTATAAATAACGCCATCGACCCAGTTCGATCAGATCAAGTCAGGACAATATTTCATCAATTTTTGAGTGATTTGGCACGCCATAGCTACTCCGATGTCAATGAACTTTGCCGCACAACCAAGTTATCGAAAACTGGTGACGCGTTGTTTACATAGCGGAATCGATGTCGCTGTAAATGACGGACAATATTTCCAAAGAAAAGACTTCAACTTCGATGATTTTTACAGAGTATAATCTGGAAGTGTCCAGTTCAAAGTTAGTGAAGTGATTTTCTGAAATTTTATTTCGTTTCTGTTTTATAGAAGTTTTCCCGTTATCCCATCGGAAACCGGTGACTGCAGGATAATGTTTACAAGCGAAAGTGTTAGAAAATTTTATCTGAATTTGAAATGAAAATGCATTTGTTGTCCACTTTCCGGACAATATGTAGGCTCCAACTAGCAAAATTGGGTAGACCATGAAGGAATAAAACACAATTCCTCCATGTTTAGACCTAATTGTGGACAAGTGGTTCCCAACAAGTGTTTCTTAATCTATAAAGTTAACTAGGCCTATCCTGCATGTTATCGGTTTCCGATAGGACAACGGGAAAATGTCTCTAACTTAGTAAAACATGTAAACAGAAACGAAATGAAGTTTCAGAAAATCACTCCCCTAACTTTCAACTGGACACTTCCAGATTATAATCTGTAAAAATCCTCGAAATTCAAGTGTTTTCTTCGGAAATATCGTCCGTCGTTTACAGCGACACAGATTCCGCTATGTAAACAAAGCGACCACTAGTTTTCGGTACCGTCCTTGCCTGTGCGGCAAAGTTTGTTGACATCAGAGCTATGGTGCGCCAAATCACTAAAAAAATGGCTGGAATATTGTCCTGACTCGATTCTTCTTACTGGGCCAATGGAGGTTTTTAAAAAAGAATTTGGAAATGGTTGTAACCCTAGGTCTGACATTGGGACTGGCCTAATATCTGAATATAATTAGGTCCCAGTCCCAATGTCAGACCTAGGGTTACGATCATCGCAACTAAATATAATTATTAGCCTAACGTTTAAGCCAAGGGAATAAAAGCAACTTTTTGTAAAGAGACTTAGCACCTCAACCCCCCCCCCCCCCCCCCCCACCATCTCTTGTCCGAACGATTTTTGGCACAAACATAAAAGTAAACTATTCTTCATGTTATATAAGAAAAATCGAGTCAGGTTTTCGCTATTTTCTCGTGACTCAGATGTCCGATTGAGCTCAAATTTTCACAGGTTTATTATTTCATATACATGTTTGATCAGACAAAGTATGAGTGAAGTCCTGTGACCTTTACCAATCATATATTGTACCTTTAAGTCTTGGTATTTTTCAGGCATTCACTATAAATTGCAGACTAGACCTTTTATGTATTTATTGCCTAATTAGCATGTGTGTTACTTATTTCTAGGTGTTTTCCATCGGGTTGATCCTCATTGGTGTCTGGGCATTGATTGAGAGACAGAATACCATCTACATTACATCCTACCTGGATATCTTCACTGAGCCTTCCATTGTACTCATCGTGGTGGGTGGCATCGCCTTTATCCTGGGATTCACCGGCTTCATTGGAGCCCTCAGGGAGAACTGCTGCCTTCTCATGTTTGTAAGTGGTCAAGGAAATATACTTCAGAAAAATGTCAGTTGACTCTGTTTCTTTTGCATGCAGTGAGGTTGGTTGCCTCTACGTTGCCTGTGAGAATTAAATCCAGTGACTGCCAAATGGCCCTAAGGTATGGGGCACAAAACTAAGGCTATGTTCAGATGCAGTGCTCCAGAGATTTCATCCCAAACCCCTTACATTCATACTACATAGTGTTAAACTGAAAACAGTCTATCTCTGGTGTTAAGAGGTCACTCATGTCGCATAACTCCGAAACCGAACTTCCCTGAATTAATTCACAAGTAGTGACATCAATCACCGTTGAGTTATGTACTCCCTCGCCGGTCAAGCTAAACTGTGATGTGGTTGAGATAGACCGTTCAGATATCTTAAGGCATATTTTGTAGACCAGCCTACATAGTCTAGTCTAGACCATCCCTCCTCGGCTGTCTAAGTTTTCGAAGGTAGACCGTTTTTAGCACCCAAAACACTGAAAACAGTCTATCGTAGACTGTTCAGACACAAGTAGGTAGACCCTTCTCGGTTTAAACCGAAGACAGACCACTTTTAGTACTGTGTCTGAATGCCCCTTAAGAAGCTGTTTGGGTAAGACCACAGAGTCCAATAGAATTGAGTTTGTCACAAAGGTATAAAGTGCCAAATTTACCACCAGTGCAATCATTCTGTTTTTGTCTTTGATGTCCGACAGTTTTATCTGTTCATGCTCCTGATCTTCATCTTGGAAGTTGTAGCTGGGATCCTGGCATTCGTCTACAGTGGAAGTGTAAGCTCATAAACTTTTACCTTGTCCTCAATAATCAGTCTGTAGTCAGGTTGACCATTCCACCAAGTTGGGGCACAATTTGTCTGGTGTCCACAGACACATGCTATGATGAGTACATTTGTCATGTTTGTATTTGTGCTACAGATGACATTGACAATTGAAATCAGTCCACATGGCTTCCAAAGGGAAGTATGGCAATGTTTATTTAGTATAAATTATAATGAAGTATAACAGAATGGTGCAAGTCTGCTGATCAGTGCGGCCTGAATTGACCACCACACAAATTGTGTCCCGACTACCGACTTGGTGGAATGACCCCGAATAAAGTCATTTGGGCTCTCGCAATATTAGAGAGACTTCCCCTGTCTTTCTAAAGAACATTTTAAATTTTAAAGGACATTTTAAGTATCACTGATTTTGTTTTCTCTTTGCCATTTGGTTTGAATATTGTATCACATGAAAAAAAAAACATTCAGAATTCATCAGTTGGATCTGTGCTTGGCTTTTGAATTGCTAAGGTAATGAACAATTTTAGTTTTGGTGGTGCTGAATAATCCAGCGCACAGGCTTGAAATTGGGCTTGAATCAAATTCAAATCAGAAAGACTTAATTACCAGTCTCTCTGTTTTGATCCTACGTTGCCCTAAACGAGCCATTGCTTGTTGCTGTATGTGCAGTACTCAATGTGGATTTGGACCCGGAAGTCAACCTTACTTACACACAGTGTTAATAGATCAGCAAGTGAACAGTGTAAGATCATTCTGTCATTTATTTTGTTCTTGCAGTTTTATCAAACTGTAGATACGATTGTTGAGCGCTCCATTGAACAGTACAGGACAGACGGTGATCTAACAAATTTCATCGACTTTGCTCAAAGAACGGTAAGAAATAGAAAAGTTTTAATTAAAACCACTCATATGTAGGAGGGTGCTTTGGTTCCCAGTGACAAATAGTACAGTATGTACCTTTTATGTATTTTGGTGAAGCATTGGGTTTGTTTAACGCACAGGATCCCAGACCTCCTATGCAGGGTACGCTAAAATGGGATCCCGAGCACTAGAATCCGAGATCATGTGCTTTAAACAAACAGCCCTTGATTCAAGCTGTAGGTTGTTTTTGTCTCGTCAGTGGTGTCAGGTTTCTTTCATCTTCATATTATTAAGCTGGCAGCAGAATTCCGGTATCCCCCATCCTACCCCTCCATACCATCAAGCCCTTAAAGATCTATAATCTGAAATAGGAGTCCTGTGTGCACTCAAGCAAAGAATTTCACCTTCCCACTCACTGTCAATGAGTTACAAGGGAATAACTATGTACAAAATATTGTAAGCTGGAGATTTGTCAAATTGACTCTGCAGAGAAGCAAAGTTGGAAGAATCTTCTGTAGTGGTAGCTGGAGCTTGAATTAATTGCCCAATATGATAATGCACTCATTGTTACTGTCTTGAACATCACAGTTGGAATGCTGCGGTGGTGACAATACCTACAACGATTGGTCCTTCAACCGATACTTCAACTGCACTGACAATAACCCCAGCAGTGAGAGGTGTGCCGTACCCTACTCCTGTTGCAGACCGGTGATGGATACTGAAGGTGATCCTGACATCATCAACACACAGTGTGGCTATAATACCCAAGGAAGGGTAAGGACTTTGGTAGAATGTGGTGCATCTGATACAATGAGTATACTCATAAGGCCTTTTCCCACTTATAGAGCGCTCATCCCCTGGGTGAACAATTTCAACCCTGGTCCTGAGCAGGGTTGAACTCACCCTGGAGAAAGGGCAATCTCTGGGCTGGCTCAAGGGTGGCTCCAGGGTGATGGAAGGGTGAACATTTCAAGTGGGAATCCAGGGCCACCCTCGACATTGGTCAAGTGGGAAAAGTCCTATAGTGGCAGAATCTGGTACACCTGTTACTACAGTATACTCATGAGTCTACTCATACTATTAGCAATGAAATTACTGTGGTACATAAAAAGTCTGCTCTCATTTTGATACCAGTCATGCAAACTTTCATTGTCAGGTTTGTAAAATGGCCGTTTTCTTTTACTTGCCTGTATTTAGTCCCCGACTGCAGTCTCTAATAAAATCTACGTCACAGGCTGCATCGATAAGTTCCTGGATTCTGTCAACCAGAAGAGTTACATCGTTGGGCTGACTGTCTTTGGTGTAGCTGCTGTACAGGTCAGTTGTCTTTAGTACTATCATCTTGACATCTTCCTGTTCCATGTCCCCAAGCTCCTAAACCCCTCAGGCTGGAGTAAATATAAGAAGACATTCTGTAGCCCGGGCGAATTTCAAAGAGCTGCTTAAGCACCAAAATATGCTGAAAACCTTAGTAAATAAAATCAGTATGCTGGCTAAAACTCCTTGTGACTGTTATGCTCTTCAAACAATGGATTAATACAAGTCAGAAGCAGTAAACATCGCAGGAAAATTTGGTTGGTAATCCTGTCTGATCAAGGAAGATTTTTCATACGTTGTGCTTAAATAAGCAGCTCTATGAAATTGGTCTTCACTCTGTACTGTACTATGACTGTAGTGCTTTTCGATATGTTTCGAACGCCATGGGATTCAAACCATAATTCATATGGATACAGTTCTGTGCCCAACCCAGGAAGTCTATTATAGTAAACTGTTAAAGTTAAAGTGTGAGACACCGATCCGCCTCATGTAGCATCTTCTCTTTCAATAAATAATCAACCCTGGTACATTCCAGCAGGTTGATGGTGTCCGTGTTACACCAATGACCTTGTGCTCTTCAGTGGTAATTTTCTTCCAATTAGAATGAAAATTACTCTGTGCGACTGACAAAAGGAAAATCTAAATGTTAATTAAGAATCATGTTAATTAAGAAGTGGGAGGGAATAACACAAGTTATGCTGAAACCACGTGACCTGGGGTCGATTTCACCAAACTCTTTGTAACTTACTATCAATCGTAGGACTTTTGATGCATTGAGGCCTTACCTGGGATGGGCCCCCTATGGCGGGTTATCCTTCATAACTCGAGTAATGATTGATCGTAGGGCTTCGTGAAATGGACCCCAGGGTTTAAATCCTATCCCCAGCTTGATGGCATGTCTTACATAGACAATGAAATAACTTCAATATGGCCTCTGTTTTCTCCATTTTTCTTTCTCCTCTCCAGTTGCTTGTCATGCTGATGGCTTTCTTCCTGTGCCGTCAGATAGAAAATGAATGCATACGCTACCGTGAGTGTAACAAGCGAGGTATCAACAACTTTGCTTAAAGTTTCATCCTGCTTGAGGGCAGCGACTGGTCATAGAACTGACAATCAAGGTCCTTGGTTCATACTGACAAACTTGCAGTTTATGGCCAAAACAAATTTCTTTCAATTGGCTCTCTTCTGTTACAGCATAACAATGATTCCAAATTTTTTTTAATGGTTTTTATCACATTTCATTTTGTTGTTGTGTTGTGTTTCAGAGGCTGAAACTATCAAATTCCATACAACCTAGTTATTACACTAGTTACTGGTAGTTGTACATGTACTAGTTACTGGTAGTTGTACTAGTTACTGGTAGTTGTACTAGTTACTGCTACATGCACTGTGCACTGCCATTGGTTATTGACAGTTGCAGCTAGTAGTGCTAGTTAATTGTGGTAATTACTAGTTATGTCAGTTACTGCTACTTAATCATAAGTTAGAGGTTGGTTTAATTATCAGCTATTGCAAAGGAATATCACTTAGTGCAAAGAAGCTGATATCAAGCGAGGCAATTTTGAGCATATCAGCCTAGCAGGTGTCTTTTATTCCTACCAAAGCCTGAAGTCTTTCATTTTATGTATGTGTATATAATCAAGTAGTCTGCTTCTATTTTTATGAGGTTTTTATATTTCAAATAAAGGGCTTATTTTACTTGGAAATAGTACTTTTTCTATTCAAATCTGTATTCTCTTTGGTGAGCATATTCTACTGTATATATTGTACGCTTCTATACAGGGTGTCCCCGAAAAACCTCAACACTTGTGTCAAGAACTATTATATGAAAATTATATTGTTTATCACTTCACGATTCAGATATGTGATACAGCTTTGTCCTGGCTATCACCATGTAGAATTTGAGCAGAATTGGACTAAAATTTAGCGAAAAAAACTGAGACTGAATTACCCAACCTCAAAACCTGATATTCATCTTTCTTTCATACACATGTGTGTATTGACCACTATGTGTGTCATCCTTGCAAATTTGTTTTTAAGGAGTACTCTTTCAATTGGTCATATTTTCACCAATTTCAGCCCTAATATGCTTAAATTCTACACGGTGATAGCCAAACATGGCTGTATCACATTACCTGAATCTTGAAGTGATAAACAGTTTAATTTTAACTTGGGCCACGACACAGTGTTGCATTTTTTTCTGGGACACCCTGTATATGAAAGCCTAATGCAATAATAATGTACAAGTGGGCACATCTGTGTCTTAGGGTGACACTGTGACATACATGAGAGCGAGGAGACACTTGTTTCTGTTAGTGTCATGTTGTAAGGACACACGTCCCTATCAATGGCTTCTTACACGTTCAATCCATTCAGGAAGGAAACCTCAGCCATTTAATGGATGTCACATCTCTCAACAGTACTTGTATTACATAGTCTTTCAGCATTTTAATTCTCAGTGTAATTCCGGAGGATTTTGCTTATTTTATCAGGGTTTTTCTATTTTTTGTTATGACTATAGTGGCCTTAAAACGTACATACTCCATAATAAATTGCTTATTCAGAATTTATAGTTTTTAAATTTTTTTTTTTTACAGTATGTCTAGCTCTGCACAAATAAATGGATAATACATGTAGTCTGAAATCCTTTGACTTGAAAGAAGAATGACGTAAATGTTTGTACTCTCCTGAATATTTGAACACAGGTGACATCAGTATGGAGACAAACAATCAATAATAAATAAATCTAGGATAGAATCAATTTAATAACAACACATGTTCAAATTCACTACTTTGACTGCTGGTCATTCCCAATCAATTTAGAGGAAAAGTCAATATTGGGCCAAAATTGACAAAAACGGCAAGAGATACCCCTTGCCATTTGTGTTAAATTTTCAAAAATTTTCACGTCATGAAATCATTACCATTGCATTCTATGACACCAGTATTAATGTTTTTAGGCTTGAAAGTTGTTCCTTTCACTTCTAGACATCCAATAGGGCATTCGTGATCAATTAGAGAAAAAGTGAATTTTGGGCCAAAATTGACAAAAACGGCAAGGGCCCTTGCCATTTGTGTTCAATTTTCAAAATTTTTCACGCCATGAAATCATTTCCATTGCATTCTATGACACCAGTATTAATGTTTTTATGCTTGAAAGTCCTTTCACCTGTAGACATCCAATAGGGCATTCGTGATCAATTAGAGAAAAAGTGAATTTTGAGCCAAAATTGACAAAAACGGCAAGGGGTACGTACCCCTTGCAATTTTTGTCAATTTTCAAAATTTTTTGACATGTCATGAAATTAATTCTATTGCCTTCTGAGACACCAATATTACTGTTTTTATGCTTGAAAGTTGTTCTTTTCACCTGTAGACATCCAATAGGGCATTCTCGTTCAATTAGAGAAAAAATTTATTTTGGGCCAAAATTGACAAAAACGGCAAGGGGTACACCTTGCCATTTTTGTTAATTTTCCACCATTTTTCACATGTCATGATAACAATTCCATTGCCGTCTAGGACATCAATAGTACTGTTTATGTGTATCAACAACTTTGAATTGAAGAAATAAAATTGAAGAATTAAGACAAAAAAAGTAATAACTGTCAGTGAAATATTTCCACAATTGACGCTTCACAACAATCCACTTCTTTGTGCAGAGTGAGTTTAGTAAACCCACATTTTATCAGTGTAAGAAATTATTCTTTGATTCAAATAATTTCAATGGTTTTTATATGTATGTATATATCGCTGCTTAATGCTGTAGTTATTCATGGAATTGGTGTATTGAGGTTTTTACTCTTTTGAAACATAAGTATTCATGAACAGGGTTTATATATTTATATTTTGGTGTTATACTGTTGGAATTATTTGGTGTTTCTTAGTTTTGGAAACAGGTATGTGTAGGTTTATTTGGGTAGAATTTTTCCCCATGCATTCTACAATATTGACAAGTTATTTCTACAGTAAACAGCAAACATCAACCATTTGTATGTAGCTGCTCGAATACAATGCGGTTTGCTTTCTGAAAGCAACAAAATACATGTATTAGCAAGAAAGACCTCTAGTATAAATATGATAATACCTTCAGTATGGTTTCATGTGATTTGAGGTTTTGCCTGTTCTTTTGCCGGAGGTGCATCCTAATACTGCAAATTGGTCAAGAAGAGTATTATAGGGAACGGCATAATAGCATTAGCAGGAAAAATGCCGGTGCCAGCAAAATATACACAGCCATTTTCTCATTGTGCATTGCAAACTTCAAAATCAATTTGGTTGCAAACTGTTGATCAGTTTTTAATATATATTTTTGTACCATATTGAGCTGCATTATTGGCAAATCTTTTATATTCTAAACAGGCCCAGTGTGTTGGGATAGCTACAGCTTTAGGCCTTGCAGTATCGTGGCCTTCACAACCTACAAACTGCAATTATTCTTGTTTAAGGGCATTTGGTTACCGTACTTCCCTCACACTTATTTGAATTAATCTTCTTCCAGTATAGGAGGAACACATACACAATTGGTGATTGTAGATAAATAATCTTTGGTCTTATGAGGTAGGGTCAGGCTACAGCAATTGCATAGGTTAATAAGCTTTCTGGAAAATAAGTCGGTAAGTCAATAGGTTATTAAAATGCAAAAATATGAATTTTCACATTACCGTTACCGTACTTCTGAATGTATTCTTCGATAAAATATAATTTTGCTGCTGTATACATCTACATGTACATCTGTTTCAATGATTTATTTCTTTATGAAAATGAGTTTTAGTCTGCATATTTTTCAGCCATCTTGGAACAATGCATTGTGGAATACTCAAGGGGATCAATGGAAGTCATTGTTTAAGGATCTGTTGTATCCCATTTAGATGTAGTTATGCCACATCCCATTCCATTAAGTAAATGCTTGTGTAACCTATCATGTGTTGCATACAATGGCTGGTATTCATAAAAACGTAGCATATGCTTTTACTTCACTTTTCAAGTATTTAGCATGCACCATATTCATAAAAAGGGAAGGATTTGCTTATACTTTTAAGCATATGCTTCAGGTAAAAGTATCTCCTTCAAGACATCGAGCAAATACTAAAAGTAGAAGCATCTCCTTCTATACATATTCATAAAGAGTAGTATTAAGCATAAACTACAAGCATATCCTTGGAAAATTCTAAGGTTGCTCCAGACCAGGCTTGAACGTCTTTGTGATTACTTGTGCTTGGCGTGGCTGGCTACATTGAACTTGTGGAAGGTGCAGGGAGGAAAACAAATGTTTATAATGTCAGGCAGTTGTATTGGCCATCGTACTTCATGCGTTTTTATCATTTTGGTGAAGAAAATGTGGACTGGCTAGCTACCCATCACATCTTCGTCCGACATGCTGCCTGATGTTACCTCAGTGAGGAATGGTTCAAGTGGCGGATCTAGAGAGGGTTTTGCGGGGTGTAGCGCAGACCGATTATTAGTAACTATCAGTATTATAAATGGAGACCAAAAATGAGCACCCTATAAAATTCTGGTCATTTTAAAACCATTTTCATACCTGCATATGATGTGAATGTTTTCATGTTTTATGCCCTATAATTGGAGAAAAATCTCCCAAAAAAATATTCTGTTCTGTAAACGAAGAATTTGATGTGCTCTAGCCATGACACGTCCCTCGATAAGTTTTTCAGATTGCGACTCAGTTTAGGACTTGATTTCATCAAAATTACACTTTTTGCTTTCCAACCCCCCTGTTTTCTGATGGCTAAATCTGCCCTAACTGTTCGGACTCTTCTGTTCCCCCAGTATGGTAGTTCCCCCAGTAGTTCCCCCAGTATGGTAGTTCCCCCAATATGGTAGTACCCCCAGTATGGTAGTTCCCCCAGTATGGAGTAGTGCCCCCAGTATGGAGTAGTGCCCCCCGGTAGTTCCCCTAGTAGTTCCCCCAGTATGAAGTAGTGCCCCCGGTAGTTCCCCCAGTAGTTCCCCCAGTATGGAGTAGTGCCCCCAGGTAGTTCCCCCAGTATGAAGTAGTGCCCCCCGGTAGTTCCCCCAGTAGTTCCCCCAGTATGGAGTAGTGCCCCCTAGTAGTTCACCCAGTATGAAGTAGTGCCCCCCGGTAGTTCCCATAGTAGTTCCCCCAGTATGAAGTAGTTCCCCCAGTATGGAGTAGTGCCCCCAGGTAGTTCCCCCAGTATGAAGTAGTGCCCCCTAGTAGTTCCCCCAGTATGAAGTAGTGCCCCCGGTAGTTCCCCCAGTATGGAGTAGTGCCCCTAGTAGTTCCCCCAGTATGGAGTAGTGCCCCCAGGGAGTTCCCCCAGTATGGAGTAGTGCCCCAGGTAGTTCCCCCAGTATGGTAGTTCCCCCAATATGGTAGTACCCCCAGTATGGTAGTTTCCCCCAGTATGGAGTAGTGCCCCCAGTATGAAGTAGTGCCCCCGGTAGTTCCCCACAGTATGAAGTAGTGCCCCCGGTAGTTCCCCCAGTATGGAGTAGTGCCCCCAGGTAGTTCCCCCAGTATGGAGTAGTGCCCCCTAGTAGTTCCCCCAGTATGGAGTAGTGCCCCCTTAGTAGTTCCCCCAGTATGAAGTAGTGCCCCCCGGTAGTTCCCCCAGTATGGAGTAGTGCCCCCCTAGTAGTTCCCCCAGTATGAAGTAGTGCCCCCCGGTAGTTCCCCTAGTAGTTCCCCCAGTATGAAGTAGTTCCCTCAGTATGGAGTAGTGCCCCCAGGTAGTTCCCCCAGTATGGAGTAGTGCCCCTAGTAGTTCCCCCAGTATGGAGCAGTGCCCCCAGGTAGTTCCCCCAGTATGGAGTAGTGCCCCCAGGTAGTTCCCCCAGTATGGAGTAGTGCCCCCCGGTAGTTCCCCCAGTGTGGTAGTTCCCCCAGGATGGAGTAGTACCCCCAGTATGGAGTAGTTCCCCCAGTATGGGAGTAGTTCCCCCAGTATGGAGTAGTACCCCCAGTATGTTTGTCATTGTAATATGGTAGGCCTAATTCTGATCGGCTGTTCTCTTGTTTTCTGTCTCCTAGTGTTGGCAGAGCATCCGGACATGAGGCCGCCAGACCGCCGATGACGAAAACGATGAGTCCAATTAAAACCCAGATGAACTTAGTCCAAAATAGTCCAAAAGCTTGGTTAAACGCAAGAATCCAAAACTTGTGTTAGTATAACTTAATATTTAACGACTCCAAACTAAGAAGAGACAATTATATTGTTCTTTCCAAAGAAACAAGGCACTGAAATAAGAACAGTTACAAATGAATTCATTCCAATATTATTTCTTTATTGGAGAAAAAAAAACAATCACAATATTTATGTACAATTGACATGCCAAGATCTGATGAATGTTTTCATGTTTTGTGCCCTATAATTGGAGAAAAATCTCGACAAAAAATATTCTGTTCTGTTAACAAAGAATTTGATGTGCTCTTGCCATGACACGTCCCTCGATAAGTTTTTCAGATTGCGACTCAGTTTAGGACTTGATTTCATCGAAATGACACTTAGTTTGCTTTCCAACCCCCCTGTTTTCTGAAGGCTAAATCTGCCCGCCTGCACAGAGCCAAACAGTTGCTATCCTCCAGAGTTGTTGACTCGAGTCGGTGACTTGGACTCGAGTCCGACTCGAGTCACTGATTTTAGTGACTTGCGACTTGACTTGACTTGAGCCAAAATGACTTGCGACTTGACTTGACTTGAACCAAAATGACTTGAGACTTGACTTGACTTGAGCCAAAATGACTTGACTATTAAAAAAATGACTTGCAAGTCAACATTAGACCATCGTGTATTTTAAATGATTTGCCTCCCGAAAGAAGAAAAGTTAACTTTTTCTGACATAAAGCACCGAAACAATGTTCTGTAGCGTAAAACTTACACAGCACGTATACGGGCGAGAGAGCTCACACAACGGTCGACATATCTCGATCGCACGGTGACTACACACAGCGACCACGCGGTATACGGTGTGCTGTGAATAACGATGGGCCTGTTGTGCTCGGAATTATTAGACTTGCCTCAGTCTGCGGATTACTTTAACTGCCGGGGTATTTTAAGTACGTATGACGTAATGATTTGCTCAATAGTTCAGCTCACGTTCGTGTGTACGTGTAGCCTAGCGCCGGCCGTGTACACACGAGTCGAGTAATGTTGTTTACCGATGGACGAGGGAAAGCTTTTCGCGAAAGGTTCCCAATGATATCGACTGATACAAGTTTACTATGTCTGGTTCGTGACTACTCTTGAGTCTCGTCTCTAGTTTACTATTATGTGATTCCGTAACCAGACTTCCATTGCATACACGGTACGTTTTGTGCCATGTGTGTAGGGAACACGAAGCAAGTGTTTCTGCTGGTCGTATAGGACATTAATTTCCGACAATAGGACCTATTTTTTGTTTCGCTAGGTAAGGAAAACTTCCATAACCTACAGTGAATGTTCATTTTGCTTGTGCTTATAACTCGCAAATGGCAGGAGGATCATTATGATGTTGGATTATTAAAATGGAACGACAGGAACGCACTTCGTAACAAGTTTTTCACCACTAGCATGGAGGAAGGAAAAGCTAACGTCAGCTATCGATTAGTTTTAATATCATTTTTCGCTGAAGTTGAGGTGTTTTAATATATTATTCTTTATCTAAAATTTAATTCGCGATCACTTTACATGTGATATTTTTGCTATGATTTTTTAATGTTATTTATATGAATTTTTTGACGATCGAAAAACAAGTTTTCAGCCGTGTTGTGTTTATGGGTTCTTTAACTAGGCCTACCAGTAAAATGGAACAGACTCACCATGTCAACTTCAACTGTCGTGGCATGGGGGCTGCCATTTTATTCACACGCTCCATGCCCAACTCTTGTAACATAATTATGAAGCTGGTGTCTTTTTAGTAAACACACAGTTAGCGCATATACAACAGGCCGATCTTTAAAAGCTCTTTATTCTTGTTTCATATGCACCGGCCTCTTATGTGTTAGATGTCCCTTCTTTTATTCAACGGCCAACTGCAGCGAAGACTGTGCCGAGTAGTTTATTTTGGGGCAAAATATTTTATGTTTGACTTGTTGACTTGACTTGACTTGCGACGAAATGACTTGTGACTTGACTTGACTTGCGACGAAATGACTTGCGACTTGACTTGACTTGCGACGAAATGACTTGTGACTTGACTTGACTTGAGACAGAATGACTTGCGACTTGACTTGACTTGAGAAAAAATGACTTGGTTACAACTCTGCTATCCTCTGACAATGGTTTCTTCTCTCAAATTGTTCATGTAATCCCATTAACATCAAACCAATCTGTATTCCACTGGCAATTGAATAGGTACTTAACCACAAAACCACAAAGCATTACCTTGAAGTTTCCAAGTCTAGCATTCTGTACCAAATGCTTGTTTTATGAATATGAAATCAAGTATAAGTTCCACCTTATGCTAAATACTTAGAGAAAAAAGTACTTACTAGAAGTATTTACTTGGAAGCACCTGCTAGTTTTTATGAATACCAGCCAATATGTCCGACTAGACATGATGACAGGTGTCTTGTCCTCAATAGTAACCATGGTGTATTAGTGCCATGCATGCTGCCGTTCTCCAAACTGTAGGCTGTAGGACGATACTCATTGCAAATTTGTCACACTAGAGAAATGCAGCAAAATCAAATAAAGCACATCCCTGTGCACCAATGTATAACTTTGATGTTTTTCAGTTAACATTCTCAACCTGCAGAATGACTGCAGTGTGTCAATTGGTCGTCTGATGTCATCTTTTGAGAAATCTCGGTCATTTTAGTCAATCAAGACCAACAGCAGCTGAATTTGCATTAGAGTCAATTTCTTTATTTTTTCTCCAAATATTTCCCCCTATTCTATTACAAGTACATAAAGGATACAAAATAAATACTACAAATAATCTGTTTCAGTTGAATGAGATGTACAATATAATAGTTCAAATGGAATCTACTACAAGGATAAAGTACCGTACAAAAACCCGATTGCCATACATGTATCTGCAATACACCAGCGAATACAAACATCTTTGGAGCTTTTTTCTCTCTATAGTACAAATATTACAAAATGATGTTTGGTCCAATGGTCCAAAATATTTACAGTTGTTTATTATATTCTTCAAACTCCATAAATGGAATTTGTTTATCCTTAAATAGCCTTGAATATTCATGGTCAAGTTTCCCTCTTATCAAAACAGATCTACACCAACAGTGATGGAAACATCCATCCTAACCAGATAAAATTTCAGCCAAAAGCAATTAGAATTTGTTGTTTACAAGACTGGATTGATGGCAAAACGTGGTCCACAACTAGGGGTCGATTTCACCAAACTCATCGCAACTTACTATCAATCGTAGGACTTGTGATGCATTGGCAGACCTGTGTGGGATATGCCCCCTACGATAGGCTATCCTTCGTAACTCGAGTTATGATCGATCGCAGGGCTTGGTGACATCGACCCCAGGAAGTGAGTGCCCAGTCCCGGTCCCTTTTACACACGTTTTACATACATATGGAACATCATAAGGTGCGTTTGAGTAGCTTCTCTCGGTCAATACGGGTCACATCACCCGGATCAGCGACCAGCTAATCAGTCGGGCTAATAGAATGCTTGCTTATCTCCCGCCATCTTGAATTTGTGTGACATGTTTCCCACTGCAGAGCTCGACAAATTTATAAAATAACTGGTAGCCCACCGGACTACCACACCTTGAAATCTGGTAGCCCAGTGCTTTAAACTGGTAGTCCTACCATCCAACCATTTAAAACAAAAATACGTTAAACAAATTCTTAGTTTGATCATATTCCTTATCATGAAATTTTTTCTTCTTGTCAGATGGGGCACAAGGCCTACCACACAAAAAAAAAGTTTGTTGCCCGGGCTCCGATTTATAAAAATGAATGATAGCGCTATATTGCGCACGTGTTGATAATGTGCACGATCAATGGATGCATAGCGCTGTATGTAGGAGTGTGTAAAACATGCTACAACGATCGTTGCGGCGATGTATACATTAAGTTTCTGGTCTCGATCTACCTGCGTGTAACTTTAGGAATCTTGCGATGATTTGGTGCCGGCAACCTTACAGAATGTTCAGTCAGAATCGTTCATAACTTGCTCAGCGCGACATGTCACATTAATTCTTACCGAACAATCTGCATTGAAGCCGGCCGAAATCCACGGTACCGAGCGCAACTTGAATGCATGCACCAAATACACACGTTGTACGTACGATGTAGGCTTGCACTTCCGGCCTGATTGCGAATTGGCGACTGTGTATTGGTGTACAACGTATGCTTTGAATGGTGCGGCGCAGATAGACATCGTGGAATTTTCTGGATGCAATTCTGCTGCTGCATGGACCGGGCCACACGGCCACGTGGTTTGCAAGTGGTGTGCATGATGCATTGTACGCGATATGTTTACGTATTCTTTCGAGCGATCGTCCTTTCGGTAAGTTCAGTAACTATAATATGTACGTGTTTGCGGAAAAAATGGTAGTCCGGCGGGCTCTTGCACCAGAAACTCTGGTTGCCCGGCGGTCTCGCGTGGTTGTCCCGGGCGTCCGGGCCCGGGATTTGTCGAGCTCTGCACTGGTCACAGACTCTGCTCACGAGCGGGGTCACTGGTGGCTGCCCTGGGTGAACCCCGAGAATGACGTCAGACCTAATCGCACGGTACGGGGACTGACTCGGAGTGACCTAGGTGACCTACTCGAATGCACCTAATGTTTTTAACTGGATGCAAAACCCACACCGTTTCCCCTACTTGGTGCTGCAGGAATAAATATTTATCAATATGCTATGGATGAGTTCTCACTATTGGATGGCACCGTTCCTTGGCATTGGTTTGTCACTAATAATAATAGCCTACGGTTGATGCAGTTTATCTAAAGCCCCTAGTTTCATACATGTACTAATTATAAGAAAGGGTCTTTGAAAGTATGTTACTATTTAAACCTTATTTTCTCTGTCCAAATAATTCACCATGATGGGCAACAAGTAATGAACTTTTGAAAAATTGAAGGTTTCAAGCCACAGGATGTAGTGGTTAGAGATACAATGCTAGGAGGAGGGGGTTGGACTCTATGACATCAAGCATCAGGTAGGCATTTAAGTATTTCCCTAGATTTCCCACTACCCATTCCTCGATATGATTGCATCTTCTCAAATACAGTACTACATCAACCACTCACACACTGGTACAAATATTTCACTTAAAAAAAATAGTGGCCCCTTGTTTTTGTAGGATGTACCATACCTTTTGACTGTTCACCTGTCAAATATTACATTGTTTCCATGATGGACATATTTCAGGCCTGTCCAGAATGTAGAAGGATTTTTTAAACCTATCAGTCAACGACAACACTGATAAAATATATCTTCAACCTACTATGGATGTGTTATAAATAATAAAGTTAAGAGTGTAGACTCCAAGTACTGCAGATGAGGGAGCACTTGTGTGTCAGATCAGACGTCAGAAAGCAAGGTCCCTCATGGTTTCCATCTGAGCCAGATACAGTCTAGTTCTAGGTGTCAGGTGGTTGCAGTGTGCCCTCAGATGTCAGAAAGCAAGGTCCCTCATGGCTTCCATCTGAGCCAGATACAGTCTAGTTCTAGGTGTCAGGTGGTTGCAGTGTGCCCTCAGACATCAGAAAGCAAGCTCCCTCATGGCTTCCATCTGAGCCAGATACGGTCTAGTTCTAGGTGTTAGGCGGATGCAGTGTGCCCTCAGATGTCAGAAAGCAAGGTCCCTCATGGCTTCCATCTGAGCCAGATACAGTCTAGTTCTAGGTGTCAGGTGGTTGCAGTGCGCCCTCAGATGTCGCTCCAGAGCTTCCACGTGGTCCCCCATCTGACACAGGCACTCCCTGTCATCTATGCTCAGCCAGGGTTCCAGGGCTGACTGGAACGGCGGGGAACTCTGAGAGAATTCAGGACTACGGGATAGATGTGCATCACCACTGCTTGATTTGACTGAAAAGAAAAGACACCAATGAATATTAGAGTAACTGGTTCTCATGTCAATGACTTTAAACACTTATCGCCATTTATTTTGTAGAAAATGTTGGCAAATTTTGAAGCAATGCTTACAAGATACTTTTGTCTTTACTGTGCAGTGTACATTTCACTGAGAAATGAAAACTTAAATTGTGAAAGATCCTTCATGACTTAAATGTCAGGCCCTCCTGATACCTCCAAGTATTGCACATAAAATGAGTAGCAAAGGTTTCCAAAAAAATAAAATACCATACTTGGAATACAATAATTCGAGATTCCGAAACTTGCTACATGGAATTTGGACCTCACATCATTGTAAGTGGACACAAATATAATGGAATACAGAAGAGTGTTTTTAATCAAGCTGTGACAAGTTTATGGTAATGTTTGCAATGTTTTGGGGTGAAACATTTCAAACTTAAAATTTGGAAAGGCAAACACATTTATCATTCTGTATATTCCCAAGTCCATGGCCTTGTTCAGGCTCAGGAAGGACTGTACAGCCTTGATACAAAAACTGAAGTTGCTCATCCAAATGGGTCAATTAAAGAGTCAAATGACCTGTTTTAAGGATGCCTACACACACCTCCAACATAGGGCTGGATAGCTCAGTTGGTAGAGCACCTGTACGGTATTCAGGGGGTTCAAATCCCTCTCCAGTAAATTTTTCTTTGTTCACCTTTCAATGACTTTAAGATTTTGAAAAGTGAACAAAGCAAAATTTACTGGAGCGGGATTCGAACCGGCGACCTCCTGAATACCGTACAGGCGCTCTACCAACTGAGCCATCCAGCCCTACGTTGGTGGTGACCCCAATAGTCAATAATCTTTGTTCGTTAAGCAGTCAGAAGCCATGAAACCACGAACACACCGCCATATCTTTAAGATTTTGACGGATTGACAGCCAAAGAGGGCTGACATAGAGACATGCAATCTTACCTGTCCTGTTCCGGACGTAGCTCTGAAGTAGAAAGAACAGAAGCATGGCCAGCTCCTCACACTCCTCCTGTCCTATTGCCTGCCTCTGGTTGCCTAGCGACTTGCCTCCTCCTCCTCCTCCCTTCTCCTTGGCAACCACCTGGTCTCTCTCAGCCTGTACAAACTTGACTCTCATCGGTCGGGACTTGAAGTGGCACTCTACTATCTTGCGGACGGTCAGTACTCCCTGCTGCTCTATGGCGTTGGTTTCGCACAGGTTCTCCAGCAATAGCTCGATGAGCTTTGACCTGATGGGGTCACAGGTCAGCGTCTGGATTGTGAATTAAGAAAGATAAATGTCACTACAATAGGCATAATGGGCAGTAATGTCATTACATTATACTCCTACAAGATTTAGTAAAGCAATCACGGTAGACTTTGTGTGTGCGTTTAAAATGGTTTGAATGACCCATTCTGGCACTTCAACCAACTTGTGAAGTGCTGTGGCCTAATGGTCTGGCCTGTTGAACTCGAAGTCTTGTGGTCAATCTACAGATTGTGGGTTCAAATCCAGCCATGGGTTAATGGTGCTTGCGTCCTTGGGCAAGATGCTTTGTCACATATTGCTCCTCTTCACCCAGGTACACCTGGGTACCTGCCAGGGATGGCTTTGTGGTTTGATTAGCCTCTTCAGCCGGGGCTGTATACTCCCCAGGGAGTTGAGATGGTTTCAGGAATGTAAATTATGGCCCAATGACCAGGGATAATAATTGATTTGTGCCATGAGCGTTATGCTTGGCGAATACCGGCACATTATAAGTGTCCATTATTATTATTATTAAAAGAGACTGTGTTCAAATCTTAACTTGGAAGACTTCTCCATTGGACATGTAATGTGGTTGCACTGGCTTTATTGTTTAAAATACAGTCATCAGGGACTGTGTAATTCATCAACTGGTACACATGTATTTGTACTATTGTCACATACGAGTGGCTTTATCAAGCCTTTATGCCATCAAGGCATATTCACGTATTCTAGCACCATCAACCAAGGGCATGATGGATGTATGTAGTACATGTAAATGAACATATGTAGTGTTTGACTGCATGTGTGGCAGCATGGAGGACTGGAGGTACACGTAGGAGTCAGGTGTAGTAGGGTCAAGAAATCTATTGAAATCAATTGGATAAACATGGCAAATTACACAAAGCCTGCAGTGGAACTGTAATTGAGAACAAAGTTTTGTTCGCCCATAATGCATTTAATCCCTTGTAATAAACCACACATGTACTGTATGCACACGTGTACATGTAGTACAATTGTACAAACATGCCGGTACAATAGAAAAAAAAATCTACATCTGTTGTTCCACCAGTATGCTAATGAGTTGCTTGCTGGCAGACAGCCAAGAAAAAACCAATACAAAACCGTAATATAATAAACACAATGACGTCTGTGCCTGACTGTGAGTCATGTTTTAAAAATAAATCAAATACATGTAAAAGGCATGGAATGCAGACAATATGCAAACACCTGTGTGAGGATGATGCAATGAGCCAAAGCCTGGTCACATCTGTTGTTATGCTGCTGAGTCAATATCAGCTACACATGTGCAAATTCTACACATTTTAGTAAATATTGCAACCCTGGGATGTATTCTAATTCATACATTTTAGGGGTTTGTTTTGATTTTCATACGGAATAATTCAAGCAGCCTATTTTGAATTTTAAGATAATTAAAAAACAAATTTTACAAATTTTGCCTTTGAACACATTTGGCCTGTTTGTTTTATAACGCACAGGATCATGGATTCTTCTGATCCGGATCCCATTTTAGCGTACACTGCATATAGGACGTGGATCCCAAAATCTGGGATCCTGTGCAAAAAGTGTGCATAAACAAACAGGCCCATACTCTAGCCACAACCCAACAGGCCCAGTTCACAATACGTGTACATGTCTGTATTTCTGTTTGAATAAACATTGAATCAATCAATGGCTTAAATTCTCTTGATAGTCTTGGAAAACATTTATCCATGGGGATATTTGGAAAGCAATTTAACAAACTGTGTTTGTAACACAATTATGTTCAATCTGCAATGAAGCAAGTTAAACAAACCTGTAATACATTCACAATAAAATGATTCTATCTTTCTTGGTATCAATAGGATTGATTACGGTTGCCAAAGGATTACCAAGTAATGTTCCGCTCATGTTTATTACTCTGGACTCAATTAAATGCTTAACATAACCTTCACCTAAGTTTTTTGGCTGACAATCTGATTGTCCTTTAAACTTTGAGAGTAAATTGCGCTGCTTACATAACTCTATGTAAATTGGGCTCCTGTTTGAGCTGGGAAAGACAGAAAAGCTTTATGTGGAAGCGGGGAGCTGTGGGGAAGATTCATCATTTGTGGAGGCCAGCAATCTTACCTGTAAGCATATCTTCCTCTGCTCCAAGCTTGGGACGTACAGGTAAGGGTACAGCAACTCCTCTGCAATCTTCAGGGCACTACTGTTCATCCCAATGGAGAAACTCAGCAGCAGCATTTTCTGTAGAAGCTCCAGGACTGTGTAATAGCTCTCCGGTATGGGAGCTTTCCAGGAGTCTCTCTCAACTGTTTCTGGTTTGGGCTCTGTGCTGGGCTTGATCTTGATCTGCTTTAGGAATTCCCAAACGTTTCTTTCCCCCGACGTGTCCTGGTCCTTGTCTTCAGGTTTGGTGGGATTTTGTCGGAGTTTGTTTGTGACAACGAGGCAAATCCACTGTATGACATTCCGGATGTGACCCAGGCACATGTCTGCAGATAGCAGACTATATGAGTAGGACTTCTTAAGCATGTTCTTCCTCTTCATGGCCTGGAAGTCATCCATGAGGATGACCAAGATGAACTGAAGAGCAAGAAGGTGGGCAAGGTGTGGCGTCTTTGTATTGTCTGTCGTGGTCTCCAAGTTGAGCTTCTTCACAATAGTCGTGATGAAATCCCAGTCTAAGGTTAAACTGGTGGCAGCGGTGGGATGAAGACTGTGTATGTGCATTAAGGCTTCGTACGCACTAATGACGGTAAAATCCTCCATTTCATCCGTGAGCAGGACATCTTTCAGAAGGTACATCATGTACTGCTCCGGGGCTCCACGATGCAAAGTGGCAAAGTCACGGATAAACACAATGGCTTCATCTGTGAAATCTTCATCAACAACTGCCTCAATCATGTTGTGTTGTCTTGGGCAAAAATCCCAAATATCATCACTGGAACTGGAAGAGACTTTAGACTTTAAGGAAGATTTCCTACTTGCAGCATTGAGGATGCTGATGTGAATGGGCACCCCAACTGGTTGGTCTGTCCTTGGTAGTCTTTGGCGTGGATGTAGATCCTGCTTTTTACACGGTGAATTCCCGCGCTGCCAGTGCAGCTTTGAGGGAGTGCGCATGATGCGCTTGTCGCACGACTCAAATTCACCCTCACTAGATGAAACATCTATGAGTTGGTGCCATTTCGATTTATCCGGGGTTCCTTGGTTTGACGTTTCCCAAGAATCGTCTCGGTAGGTGAGGGCAGCTGGGGATACCTTAGTCTTCTTCTGCGGGGAGCTGGGAAGGCCAGGCTCTGGCTCTCTCTTGCATGCCTTGAAGGGAGAATATGTTTCTGACAAGGTGGTGCTTGATCTCTGGTGTCCATGCATGAACAGACAGGGATCAGGGAGGTCAGAATCACTTCCTGATGATGAATCTGAGTGGCGGCCATGCTTATGGTGCAGGGTAGCTGTCTTGGGCTTCATCATCTCCACACCATAGCCCAAAGATGGGAACCCATGTCTGAGTGGACTTGACACAGACAGCATCGCTGGATTCCTTGGGGATATCTGGTGACGATGAAGGGCTGGCTGAAGTGAGTAAAAATGTCTCTTTGATGGTGAAATTGACTGCAAAAGAAAAAAGAAATAAGGAAAAGGAGGTTAATATTTAAGTTAATTCTCCTCAAAACCAGCTTCAGGTGAATATATTGAGTTCTGGTACCAAGTCTCGTTTCAAAAGATTAACTGGTCTTGTGGCCCACCAAACAGTGTACAGGCCCTAAATAAACCCTCACAATCTGGAAACAAGATACCTATAGTCATGTACAACATTGTATTTTCCATTTACATTGCATCAAAACAAATAAACATGCAACAAAGTGCAATCCAGACATTACGTTCTGGATATGAGACGATTGCACATTTGATAAAAACGAATCAATCATCCAAATTCCATTTCTATTTTAGAATTTAAAAATTTAACATGAGGAATTTTTCGATACTCATGACATTGTGTACACGATTGAGAATTTATGTTCGATGTCATACGGCACACGCATTGCACAGGTACAGTACATGCATACATACAATGTTGAATTAAAGTTAATAGGCCCTATTCAAAATGCTTCATCCATGTTTAAACAATCACAGCAATTACATGAAGCACATACATCCGGTACGTACCTCCATTGTCCTAGTAATACCAAAGACTGAACGATCTTAGCTTGACGGTATAATATTCTTCCGTGATACCAGTCATTACCAGCAAGACTAAAATAGTTGTCAGCATGGTCAAAGCATAACATCAGTCAGCATTTTACTGAACACACTGATCATACTGGTCTAAGCATAGAGGAAGGAAACAGACTTAACTGGTCTGCCTTGCTCCTAGAAAACAACCTGATGTGATATCACTGTGAATGACAAATCATTTCTGGGAATGCAGGCAGTATCAAGGACTTAGGGGGGTTGGGTGAGTTTTTTTTTCTTCAAATGGCCCCTCCATAGCAAACTGCTGGATCCTAACAGTACCAGTGGCCTTGGAGTGACCCATTTGGCATGTCCAGTGACCAGTGGGGATGGATGATGGTGACTGATGGACCACAGGACTGTAGGAACTGACCAAAGACTTTTGACCATGGCTCCCCCAGTACAATGGCTCTCTTCCTAGCTCTAGAATGGCCAGACCTTGGCCAGACTAAATGGCCTATACATGTAGATCTGATACAATGTACATTGTATATATGAATGCTTGTATACCATTATTGCAGTCTGTAAACTATGGCAATCAAGTACATTGTTAACATCATACAGCATAACCATCAAGTAGTGAATAATTCTGCTGCCACTGAATAAACTTTTCCACGGTTTTAAAAAATTACAAGAAAAACTGAAAACAAATTGACCTAAAGTATATCACTTAATAGCGTTCTGCACTAATGACGTCACACCATGCATGCACATACCCCCACTCACCACACGTTTGCATGGCCACGTTGCAATGGTTGTCTGAGGTTCGGTGCTATTTTTTGCGTAAGTGCGCAGTGCTATTCAAGTGTGAACATATAACAGAACTTCCAGAAGCGAGATTCTAACCGGGTCCCTAAGGAATACGGTACTAGTGTTCTACAGTGTAAGCCTTCCTACTGTACCTAAGTTCAACCATGTTTGTTGGATCATAGATGGCAGTGTTCCAAATTGCCAAAATTTGTCAAAATTCATTTTTTATCAAACTCTTGATACACTCATTCTTCTACACAATTATCCCACTGAAGCTAGCTAGAAACAATGTAGACAACTGAGAAACTATGTGTAGTGGTGAACTGGCAATGAAATGCAGGCAATTTACACTAGAAGTGAATGTACTTCACATTATCAAAGGTCGGGAATGGTCACTGACCAACATAATCACTTGAAATATGTGTCAAATTGACAAAATTAAATACATGCTGTACCAAGTTAGTGACCACAACATATGTAACTAGTATTGATGAAGTGTACATTGAAGTTGCATTACTCAACACACCCACATGTTTCAAGGAATTAGACTAGAGACCTTGACAACCATTAGGCCATATAGTGTATTCCACTGACCCTTCATGAAAACGTCCACGATATGCAGGCCATTTCAAGGAACATTTTTTTTTAAATAGCTCAATCATTGTCAATGAGACTGACAAAGTGCATAAAGTAGTTCATAAGGAGAATTGTCTTTTTAAACGAAACGCGCAAAATTATGAAATTTAATTTTATCATTAGACAACCATTAGGCCATATAGTGTATTCCACTGACCAAATAGGCCCTAAAGTACATGTATACATTCACAAAGAAGCATTGTGTTTCATTAAAAATGTACAAATTTATTAGTAAAAAAAAATGTATAGTGTGTATCTAAATATACATTGTACATGTACATATATACATGTATATATGAATTGATGAATTGAAATTAATGTTTTATTTCATTATTTATTCCACAAGTAGTCATCACATGATCAGAAATGTGGGCAATGTACAAATTAACAACATGATGCCCATCTTTTCAGCTGAGCCAAATTTCAAGGAAATTTCAAACTAGATAAGTACACAGGCATCAAATGGCATTACATTTATGAACAGTTGTTATACATGTACAAAGTTGACTTCCTATCAGAGAGAGAGAGAGAGAGAAAGTTGGTTGTTATGCTTTGCTTTGTCTGTCAAGACTGAAAGTGATCTAGATAGACAATACATTTAATATAGGGTTCAACAGTTCCCAACCTAGTACCTACACTGTACATGTACATGTACACGTATGTACATGCCTGCACAATACTTCACAGCTTTCAATTATTAATTCATGTTTAATAATGCTAAGCTCAAATTTTAGTAGGCTCATTATTCACGTACATGTAGGTCTACATGCTTATTGGACAAAGTGTGAGTGCTGTTCTGTGACCTTTACCAATTATCATTAAACACCTTTAATAACACAGCGGCACTATAAAGAGCATTTGGCATAGAGTCTAGTGTCTAAGTGTGTGAACAGTTAAAAAAAAAGGTAACCAAAGTGTTTATCTCCTGACAAATATCATTGACGTTTTCACGAAGGGGCGAATACACCGATCCAGTAGGCCACGCCCCTTAACAATTTGGCCAATCACAACGCGTTATTTAAGGTCCGACAAATTGCCGCCATTTTGTCCGACATAACGGCATGAATGTTGTATTCTTTAGTGCACACTTTTCGTTGAGTTTACTTCTGTTTTGTATACCTGTACAAGGCGATTCTTTTACAAACCAGAGTTTTATTCTTCACCATGGTCAGCGGTGTTAAATATTTCCATTATGTTCCTGGCTTTCGATGCCCTGGCTGAAAGTAAAGGTACATTTTTGGCCTTTTGCAAAACCAAAGTCCAACTCAGAGAGAAGTGTTTATGTGGTTGAGTGTATGTGATTCGTCGCGTGTGGGCGATCGTGACACTTGATGTGCGTGCGCGTGTGCGTTGTTGCTAGGACGTTGCTATGGTGGGCGTGGCCTACTGGATCGGTGTATTGCCCACCTGGGCATTGAAACATACTTTTGAGAAAATCAGCTTTGAAGTTTGTCCCTTTAATTGTATATAATATTTCGCCCATTGTTAGAGGACATGTTGATTAATTTTTCATACCGGTTTCAAGCTGAAGACTTTCCCTTACACGACGTACTAATTAAGAGTTGATAGAGCTTATAATTGGGAAGTAATAAAGGTTAAAAGAAATTCGCCCCTTCATGAAAACTATTTTTTCGGACAAATTGGATGTGACCCAAAACTCTCTCCATACAAACATGCACAAATTCTTCCCTTGTGAAAGCTAAAAATAGCACGTGAGTGCGCATGCTGGAATTTGCCTCTTCGTGAAAACGTAAATTTGCATACGTGCTGACAGTGCCCCCCATAGAACAACGTGCGTTTTTGATAATTTGCCCCTTCGTGAAAACGTGAAACAGCACTTCTGGTGAAATTCTCCCTTTACTGATTTTCATGATATAAAATTTTATTTGATTTGGCCATTTATTTCGCCAAGATGTGCCAAATTCGCCCCCTTCGCGAAAAACGTCGACAATATGCAGGCCATTTTAAGGAACATTTTTTAAAAATAGCTCAATCATTGTCAATGAGACTGACAAAGTGCATAAACTAGAAGGAAAATTGTCTTTTTAAACGAAATGCGCAAAATGATAAAATTTAATTCAGAAACAAATTTCTTACACAAAATGCAAAGAAACTATGACTTCGTGTATACATGTACATTGTACATTTAATCGATTATTAAGCAAATATTTCAATTTTACACTTATCAGTATTTTGGCATTACTAGTATTTATGAGCTCATATTGAGCAAGCATTTCAGCTGGTAGGTTCATTAAATATATGTGCACATGAGTGTACTATTACAGTCAAAGGTAGTAAAATTTAATATTATTAAAACAATATTTCTGATGATATAGGCCCTTCATGTAGCATTAAATGTACATTATACACATTGTACATGGAGGGAGATTGGTATGCATTGATAACACCATCACACAGATCGCACACACGTGAATCAACAAGTGTAATTAGGATTATTAACACTCATGGATAATTTCCAAATATCAAAACAATTTGAGCTGATCTCCAAGCACTGTAAATTCTACCATCAGATTGCAAGAGATTTCACTAGGAGGGCGGTCCAACTTGCCCCACCACCTTTTCAAAAACATTCACTCACTACATGTATATAATGCTCACTTTTCCCAAAAATGACTATTAAAATGCACTCACCCAACCTGAAAACTGGCCGTTGCACGCAGGATACAAACACAGTGTTGAGCAATGTACACGTACATGTACACCTAAAGTACCCTGGTTATTATGCGTAGCCCAAACAGTTCACACATGATGTATTAAGCAAGCACTACATGGTGTTTCCCCATCAGAGATTGCATCAGAACTGTGTACGATACTTCCGATACTTCCTCATTCATACAGGGAATATGTTTTGTTGTTTGTTTGTGCTTCTCCCCCCCCCCTTCTCCCTCTGTAATTAGCATAAATAGAGACACGTTGCATTGCGAGTCAACCAATGCTGAGGACACACACAGGCAAGCAGCGTGTAACGGGACTGATGCAAGCATGATGCACAATAGTCAGTACTCAGTACACACACTGTATCTTGTCCTTATTATGACCTCATTATGTTAAACCTTTGCAGACAAATCATACAGATAAAACAGTCTAGCTACATGAAAACATAAAACTCTATGAAATAAAATATGAGTCTGTCAATGAAATGAGTAGGCCCTATCTTATTTGTGAATAGTGGTGAAACAATAGTAAAGTTTCCTCTGTAAATAAAAATTAATCTCTAAATTCATTGACACAACTAATATTTATTCAATTGATTATTGAAGGCATTTATGTATTTCGTATAATAAGATCTCAAGACTAAATATTCAAATTCATCAAAATCATACATTGGGCACTTCATACAGCAATGGATGAACAATGTAAAAAAATTGCTAAAGAAATAAACTGATCTTTTTTCATTTCAAAATTTGACTGTGGTTGAGGGTTTAGCATGGATTGACCGATGGTTACTGAATACCGATATAAATTTAATTTGTACAATCTAAATTGTACAGTAAGCACATTCCTCGCTAGTGATTCTTAAATCCTGAATGGTAAGGCAAGATCATACTTGGACAAATCAGTTTATTGACTCCTGAAAAACCTCCTAGTTGCACTTTTTTCAAAACTTGTCAGGCCTAATGAGATTCACACCAACTTACAAAATAATGAGTTAATAATGTTTAAAGGTAGTATATCATACTTTGGTAAGAGACCAAAAACAGACATGTTCACAGATTTACATATATACTTTCAGGGTATGAAGATGATGCTAGTAGAAACCTACCGTTCAAATTTTTTCGCCTGAAATGGTGTATTTATCCAGAAATTAGTAAAAGCAACAACCAAAAATCTTTTTGATCTTTTAAAAGATAAAAAAAAATAGAGAAAAAACTTAAGGAATACTGTGGCTGTTTTTCACTGTTTTCTCAAAAAGTCTTGATATTTTTGCCCATGAATCTCTATTTCTTGGATAAAAACCAAAGTACATGTATGATACTACCTTTAATACCGAACAAAAGTTCTTAAAAAAAGGTACTTTTCCCGTACATACATTTGAAGAAGCAGTACTACAGAGCATTGTAAATGCCATGAATACAGTGTATGTAGTTAAAAGGTTTAATTAGGAAAGGGGTGAACTGAAAGTGCTTTAAAATTATTGCTTTTTGTACATACTGTACAAGTACAAACATGTAGTTAATGACTTTAGATTTAGATTTTTATGTAAAATCGCACTACTGTACACTGCCGGGCATACTGCAAATGATGTAAGCAATGTTTTTCTTTGTGTTATTAAGTGGGGTGTTTGGGCCTAAAATACCTCCTAGCACAAACAATGATCTAGACAGGTTGAGTTTTATAACAATATTAAACTTCATACTGTATGAGTTTTGATTTCAGTATAAACTGAACTTGGTGAACTCGATATTGTATAACTATGGAGGTAGGGTATAACTCAGTAAAAACATGGAGGAAGGATTTCCTTCTTCCATGGTATGAACAACGTTGTCCATTCCTACACATCAGTCTGAAAGATCACTTTTTAAATTCAGTTTCATAAGTGTACATGTACATATCATGTGTGTAAGTATTCAAACGTATTATTCCTGACAAATATTTCCCTGTAAAATGAAATCACTTTTGAGAAAACTGCAATTGAAATGAAAACCTAAAGAAAACACAGCATTTTCGATCAGGCGAAATTGAACACCATGTTATGATGTAGAATTGTAGGCCTACAATGTATTAAGTTGCACCTACAATGTATAATGTACATGTACTGTAGTGCAAAACAGAAACTGTTAATGTTCCTGGGGTAGGGCCATAGCCATGTAGTTGTTGTTTGTAGGGCATGCAGTTTAAAAAAAAAAGTAGTGGATGGCATTTCCACAAAAATTCTTAATTCTTCTAATACCTTAAAGTTATGTTCTAAAATGGTTTTGAAACATGAGACACTACATGTATTACAAAATCACATGAATCTACACTGTAAGTGCACTGTACATTACACCAAAGACTACATGTACAGTGCATGCAGGGCATGAACCCTTGGACCATCAGTGGGACTGAGGTCGCTCAATTACCAAGGTAACGTACATGTAGACAATGAACTACTAGGCCTATACCATAGAGCTATCAACACAACGTGTACATACATGTATAATTATTAAAATGTACAAGTGCACACTTCAGCAACACCATCTACCAGCAAATCTTTCAAATTCGCATAAAATATTCCATAAATTGAGTTCTGTAGGCCCCATATACCAGGATATTTTGCAAACATTGGAGTGGGGATTGTTGAGCAATCGATCCTGGCAGACCTGGGCCATGCAGCCAACAGGCGCCTAACCCCAAATTACTAAGTAAAATTCAGAATCAACAAGCAGAGAAATACCAAAAGATTTCGCCGAAACAGCTTTTCACAGAGGGTATGCAACGTGTGGAATAGACTTCCAAATTAGATTGTGAAATCCCAGTTCACCAATGTGTTCAAGGGGGAAATTGATGGCTACCTGTCCAAAATACAAAGCTTCACAGGATGTACTCCACAAGAGATGTCCCTGTGGTTTTCATTGTCATCTTCTTTGTCACATCCACAAAATGCTCATCCATGCATTCATTGGACATTGCAATAAGTTTTTGTTTGAAAATGGATAGGCGTATTATAAGGCTGACACAGCCTTCTTTAAAGGGAGCATATACAGCGGGATTTGCAAGGCCTCCAAAAAATTGTTTTGAGTTTGAGACAGAAAATGGACTCAACAGTTCGTAAACAGTGCAAACAGTCACCATGGGAAATCTTGATTCATCAGTCCGAACGATTTTTGGAACAAACATACATGTAAAGTAAACTATTGTGGCGGATTTCACTCGGGACAAAGTTAACCCGGGACGCATGCGCAGCTCGCGCGAAGATATGACCAGGGACTGGATCCGTTCGGGTGGAAATATACCGCCCAGTTACACTGAGGACACGAGAAGCCCAATAACGGTACGCCAAGAAAGTGCTGATTATTCTACTGACATCTGGCTAATTTATTTGGCTCCACTAACTTCTTCCGCAAATTAATTTACAACATGCTCCTTAAGTAAGACAACAGGTCAATCTAGCCTAATAACACCGTGAGGTAGGTATGGTTCAAGATAATGCTCAACTCGTTGTACTTACATAACTCTTGATCTACTCAACTCCCTCAGACAGTCAAGGTTCCACAACGACTCCTTATGCACAATAATAAATCCCAAGAGTAGGCTAGACGGACTGCACAACTACAAAACTAACAACTCCGAGTCGAACTAACACTGAAACTGAAGCTTAACTCGAACTATCACTATAACGCGAACTACAACTACAACACGAACACGAACTGGAAAATACGAACTGTAACTCTGGAAAGACTGTAACACTGACCAATTCACAACTGAGCTCGACCCTTTATACCCAGGCAAACTCAGCCTCCTCTGTTTTCCCCAAAACTGGCCTGTCCACACTCATGGCTCCAAAAACCCCTCTTGTTTTAGAAGTTACTAAAACACTTTGGTCACAAACCATAATGATCCACAATAACATTATTTCATCCCCTTTTCTACACATATAATTAATTTCTACCCCTTTTCTCCATGTGTTGAAAAATAAGACACCAGCTTTCCCCATTTTAGTCTTGAAGTGATCCCATCACTTCAATTTCCGGCTATCCATAACATAACTTACACATTTCCCAAACAACCTGTCAATCCTCTGACAGTCACACATGTATTTCTTTATTCCCCCTCTACTAGTCTTGGCACTCCTGGCGCCCCATGTTTTTGACTTCTATCCCTTCCCACAGAATGTTTTAGTAGTGGAGACCCACCCTTACAATCCATTTATACACTAACCCATTACAAACAATATTACCATTCTTTTACACCGTCCAACGACTTTAAGTGCAAAAGTTCATCAGGCATTCGTGTTACACTATTCTTCATGTTTTATAAGAAATATCGAGTTGGGTTTTCGCTAGTTGCTCATGACTCAGATGTCCGATTGCGCTCAAATATTCACAGGTTTATTATTTCATGTACATGTTTGATCAGACAAAGTGTGAGTGCAGTCCTGTGACCTTTACCAACCATGTATTGTGTATCTTTAAAGAGGATCTTCAACACTCAACAAACCTCGCTTTATTTGTTAGAACTATAATCATTAAATGAATATTCATTTAATGAAAAGCTCATGACGTCATAGTACAGAGCCTTTTCATGAAATGTCTGCTGGCTGCTGCCCCCATTGACGAAATTCAGACAGTTTCAATTTTGGGTTAGCTTGCGGGATGAGCATGTGGGGAGAAAAATCATCAAAAAGACTTTGGTCTCTTTAAAACTTCCGATTTTTACCAAACTTGGTCAGAAGGAAGTCCCTATAGGGTAGTTGTTTGCCGAAACTTTTCGTGATTGTGACGTCATCAGGTGTCATGTGACAAGCAATTTGAATTTAAAAATCAAAATCTTAAAAAATCAACAAAAAATCAACGGTTTGAGATATTAAGTTGATTCTTTCACCAAAAGTAATTGTTAGGCAAGGTCTTCCTTTGTGACACATTACCTGACCTCTGTGACCTCTACTTCCAGTCAAACCGGAAGTAGCTCCCCATTTAAAAGTGGTAAGAGCTATGATCATGATTCTTTCACCAAATGTCAATGTTGGGCAAGGTCTTTCATTGGGAAACGTTGCTTGACCTCTGTGACCTCTACTTCCGGTCAAACAGGAAGTAGCTCCTCATTTAAAAGTGGTAAGAGTTATGATCATGATTATTTCACCAATAGACAATGTTAGGCAAGGTCTTTCAATTGTGACACATTGCTTGACCTCTGTGACCTCTACTTCCGGTCAAACAGGAAGTAGCTTGTCATTGAAAAGTGGTAAGAGCTCCCCTCATGATTCTTTCACCAATAGACAATGTTAGGCAAGGTCTTTCATTTGTGTTACGTTGCTTGACCTCTGTGACCTCTACTTCCGGTCAAACCGGAAGTAGCTCCTCATTTAAAAGTGGTATGAGCTATGATCATGATTATTTCACCAATAGACAATGTTAGGCAAGGTCTTTCATTTGTGTTACATTGCTTGACCTCTGTGATCTCTACTTCCGGTCAAACCAGAAGTAGCTCCTCATTTAAAAGTGCTAAGAGCTATGATCATGATTCTTTCACCAATAGACAATGTTAGGCAAGGTCTTTCATTGTGAAACATTACTTGACCTCTGGGACCTCTACTTCCGGTCAAACAGGAAGTAGCTCCTCATTTAAAAGTGGTAAGAGCTATGATCATTATTCTTTCACCAATAGACAATGTTAGGCAAGGTCTTTCATTTGTGAAACATACATGACGAAGAATATTAAAAGTAGGCTTAATTAAATATCTTAATCAAATGTCTTTATGGGTTAAAGGTTTTGACAATTTATTTTAATATCATAAAACGGAAAAGCCTTGTGTTCTGTTTTCAACAGACACAACCTCTAGTTTTTTTTTTTTTTTCTTCCCAAACTTGTCTGCAAGACTTCATGGTGACAGTTACAAGATATTGACTTGATACTTGGTGGGCACTTAGGTTGTGATGTTAAGTTGTATTTAGAAGATTGACGTCATGATGACGTCATCGGGTATCAAATTAAAAGCGTTTTTAGGAAAAACTTTGGTGCTTTATAACTTGAGAACCACATGGCCTACGATTTTGATATTGACATATGAACATTACTCAGCACGTGAATTTCAACAATTAACATATGCAATGTTGTGTACAAATGACCTTCACTTCCGGTGTTACCGGAAGTTGAAGTTTGACTCAAAATAACTCAAAAACTGAAGGATTTGGGCACATAAAACCTCTCTGGGTAAAAGATAGAGTAGGTCTTAAGCTTTCAGAAAATATAAAAGATGACGTCATATGGGCTGTATAGCGCCCTCTACGGTGGATCAAAGATATACAGTGATTACGTAATTCAAAAGTAAACAACGGATTTCCGCCAAATTTGGTGAGTGTGAAGCACTAATGCACCTTGACATATGTGTGAAGTTTGAAATCTGTGACGTCATTCAACCGGAAGTTATGCATTTTTAAAGGAAACATGATGTCATTATTCAAATACTGTTTATTCGGTAATAACATGACGTATATCAGTGCAAATTGCAAATTGTTCACATGGTACGCATTCGATGATTTCTGCAAATTTTCAGTTGTTTGTGATTAACTAACCGGAAGTTATCGTCCGGGCAATTTGAAATTATTTAAAGGTGACACCATTTTCTATACGCTATCAGTCAGTGTACTTGTACGAATACACTGTGCAATCAGCATGATCAGTATTTGCTCAGTCTGAGTCAGTCACACAGTTTAAGTGTATTTCAATATGCCATACATGCGTTCCATCAAACATCATAACAGTTCCAGTACGAAATGAGACCCCGAACACCTAGTGGTTGTTCCCACAACCACAATGTCTAGTTTAATGATTATAGTTCTAACAAATAAAGCGAGGTTTGTTGAGTGTTGAAGATCCTCTTTAAGCAGAGCCTTGGACTACAGGTATACAGGTACATGTATACTGTACACAGTGTACAGGTAAAAGAAAACACCCCAATAATCTAAGTACATGTAGCCCACACTTTATGGGCAGAAAATGAATGTCTCCAGAATTGTTATTTTATAAATTTCATTTTATTCGAATTGTATAATTTTTTTTTATGTGGGGGGGGGGGGGGGGAAGCATTTGTCACCCCCACACATAATTGTTTTTCTGAAGCAAATGACCAAATTGTTGAAGTCAAATTCACCTTGAGACAGCCATAACAGTCTGTTGCAACATGTAGGCCCTATTGACATTATGGGCGTTTACGAAATGTAGGCTTAGGCTCAGGCTCCAGCTATGCCATCCATATATGCTAAAAATATAGGTTGTGGTTTTTCACTGAAGCTGAAGCTCTGTTTTCCTATTCAAACTAAAGAATCTACTTCCGTACCGCTGCCCAAAGCCTCTATTTTGATGCCAGTTATTTCAGAATGGATTCACGACATGGAGCCAGAGCCTGAGATGGAGCCTGAGCCTCCGTTTCGTAAACGCCCTATGACAGGCCCGAGACTCACTCAGGTCAAGCTTGCTGAGGATGGCTTTTTCTCCACTTTTTTCCAGCTATTCTAAGCCTCCGGGGTTACCTCATTCATGAATGTCTGATGTTTTTTTTTAAAATCTTTGTACCAAAATGCGATTTGAGCTGCTGGCAAATTCGAATTGCCATAGAAAAGTGAATTAACTTTTTATTATAAAACAAAAACAACTTAAGCCCTGTCCGCACTGGACTTTTTTTGGGCAAAGTAACCGAGATGCTGGGTACTTTACCCATTTTAAGTCCAGTGCGAACGTCTCAGGAAGTCTACCTCTCAGTTACTTTGCCCGAGCCGCGCGGGTATTTCTACCGGCCATCTTCCGCCCGGGTAGAATATCCGAGACACTTTACCCGAGACGAAAAGTCCAGTGCGGATAGTTTGAGTCGGGTATCCGCATAGGGCTTGTATTGTCAGCTCGGTAATTCATCCGTGCGTGCACGGTTAAGTTACCCGAGTCAAAAGTCCAAGTGCGGACACCGGTAATATTTGCCCATTTTTCATTTACCCATCGGCTCGGTTAAATCCCCGGAAAAAAAAGTCCAGTGCGGACAGGGCTTTACAACAACAACAGATGATCTTGCTTTTTTTTACAATTACATTGTGCCTGAGTGGTTTTTAAGCGCATGTCATTGAAGTGAGGTTTGTTTGCAGGATTTACAACTAGGAACATGCTGTCATGTTATTGGGGGTTTTTTTTGCGCAGATTCAGGAGGACAGAACATTTTGATCCTAGCAGGATTAGGACAAGAACAGGCAAGTTGAGCATGTAATAGTCATGTACATGTATGTACACCATTATGACATATGGGTAGGATTTGAAGCTTTGCGTTGTTGGAGTAACGTAATAAAGTAAGCTTGAGGAGACACCATGTAAAATCTCTTTTTTCTGAAAAGAACCGGCGAGAATAGTCTCTACGTTCCCGCAAGTGTACTCTGGCTGTCCTCGGGAGAGTGAGTGTGTGAGTTACTCTCCTGAGGACGGCCAGAACGTCTTGACTATTCTCACTGGTTCTTTTCAGAACCACACATCCATAAAAGAGATTTTACATGGTGTCTCCTCAAGCTTACTTTATGACATATTTATGGATAAGAAGAGCAGGACAAAGGGGGACACAAACAGTATTACAGTACCAAGAGAAAAAAAAGCATCCTTAAACAAGGTAACTAGGATTAGGAAACCACAAGGAGGAGAGAGAGGTGGACAATGTGGTCGTGGGAAGGGGACAAAAAGAGTTTGGGAGGAGGGTAGGCAAGATCAAAGGTGATAAATAACAAAGGGGTGATGATGAATCTAGGCTATGGGGAACAGGGATGAAAAGTAATTACCAATTAGGCCTACTGGGAATTGAAAGGAAGTTGATCTTCCAGTGAAGTTGTTGGTATTTATTTAAACAAGGATGCAAGACTGTCGAAGCTGGAAAACATTGATTTTCATCACACGGAATGATTGTGAGTACAAATGAATAGGCTGCAATTCATCCCTGACAATCGGAGAAGAGATGGAGCGATTTTCACGCTGATTTGCGATGTTTTTGTTGTCATTTGGGGACATTTTCGGCGAAAGTGCCGTGAATTTTTTTTTCCTGTGTACGACACATTTTGCCCTATAGGATTCACTGGGGCGCTAGACCGACCGTCAACCCCAAAAGTAAAAAAAGGGAGTTCAGCGCCCCAGTTACTGGGTCTACCTAGGGGCCTAAATTATGTAATAATATGTAGAGGTCACTATTATCGTATTAAATTTCAGCCAACTCATCCCAGCATATCATCATGCTGTCATAAATTTGATAATTTAGGCCCCTTAACCCAGGATTACCAACTTCTTAACATGCCTGTTATTAAACCACATGCCTCATTCTCATTCTGCCGATCTAACGTTAGTTAAGGTTACTCTAGGGCTAGCCTACCTCATCATCAAAGTCGTCGTCCGATGATGCCCATGGCGAAGTTGTCATTCTTTTCTTCTTCTTGAACTTCTTATTCGGCTTCTTCTTATGCTCCACTTGAATGACCTGACCATTTCTCAATTTGCTGCACTCCTTACTCTTCTGAATCTTGTTGGCTTTATCCGGGGACAAATCTGGAGATGTCGTGTGATGCATGGCAAGGCATTTTTCCTCTCGGAAAATGTCCGTTCTTGGTGCTCTACCGAGCATGGTGTCTGCCGTGTGGTTAATGTAAGGGAGACCCGTCAATATATGGGGACTTGACTGGGCCATGCCCCTCCCAACTCGCCGCCGTCTTTCACGGCGTTTGACTGTGCGTGACTGTGGTACGACGACTCGGTGGTCTTCCGGGCAGTTGTCATCACTCACTTCCAAATCGATTACTTCACATTCCTCGTCCACATCCGAGATGAGAATAACGTCTGAATCCGAAATGATAATAACGTCTGAATCCGATATAAAAATTACTTCGTCCTCAAAGTTTGTTTCATGTTGCATTTTGCTCATGCATAAACTTTGGGTGCATTCGTTTGATTACAAGTCAACTCGCCCCCTAGCCGACTCGCCCCTTACCGACTCGCCCCTTACCGACTCGCCCCCTGACCGACTCGCCCCCTGACCGACTCGCCCCTTACCAACTCGCCTCCTAGCCGACTCGCCCCCTGGCTGACTCGCCCCCTGACCGACTCGCCCCCTAATTTATTTAGAAATGAAATACAAAATGTGAAGTTAATTAGGCATCATAATTAATAACCAAATGCTTCCAACCCTTTTGTAGGGCCTACTATGTGTTTATATCAAACATTTTATGATTAATAACGAAAAATGCACAAAGTCCACACACAAACTCCTGCATGGTTCGATTGCAGTTCAAGCAATTTAATATTTCCTTCGCAGAACCAAAATCATCATAACTTCAAAAATCTAAAAAACCTAAAAACAAGAAAAACAAGTGAACAACAACACTTAAAACAAACCATAGAACAAAACATATCGTCATAATAAAAAAAAGTCTACAAAAAATGTAAAGCAAGACATTAAAAAAAAATGATAACAAAATCTGTTAAGAAAGAACATCGAATAATAAAACAAAACAAATTGTTATTTTATCTCAAAGGAGTCACAAAAACTGAAAAACATCGTCATTTGGACAAAAACACAAAAGTCGGTCAGGGGGCGAGTCGGTCAGGGGGCGAGTCGGCTAGGGGGCGAGTCGGCCAGGGGGCGAGTCGGCTAGGAGGCGAGTTGGTAAGGGGCGAGTCCGTCAGGGGGCGAGTCGGTCAGGGGGCGAGTCGGTAAGGGGCGAGCCGGTAAGGGGCGAGTCGGCTAGGGGGCGAGTTGACCTGTTTCCATTCGTTTAGCTCCCCCGGGTCGACACCAGTCAACCTTGTCCCCATTCTCTCGCTTGTTTTGTGCAGTAAAACGCGACTATTCCCAGTAAGGGCTGACCTTGGGGAGCTAAACGAATGCACCCTTTGTTTATTTCACGCAGCATGCATTATTATTACGATGGCCGCCTTGCACTTTTGACCCATGTTGATATAATATTGGTGGCGCTATTTAAAAAAAATTGAAGGGAGATTTCATTGGTGGTGGCGCTATTTAAATCGAATTTTGCGGCACACACAAACCATAAATTCCATTGACCTATTAAACTAAGAGTAAAGCTGCAAGTGAAATGCGTAAGGAGTCTCTCAGGTTTTTGTCAGTTGGTAGAAAAATAAGAAAGATTTGAGGCTTTGGTAAAATAATGATATTGGTTTGGTTTCCCATTGGATTGATCTTGCGTGGACCCCGGTTCCACTCAAGTAATAATAAGGCTTGGAGTTAATTAGGAGGGCCGGCCAATTCGATCCAAGGATCTTGTTCAAAGGCTATACAAAAAGTGTACAATGACAAGAGGAACAAAGGTGGGCAGAGAGCCGGCAGCGGCAGAGAGTCTTTTCAATATAGAGGTGGCCGAGTGCGGTCAGTATCAGGGGAAGGGAAATAAAGGATGTGAGACCTGGGGGTAAAGGGTAGGCAAGATCAAAGGCGGACGGTAGCAAAGGTGAGAGGACTGGGACATAATATGCTGGGGATTGCTGGCTTTTGAAATGAAAATGGAATAGAAATCATCCCTCTGTCCCCGCGAGTAGGGAGAGAATCCCAATGCTTGCCCAATTGAGCTTTCGATGTTCAAGTCTGGGCTGGGCATAATAAAAAAAATCGGAAAAAATGAAAAAATTAAATAATATTATTTTATATTATAATAAAAGGATAATGACTGATCAAACAACGAATCAGCAAACGACGGAGCAGATGGCTAGACCAATTATTGCAAAGGGGTTTAGCCATTGGACAAAAGATAACTTAAAACATTTTGTTGAAGAAACCAAAATTCCAATAGAAGATCCAGAAACGGATTTTACTAAAAGTGAATATATTAATGCTATTACACGCAGACAACCAACCCCGCGTGGGTATAAAAGATGGGATTATTTAAAATTAAAAAATTATGTTCAAGATAATAATATTAGGTTAGATTTATCTAAAAAGCTCGATCACACTAGACGTGAATATATCAAAGCAATTAAAACGTTTACAAATCAATTTAAAAATTTAATAAAGAAAGATAATCAAGAACTTAGAGAATTAGCTAGAAAATATAACCTCAATGTTGTTCCAACGGGTCAAAGAGGACAAGTAATAAAACGAGATTATATCAAAACGATTAAAGAAAATTTATCATCGGAGGAAATTCGTGAAGCGACAAACTGGAGAGAAGTGAGATCTTTTCGTGGTAATCTTATAAATTTAGAAATAATTCTTCAAAGACAATATTCCGATCTAAATACATTTTTTAAACATCAGCATAAAAATATGATTAAAGAAGTAACAAAGATCTTTAGAAAAAAAGGTCAATTTAAGCTTGAATTTAGGATAAAACTCGAATATATAAAAGTTGAAGTTTTGGATGAAACATTACATGATTTTACTTTTCGAACCGAACAACATATTATTTTAAGGGAAGATGAAATAAATGAAAAGGTTAATAGCATTTTGTTCGAGCTAATAAATGTAGTGGAATCAAAAGATTTTGGACCCTCGGGTTTAACTTTAAATAAAATATTAGCGTTTTATATGAACTTTATTAAATATACCAATGTTTCTGGTAGTTCATATATTGAACTTACGCCATTTATTAAACATAAAAAGGCTGTTGTTAGCGTACAAAATGACGACGATCAATGCATTAGATGGGCTATCAGATCTGCGTTAGGGTTATACAAGGATGAAATCAAAGAAAAGAAAAAAAATAACCCGAAATACAGAATTCACGATGAAAGAGTCAGTACTTATAAGTTAAATGATGGGTTAGACTTTACCGGTATAGATTTTCCAACACCCTTAAAGCAGATTTCTAAAATAGAAAAACAAAATAATTTAAATATTAACGTGTTTGGGTTAGATTGTAATGATGAAAAAGAAGAATTTCCTTATCCATTACATATCTCTAAAGAAACAAACGACATTCACATAAATCTATTATTATTTACTAGAGAGGTAGAAGAAGAAGGAGAAAAAATAATAAAAAGTCACTATGGTTGGATTAAGAATTTTTCGGCCCTATTCAGCAATGGTACATGTAAAGATGGGCATAAATTATATTTTTGTTACAGATGTCTATCGCATTTTTATACACCGCAAAAATTAAAAATTCACGATGAAATATGTCAAGGATTAACCGTTCATCCTTCAAGAGTCATCCTTCCAGAAGAAGATAAAAATATTTTAAAATTTAAAAACTTTAAAAATTTTCAAGATGCAATGTTTGTGATTTACGCGGATTTTGAATGTATTTTAGAAAAATACAATGTAGAAAAGATGAAAAAAACTCAAAAGTTGAGCGTTCATAAACCCAGCGGTTATTCTTATGTTGTGGTAAGATTTGATGGAAAACTAATGAAGCAAAAAACCTATAGAGGGTGTAACGCTAGCGAGCATTTAATTAATTCATTGTTAAAAGAACAACGTAAAATTAAACAAATATTTAATAATCCTATACCGATTGAAGAGATCGACGAATCATTAATGACGAGTAACGAGTGTTGGATTTGTGAAAAGGAAATATATCAAACTAGCGTTTTATATTGTAATTGTGAGATACCTCGTGAACCCAAAACCAAATCCGAAAAAGAAGAAAACGCGGTCACAAACAGTAAAGGTTATACAGATTTTTTGTGTTTACTAATGTGGTAAAAAAATTAATAAATTTAGAAAAGTTAGAGATCACTGCCACATCACGGGTAAATTTAGAGGAGTTGCACATGCACATTGTAACCTAAAACTTAAAATAACAAATCGAACACAAATACCGGTTATTTTTCACAATTTTAAAAATTACGACGGTCATTTGATCATGCAGGAGGTAAGCGCTTGCGTCGAAACGTTAAATAATAAAATAAAAAAACGTGAAACGTGTATAGAAAAAATCAAAACGCGTATAGAAAAAATCGAAGCGTATAAAGAAAAACTCGAAACGCAAGAAATAAAACTCCGCAAAAAAATTAGATACATAAAAGAAAAACGTGAAATTTTTAACGAGTTTCGTCGAAATATAAGAAAAGGTGATAATTCAAAAATAAAAACGTTTGAAGAAAAATACGGAATTACATTCGATAAGAAACTTAATATAAAAATTAACCAAAAAGCAAACAAAAGCGAACGTTGTAATAGAGAAAAAATAAAACTAATTAATCAAAAACTAAAAATAATCGATGAAAAAATAAATGTTAAAATCGATAAACTAAAAGAGGTTTTAAGTATATTAAATTATTATCAAAAGGAAAAAAACGTATTCGATAATATATTTTGTATTCCTCAAAACTCGGAAAAATACATAAGTATTAGTATAGGTCAACTCCGTTTTATAGATTCGTTAAATTTTATGAACTCTTCCTTAGAAAAATTAGTCGCTGCTTGCCCTAAAGACGCATTTCATTTATTTAGAAAACATTTTAAAGATTATAATACGGATGATGTTGATCTTTTATTAAAAAAGGGGTGTTATCCATACGAATATATGGATTCCTTTGATAGATTTAAAGAAACTCAATTACCACCCATTGAAAAGTTTTATAGTAAGATAAAACTCAAAGGTATTACGCGAGAAGAATATACTCACGCGGAGTTGGTTTGGAAAACTTTCAACTGTAAAACTCTAGGTGATTATCACGACTTATACGTGACCACGGATACGTTATTACTCGCCGATGTGTTTCAAAACTTCAGAACCACTTGTAAGAAAACATATCGTTTAGATCCAGCGAAATATCTCACGGCACCGGGATTGTCTTGGGATGCCTTGTTGCTGCATTCTAAAATAGAATTAGAACTTTTAACCGATATCGAACAATATTTATTTTTTGAAAAAGGTAAAAGAGGTGGTTATTCTAGCGTGGGTAGTTGTAGGCATCACAAAGCCAACAATAAATATTTAAAAGATTACGATCCTGAAAAAGAATCTTCTTATTTACTTTATTTAGATGCGAACAATTTATACGGTTGGGCAATGAGTCAATCGTTACCCTACGCCGATTTTAAATGGTTAACCGATTACCAAGTCGCTAACTTTACGGTCGATCATATTTTAGGTTTAGCCGATGACAACGACTACGGATTTATGTTGGAAGTAGATCTAGACTATCCTAAAGAGCTTCACGACTTACACAACGACTTACCCTTAGCCCCAGAGAACATAACCGTATCGGCTGAATGGTTGAGCCCTTATCAAAAAGAATTGTTATCTAGCGGAGAAAAAGCTTCGCGAGATGACAGACTCATCGCTCATTTAGGACCTCGTAAAAAATATGTCATTCATTATAAAACGTTAAAACTGTATTTACAACTAGGATTAAAACTCACACGCGTACATCGTGTTTTACGATTTAAGCAAAAACCGTGGATGCGGTCTTACATCGATAAAAATACACAACTCAGAAAAATAGCCAAATCAGATTTTGAAAAAGATTTTTTTAAACTCATGAACAATTCCGTTTTTGGTAAAACAATGGAAAATGTTCGAAATAGAATAGATGGAAATATTATTATAGACGATGATAGCGATTTATCGATAAAAAAAATATTAAAACTAGCATCCAAATCTAATTATAAAACATCAACTAAATTTACAGATTCTAATATAGGTTTCTTTGAAAGGTACAAAGAAAAAACGTATTTAAATAAACCCATCTATTGTGGAGTGAGTATATTAGATTTAAGCAAATCTTTTATGTACGACTTTTATTACAATCACTTGAAGAAAAAATATAACGATAACATAAATCTCATGTATACCGATACCGATAGTTTATTATTGATCGTTAAAACCGACGATGTTTACGAGGATATTAAACGAGACTCAGAACTTTACGATCTATCTAATTATTCACCCACTCACCCTTTATTTGACCCTAAAAACAAAAAAGTAATTGGAAAAATGAAAGATGAATACGGTGGCCAAGTAGTAAAACAAGCCATTTGTTTAAGATCAAAAATGTATGTGATCTTAATACAAGATGATAAAGAGGTTAAAAAAATTAAAGGTATAACAAAAACCGTGACTGAAAAAAATATTAACTTTGAAAATTTTTATAATTGTTTACAAAATAAAAAATCTCAAGAACATCAAATGAATATAATTCAATCTAACAAACATCAAATTTATACACAAGTGAAAACCAAAACTTCATTGAGTCCTTATGATGGAAAAAGATATATTTTATTCGATGGAATCAATACTTTAGCATTTGGCAATAAAAAAATTAAATATCAAGATTCTGGCAATTCGGTGTCATCTGGAACGATTTGAAGTTCTTCTTTCACAAACGATCGTTTGGGTCCGTCTTTTAAGTAATAAAGCGTAGGACCTGTAGTAACTTTTTTACCACTCATGATTTTAAATTGACTCGTTCTTTTTTCAATTTGATACATGTTAACGCTCCATATGGGATCGGTAGCCCTCCTCACCGTACCTCCTTCTTGTTCCCCTGGTTGATATAAATAACGAACTAAAACATTAGTCGGAAGATCACTAACGTTTGTTTTTTGTGGTGATGAGGGTAATTGTTTAACCCGTTTTAACTTGATCGCTTGCGTAGGAGTGATTTCTTTATCTTTTGAATCTCGAATCAATCGTGTTGTTTCTTCATTGAGGGATTTTATAACCTGGGGCAACCTCACCACCCATTCGACGTTTCTCGCCTGCGGATCAAGCATTTCTTGCACGTATTGATGACCGAATAATCTTTCGGCTAAGGTTTGGTTAAATCTTTCGACCACTCCTTGCGATCGATGCACACCCGGCACACCTACACTGATCTCTACGCCATGAGACTGAAACAACTTTTTAAAATCTCCTTTAAATTCTGTTCCAGCATCGATTTGTGCTAATTTAGGCCACGTTAAAGACGAACGCTTGTAAATTTTAATAATCGCGTCTTTCACTTGACCGGCAACTTTAGAAGTTATGGGTTCAGCCTCTTTATACCGACTCGCCACGTCTATGACCGTCAACGCGTATTTAAACGTTTTTTGTTTAACTAGATCCCAGGGTAAGTATAATATATCTAACTGATGTACGTAATTTGGTTCTAACCAATCACTCGACATTGCCGTCGGCCTGGGTACATATGAGGGAGGTGGTAAATAAATTTGCCAAACGGCTTGTTTTTTTAACCAAGATCTAACTTTTTGTTTATCAACCCCCGTTTTTTTATACAAATGCGTGACAGCACCCTCACCTTTCCAATAACCTTTAGGACTGTAAAACAAACCTGAAAGCTGTTCTCTTTGTTTTTTATTTAACTCACTCATTTTTATTTTATACATATCTATAAATGAAGAATCCCACTGCGGCTGTACCACCTAATACCCACACGAGTTCTCTAATTTGTTGATCATCACTCGGAGTATAAAAGTCACTAAGTTTTGGTTTAGGTGGTAATTCTAAATCGTAATTTTCACCCGTTATTTCGCTGTACACTCTAAGCGCTTCGTTTACGTTACTAAACGTTCTTTCTGATAATTTTTGTTGTACCATACGTTTATTCAAATAATCGAGATATTTAACGCGTTGTTGTTCCCAATCTTCTTTGGCTCGCGCTAATTTTTCTAATGCTAAGTCGTGTCTTTTTCGTTCTTTGTCAATTTGTTGTTTTGATAAACTGCTAAATAAAAAGTTACTACCGGTAAACGCTAACGCATTTACTACTGCCCCGCCAACCATCATTGCTATTCCTGCCATCTTTTTATTTATACTAATTTAAAAACCTTATATATTAAAAACACACTATTTTGAACTATGAATCATTACGGTAAAAAACTAAACCCAATGAGACGTCTTAAAATCCCTAAAGCCATTAAAGGCGAACGAAGAGAAGTGTCAATCACTCATAATCCAAGCACGATTGCGGCTGGTCAAAAACTCATCGTTAAGTTTCCGCAATTAGGACCCGACGATGTTATCGTACCCGGTACTTCTAAACTCGCTTTTAAACTCGAGTTAGAGGGAGGGTCAGATGGTAGTCGAACGGTGTTTAACAACTTATGTCGTAACTTAATACGCGAAATCAATGTTAGGCTTCAAGGTAACACAATCGTGAGTTATCGCGATGCGGATGTCTTTCACAATTTTAAAGATAACTGGCTGCATCCCTACATTACACGAAATATGGCCTATGTAGGCCTTGAAAAAGAAAACGTCACAAAATTAAGATTAGGCGCGGCAGATGCTAATGCTGAAAATAATAGCGGAAAAGATAAAGCTATCTCCGACGCGTTTGGTAATCGATATTGTATTCCTTTAGATATTGAGCTTTTAACGGCACATCATCCTTTTTATCCTAGCAGTCTAAAGCAACCCCTAACGTATGAATTAACATTTAACGATCACGATAAAGTCGTTAATAGCTCGGATACAAGTGCCCAATATTCAATTTCAGATTTAACGCTTGAATACGAAGTCGTCACTAACCGAGATTTGACACAAGAGCTAAAAAACAAATGAATGAAATACTATCTTTTTGATCACGTACATAATTTAGAAACAAGATCGATCAACAAATCAGATACCTTATGGAACGTTATGATTAATCAACCGATTAAAAGTCTCAAAGGCGTTTTAATCTTATTTAGAGATCCAACGGTAAAAAACCCTCAAAGATTTTACAACCCCCACATTAGCAAAACCAGCATTACGGTTGAAGGAAAACCCAATCAACTTTACTCTCAAGGTATGTTTGAGTATCAGCACTGGCAAGAAGTTAATAAATTTTTTGGTGATAGTGATACCGAAAATGGCCAATCGATTGTAAAAGATTTAAATTTAGTGGGTCTAGAAATGGCTGACTACTATGAAGATAAATACGGCCTGTGGCTAGATTTTCGCTCAACTGATGATAATAGTGCTCACGGAAGTGGAAGACGTTTAAACGACGGAGGAGGAATTCAGATTCAGATGACTCGAGAGGCTGAAACAGCGGGAGATTTAACGATGTTTGTATTTTTAGTCATGGATGCGCAATTAACCATTGAGGATGGAAATTTTAAGAATTTAGTTTTTTAAAAGCTTATTAAAATAAATGGAATCTTGTCATTGTGCTTTAATTGTAGGAAAAACAAACTCGGGAAAGACTAAATGGATTTTAGATTTATTGGAAACCGAATATCGTGATAAATTTGAATCGATCGTGGTCATTTGCCCGACCTTATTTAAAAATAAAACTTATTTATCGAGGCTTTGGATATCAATGGATGAAAATGTATATTTGTGTGATTTAGACTTTGAAAAAATAACTTTAAATGAAGCCCTAGATTTGTATCAAAATATTTTAGATGGAATAAAAACATTATTTATCATAGATGATTGTTCGAGTCAGCAGGAAATAAAATATCGAAAAAAAACATGTGCGTTGAGCAAAATCGCTTTTTCTGGGAGGCATTATAACCATAGCTGTTGGTTATTAACACAAAAGTATAATTCGGTTTTAAAAGACTATCGTGAGAATACAAGTTGGGTTGCGATGTTTTATACAAAAGATAAAACGAGTTTTGATATTGCATTAGATGAAAATGATGTTGTGTGTGATCAAAAAAGAGACGTAATTAAAAAACATTTGTGCGATAAAAAATATAGTAAATTGGTTATTAACACAGAACCTCCAGTTTCATATCAAGTTTTTGATTAACAACCTAATTTTTGTTATCATTTGTTGTATTTTGTTAAAAATTTGCTAATAACTACCTATCAAGTTATTTATAGCAATTTTTAATTTTGTTATAAATAAAAAACACCAATGCTACAATACGTTGATGTTATTATTAAGTTTGTTATCACTTTAAACTTAAGCTACTTATGTTATAATTTATTTTGCTTTAACAAAATTTATAAGTTGTTATATAGTAAAATGAACGACTTGACAACAATTATAAATAGCGATGTAAATACACCTTTAACAACAAACGACAGTAGTTATAAAGATCGACTTTGTGGCATAGTTGCAGCAGGTGATTCAAAAAAATATTTAGGTAAAGAATACACCATCAAAGACATAGAAGCACTAACACCTGCAGATCAAGAAAAATTATTTAACCGGTATCAAGTTAAATTCGGTAAAGAAGTGGTAGCTACAGTGGGTAACTCAATTTTGAGTTTGTATGCACGAGCTATAGGTTTAGCAACTCCGGCTGATATTTTAGGAATTAGAATTAGCTTAAATTCTGAGGAAAATTTAACCAATGATTTAAATAACGATCCTATCATTAGTAATAGCTTAGCTTATGCACTTAGTGAGGTTTGTTACAAATATGGTGTCTATCTATCACCTTTGATAGCAACACTTATTACCACAAAACATTTAAACTTTAACAAATCCACAACAAATAAAAATACTTATATAATAAATAATTCAAATGACAACTATGCATCAGGAGAAGGAGCAAGCTTTACCAACAGCACCCCCAACAACAGCACCAGCAGCACCAACACCGATACCAACAACCCCAGTGACGCAAGTAACTAAAAAACAAACCGTAAAACCTAAAAACGCTAAACGCGTTGAACAAGGTAAACGCCTAGCAGAACATAATAAAAAAATGAAAGAGCAATTAGCTAAAATGAAAACAGAAGAGACAGAGTCGGAGATTATTCAAAATACCCCTGATTTGAGATTACTTTATGTTGGCGGTTTAATTTTAGTAGGCGGTATAGGTTTTTTATTGTATAAATCATCAAACAAATCACCAGAAAACTCTAAACCTATTCAAATAACAAAACCAAGTCTACCACAGAGTCAACCCGAAGAACTTTTAATGGATTGATTTTTTAAATGTTTATATATTAAAAATGGATGAAACAACCGTAAATGATATTGCCGCCGCAGTTTATATTTGTGTTTTAATAGCAGCAGTCACCATTGGCTTTCCCTTTTATCAATCTTTAAAAAAGGGGAACTAATTTAAATTTTAAAAACTTATATAGTAAGAATGGCAAATACAAATATTGATATAAACGGAATAGCAAACACAGTTTATCATGGTGCAGTGTTAAGCCTTTTAACCATGGGATATTCGATGGTAAGTAAAAAATTACTCAAAATTAAATCGCCTGATTTAGATAGGCTTAGCGTAGAAGATGCGGCTAAACTAACCGCATTAGTCGGAGGTTCTTTAGCAACGCAACAGTGGCTAGTCACACAGGGAATCTTACCGGGTAGTATTATAAATAAACCTACAGTTTAAAATGTGTATATAATAAATAATTAAAGATGGATGATTTTGATTATCAAGAGAATGATCCCCTGTTAAATGAAACAGAAGATAGAGACGATCAACAATTTAACAACCCCGTTTATGATAATACCGAACTCGATTCTGAAGAATATCAAGCTCGATTAAATAATTTACGAGGTGGTGATACACAAGAACAACAAGAGGAATTAAAAGATCTTCGTAATGGTGAAAATGTTGATTACTCGTTTCAAATTCAAAATCAGTACATTGATAATTTTTATGCTAGCATAAGAAGTGAAGGTTATAAAACTTCCGATTTAATTCAACGCGAAAACTTTAGATTTGAAACGGATGGAATATATTACAAAAAAGATGATATAAAAATAAAATTAACGTTTAAAAATGATTTTAAAAAATTTGCTTCTGTGAAGACAATATATTCTAGAACAAAAGATAAAGGAATTACAAATAGAACTCCTTTTATGCGAGACGATTTAGGAATTGTTGGTTTTAATAAATCAAAACGCAGCAAAGAAGCAAGCACAGCGCTTCAACAAGCAAGTACATCTTTAACTGATATTCAAAGTGAAAACATACCCTTACAAGATTTACCACAAGCAGCTGATCAAACGAGTAATGTTATAGAAGAACTCGAACAAGAAACCAACATTGATGAACAAAGTGAATTTAATATCAGAGAGCTACGTGGTTTAGACAAAACATTACAATCGCTTAAAGCAAATTTATTATTGGAACAATCAAAGCTAACTGAGTTAAATGAGACAAAAGAAAGAGTTAAAAAAGAATTAAACGAAGCAAAAAAAGCAGAAGATGAAGAACAAATAGGATCACTCACAGAAGAGTTAGAAAATGTAAACATTGAAATACGAGAAAGGTCTAATAATATCATTAGAGAATCAGATAAAATAAAATCTCAAATCAATCGCGTCAAAGAAACAATCAATATAATGTTAGACAGTGATGTAACGCTTAGAGAAAAAATTAAGTTTTTATTTAAAGAGCAAGGTGTCACGATCGCGAGTATTTTAGCAGCAATTTCTATGGCCATCAGCACACTGGTAAGCTCTGTGGTAGCAGCCGTTAGAGGTGTAGGTATCCCAACCCCAGAACCACCCGCACCTAAACCTGAGCCACCATCAGGAGGTGGCATCAAAGAGTGGGTACACAAGCACTTGGAAAACTTAGCAAACGCTTTGAAAAAATTAGGGTTAGCCGCATTAGGTGCGCTGCCGGGGGTCATTGGTAGCGTCATAAGTTGGTTACTAAATGTTTTAAGTAAATCAGTTGGCTGGCTAGCAGAACACGTGTGGGCTTTATTTATAGGTGCAGGTGCTTTAATTATTGCTTATATTAAAAATAATTGGTAGTTTTGTTTTTTAACAAAATAATAAAAAAAAAAATAACCCCCAAGCTCTTTTGAGCTTGGGGGTATTTTTTTTGGTTTAAATATTTATATTTTTCTAAGTCAAAATTTTGTAGACTAAAACTCCTATCGCAATGATTGCAACTGTTCCTATCGTTAAAGATAATTTTTCATCTTGATGAATGTCTAAAGATGCTTTAGGATTTGACTCTGAGGTTTTAGGTATAGGTGATAAACGTGGTGTAGGTTCTTCTGTTGGTTCTTGAGTGGGTTTGGGTTCAAGGGTTGGCTGAGGATCAAAGTCATCAACTTGTATCGGAGCGTTTAAGGTTGGTTGAAATCCCGGTTTAGCGGTTAAAGGTGCAATTTGCAAGTTATTATTGTAACCATCGTGTATGCCTACCCTTAAATCCATATCTGATGGAATGAGGTATAGCCCGGGTCTTACGACAAAGTTGAGTGGAGTTTTAGCATACTGCAGTGAATCTTGAAATTGATTGATACTCTGCTCTAAATCTGGTTCGCTATTAATAAGACTTTCTACGATGGTAACAAACTGATGCTGTGCATCTAAACCGGTTCCCGGGGTTAATGCACTGGTTTTTGTTTGTGCTTGTGCACCTAAAAGCGCGTACACGTAAGCCCTAATCGATTCGTTAATTTTTGTAATTCCAACATCGGTAAAAGAACTCGTCTTTGAAATAAAGTCTGTCCAAGCACCTAAAACATTATTGGATTGTTCAAGGTAAGTGACCGTATAGGTACTCGCGTGACCCGATCCTTTTGGTGGATCCATTAAACCAAATCCCATAAAAGTTGAGCCTGCATACGTACCGTAGTTTACACCCAAGTCGTGGGGGTCATAGTTTTTCCCCGGCACTGGAACCGACCCCGAATTGTAGTAAAAAGCAGTACCCAAGCCATTTGAGGTCGTATCTCTCGTTTGTTTAAAAGACTTGCTTCGATCGATGCCAAATACGCGGCACGTGTCCGTAAAAGCTCTCGTATCATAACGGTTATTTAACGCGTTAAATACATCATCACCAGGTATAGGTGCTACCAAATTATAAAATATTTTTCGTATAGTATAATACACGTGAAAATGAAACAGCGATGAAATATATTGGTTTTTATTGTGGAGGAGGTCAAGACCTACTCCACACGCGGTCGTGGCACAATAAATCGCAAAGTTGAATTGGTTTTGATAAAAGGACAAAGGGTTAGTTTGCCATCGTTCGATTGCTTCGTCCGTTTTAACGCGTGGTAATTTATACGCGGTTGACATATCTTTAAATTGTACAAAAAAAGTATGATTTTTATTGACGATAATAGCTAAAGCGCCTAAAGAGTTTCCCATTTATAATATAAGTCTTTTTATAATAAAAGTAGAGTAAGAATGAGCGGAATACAACACACATTTTATTTGACAAAAAACGAACAAACGTTTAAATTGCAAGAGGTGATTGATAATTTAGATGGCTCAAAACAAATTCGCGTTAAAAATCTCGTGTTTACGGTAGGCTATTTTAACATAACTAAATCCAGTGAGATTACTTGGGAAAAGGAGATAGATGGGCAACCCGCTTATACTAACGGTAGGTCTAGAGACAATAGACAAACTGATAAAAGCTCACAACTACAGACAAAGCCATTAGAACTGACCCCTGAGATAATGAATCAATTTCGTTTATCGATGACAACCGAAGAAATTCAACAAAGCAGAGAAGAAGTCATAGCACGCATTATTACACAGATGTTTGACGGATATGATACTGGAATTCTTAACGAAGTGGAAATAAAAATACAAGAAGAAATACAGGTCCTCAGACAACGAAAACAAACCCTAGAATTAGCCAGGGATAGACTTGATGATGAATTACAAAATTATGTTAACTATGTAATACATTTATTAAATAAAAGAATAGACTATATCATAGAAGGCCAAGTATTAGCCACAAATTTACTTCGATATGGATACAACAATGACAATCAAGAAAAAACAGAAAATATGCGTTTACCACAAATTAAAAACAGCCTCGTTGTTTTAGGACATAAAGAGCCAATCGTAAATGCGCTACATCCGGTGAGTGAGGTTACGGCTTTGCCCGAGGGCAAATCAGGAAGCATCATTATTTTACCTGGATTTTATGGTATCGATTGGTTCGAGTCATTGATAAACGCGATACCGGGTGTGAGCTTTAAAGTCTATAGAGAAAGTAAAACGGTGACCTTAAGGGTCACTGATATAAACCTTAATCTACGTTTAAATCGAGAAGTTTCTAATTTGCTCAATTTACCCAAAGGAAGGTTAATCCCAAATGTCATTTATAAGGGTGATTACGATATTAACCCATTTAACATTACGTTTATTCATTGCGAGCAGTTAAACACGAGTGATAATTTTTACAACGGGTTTCCTTCAAATATGTTATCATTTTATCACACAAGCCAAACAAACCAAACTCACGTTGGGAAAACATTAAAAAACGGTAAAATTAATAAACTTGCCTTTTCAATTAAAAACGAGGAAGGAAAAATCATCAATAACAAAGGCGCGGGGATTTTAATCGAATGTGAAATAATTTAAAAACGCTTATATATTAAAAATATGGCAAACATAAATGTAAATGAAATAAAACCTTTATATCCTGATCTAAACTTAAACAGTGGTGATGATATTAAAGACGAAACTAAAATTTATCGACTTCAAAAAATTGAAGAGATTAAATCTCAAATCTGTAAAGAAAGAAACTCGCGCGAGGTTTCTTTTAAAAAGTTAAAAAGGTGGATCTCTGCGATTCAATATGTAGAGCACGGGGTTAAAGTACTGGGGGTCACTGCAGCCGCGATAGGGATCCCCGCACTAATGGGTGTTATTAGTGCCCCAATTGGCTTAGTCTTAGAGGGGACTAGCATAGGTGCCTTTGGATTTTACGCGGTACTTAAATACGCAAGCAAAAAATTAACGGTAAAGAGTAAAAAACACGATCAGATTAAAATTTTAGCAGATGCAAAGTTAAACACGATAGATGAATACGTGTCAAAAGCCATCGAAGATGGTGATATTTCTCACGAAGAATTTATATTAATTACGTCAGAACTTAAAAAATTTAACGACTTGAAAGAAAAAATAAGATTAAAAACTTCTACAAAGTTAGAAGAAGCTAAACATTTAAATAAAGTTGAATTTGAACGACAAGTTGAAGAAAAGGCTAAAGCGATGGCGAGTGATTTACTCGCCAAAGAAAAAAAAGAGCTTATGAAAAAACTTGGAAATTAAGTTTAAGTTTGACAAAGTCGTTTAAAAACGAGGAGAGTAAACCTCCGAGTTATAAAGAAAGTCAAGCGAGAGTTAGCCCTACGGCTCCTCCTCTTTAAAAGTTTCGTTGTATCTTTTTAACGCTTGATTAAAATATTTTAATTCTACTTGAAATAACTTTTGTACTGTTTCTTGGGTTACGTTTAAAATGTTTTTTAGATAACATACTGCCATTAACGACCTGAGTGGATGACCCCTAGATATTTTTCCCTTTAATATTTGTTTTAATTTAAACTCGACGAGTTTAAGGTCACACATTTGGTATTGAATGTTTAATTTATCAAAGACTTTTTTTACTATAGAAGCCTTTGTTTTTTTATAGAAAAATCTCTGATTATACTTTCCATTAATATTTTCCGTAGAATAATCCATGAGACTATAACCTATAATTAATCCACACTTGTTGCAATAATACTCATCTTTAGCCTCATCGATAATGATGTTATGGTTACACATATCTATCTCATCCATTTATATTTAAAAAAAAATAATGTTTTTTTTTTTTTTTTTTTTTTTCAATCATTGTTTTTCACCTAATACTTTACTCACAATGCGTGGGCGTTTTTATAAAGAGTGTAAAGGGGCCGGGGTCTATGCCTTAAACTCATCAAAGAGGGCCAACAACACTGTTGACCCCCTTTTTTGGGGTACCGGGTTCAAAGTTTAAAGGTTTTTTTTTTCATGTTTTTTTATGTCAGGATATTGTTTTTTATGTTTCTTATTAAATATCACCCCAAATATTCAACGAGAAACATTTTCTTTCTTTTTCTATTTTTTTTCATGTTTTTTTATGTCAGGATATTGTTTTTTATGTTTCTTATTAAATACCCACATCAAATATTCAACGAGAAACATTTTTTCTTTTTCTATTTTTTATTCATATTTTTTGTTATGTTAATTTCAATTTTACAGACCGTGCGTCGAACCCGGTACCCCATGGTTGCAAACCGCCGAGCTTATCCACTGAGCTATCCACCCAGCCCCGACTGAAAATGGTTTTTTAATTTGATATATATTATACTCGAAATGGTGCAATAACAACGATGACGACACAAAGGACGAGTCTATTTTTTGAGGGGTGTTTGACTGTGATTGTGACGGTTTACACAGGTTCAGTCATGTGTTATATTTCAATAACAAACCCGAGCGCTTTTAGGAATTTAACCTTTGTGTCAGCAGATGACTAAGCGTTTTACACTACGTTCAGTCATGAATGAAATTTGAATAACAAAAACCCTGTTTACGCTGGGGACAACCACGCGTGACATTGAATGGCTGTTTTTTTCAAGCGAGTGTTGTGTATACACTTAAGGTAAATAACCTTTAGTGCATTGTCAAGTGCATATGAGTAGTGTACATGCATACGACGTAAAAAAAAAGCCACATCCTAATTTGGATGTGGCTTAATTTAGTGTGTAAATAAAAATGATAATTTTTTTGTTATTGGCTTTTTCGCGGAAGCGAAAAGCCTTTATTTTTGTTCTGTTTTTTTTGGCTTTTTCGCGGAAGCGAAAAGCCTTTGTTTTTGTTCTGTTTTTTTTTTTTTTTTCTTCTTCTTCTTCTTGTCGCCAAAGACCCATAGACAAAGCACGGGGGTATTCTCGGAGCCACTTTTGTAATTTTTAAACAGTCAATCTTAACCAAACTTGGTCTGAAAGAAGTCCATATAGGGTAGTTGTCTCCCGAAACTTTTCATCATAATGACGTCATCAGGTGTCACGTGACAAGCGATTTGAATTTAATAATCAAAATATTCAAAAATCAACAAAAAATCAACCGTTTGAGATATTAGATTGATTCCTTCCCTAAATGTCAATGATAGGTAAGGTCTTTCTATGTGACACATTGGTTGACCTCTGTGACCTCTACTTCCGGTCAAACAGGAAGTAGCTCCTCATTTAAAAGTGTTAAGAGCTTGGATCATGATTCTTTCACCAAAAGTGAATGTTAGGTAAGGTCTTTCTTTGTGACACATTGGTTGACCCCTGTGACCTCTACTTCCGGTCAAACAGGAAGTAGCTCCTCATTTAAAAGTGGTAAGAGCTAGGATCATGATTCTTTCACTAAATATCAATGTTAGGCAAGGTCTTTCATTGTGATACATAACTTGACCTCGGTGACCTTTACTTCCGGTCAAACCGGAAGTTGCTCCTCATTTAAAAGTGGTAAGAGCTAAAATCATGATTCTTTCACTAAATATCAATGTTAGGCAAGATCTTTCTTTGTGACACATAGCTTGACCTCTGTGACCTCTACTTCCGGTCAAACAGGAAGTAGCTTGTCATTTTAAAGTGGTAAGAGCTTTGATCATGATTCTTTCGCCAAATGTCAATGTATTAGGGAAGTTATTTCTAATGACACAATTCGATCTGATTGACAAGCAATTTATATCATATGCGGAAAAGCCTTATGTGCTGTTTCAAACAGCCATAAACTCTAGTTGGCTTTTTCGCGGAAGCGAAAAGCCTTTATTTTTGTTCTGTTTTTTTTTCTTTTTTCTTCTTCTTCCTCTTCTTCAGCCAAATTTCGTATAGACTTTGCACAGGGTCTTTCTACGCTCCACTTTGGTCACTTTTAAACAATTGATTTTAACCGAACTTGGTCTGAAGGAAGTCCATATAGGGTTGTTGTCTCCCGAAACTTTTCGTCATCGTGACGTCATCAGGTGTCATGTGACCAACGATTTGAATTTAATAATCAAAATATTTAAAAATCAACAAAAAATCAACGGTTTCAGATATTAAGTTGATTCTTTCACCAAAAGTGACCGTTAGGCAGGGTCTTTCTTTATGACACATTGCTTGACCTCTGTGACCTCTACTTCCGGTCAAACAGGAAGTAGCTCCTCATTTAATAGTGGTAAGAGCTAGGATCATGATTTTTTCACCAAATATCAATGTTAGGCAATGTCTTTCTTTGTGACACATTGCTTGACCTCTGTGACCTCTACTTCCGGTCAAACAGGAAGTAGCTCCTCATTTAAAAGTGGTAAGAGCTAGGATCATGATTTTTTCACCAAATATCAATGTTAGGCAATGTCTTTCTTTGTGACACATTGCTTGACCTCTGTGACCTCTACTTCCGGTCAAACAGGAAGTAGCTCCACATTTAAAAGTGGTAAGAGCTAGGATCATGATTTTTTCACCAAAAGTCAATGTTAGGCAATGTCTTTCTTTGTGACACATTGCTTGACCTCTGTGACCTCTACTTCCGGTCAAACAGGAAGTAGCTCCTCATTTAAAAGTGGTAAGAGCTAGGATCATGATTCTTTCACCAAATATCAATGTTAGGCAATATCTTTCTTTGTGACACATTGCTTGACCTCTGTGACCTCTACTTCCGGTCAAACAGGAAGTAGCTCCACATTTAAAAGTGGTAAGAGCTAGGATCATGATTATTTCACCAAATATCATTGTTAGGCAAGGTCTTTCTTTGTGACACATTGCTTACCCTCTGACCTCTTCTTCCGGCCAAACAGGAAGTAGCTCCTCATTAGAAAGTGGTAAGAGCTACGATCATGATTTTTTTCCATTTGTCCCATTGAGGGATCCCTTTCTTTGTATAGCATATTATATATCTATACATCAATTTAAAATACCATATGCGGAAAAGCCTTATGCGCTGTTTCTAACAGCCATAAACTCTAGTTTTTTTTTCTTCTTCTTCTTCCTCTTCTTCAGCCAAATTTCGTATAGACTTTGTACAGGGACATTCTACGCGCCACTTTGGTCACTTTTAAACAGCTGATCTTAATCAAACTTGGTATGAAGGAAGTCCATATAGGGTACTTGTCTCCCGAAACTTTTCGTCATTGTGACGTCATCAGGTGTCATGTGACCAGTGATTTGAATTTAATAATCAAAAACTTTAAAAATCAACAAAAAATCAACGGTTTGAGATATTAAGTTGATTCTTTCACCAAAAGTATTTGTTAGGCAAGGTCTTTCTTTGTGAAACATTACTTGACCTCTGTGACCTCTACTTCCGGTCAAACAGGAAGTAGCTCCTCATTTCAAAGTGGTAAGAGCTACAATCATGATTCTTTCACTAAATATCAATGTTAGGCCAGATCTTTCTTTGTGACATATCGCTTGACCTCTGTGACCTCTACTTCCGGTCAAACCGGAAGTTGCTCCTCATTTAAAAGTTTTTAGAGCTACTATCATGATTCTTTTACCAAATATCAATGTTAGGCAAGGTCTTTCTTTGTGACCCATTGCTTGACCTCTGTGACCTCTACTTCCGGTCAAACCGGAAGTAGCTCCTCATTTAAAAGTGGTAAAGCCTATGATAATGATTCTTTCACCAAAGGTCAATGTTACGCAAGGTCTTTCATTTGTGTTACATTGCTTGACCTCTGTGACCTCTACTTCCGGTCAAACAGGAAGTAGCTCCTTGGTTAAAAGTGGTAAGAGCTAGAATCATGATTCTTTTACCAAAAGGCAATGTTAGGGAAGGTCGTTCTTAGTGACACAATTCTTATTGATAAGCAGTTTATATCATAATGCGAAAAAGCCTTATGTGCTGTTCACAACAGCCATAAACCTCTAGTTTTTTTTGGCTTTCTTTTTTATATTCTAGATTTAGTCATCAATATCTTCAATATCAAACATGACATTAGTGGGGATTTGTATAGTTTCATATTGCCTAATAAAAGCTTGTTCTAATTTAAATCTGATACTTGCACCAAATCCACTATTTCCATGAGAACCAAAAAATATATCATTACAGATGAGAACAGGTGTAACTTTACATGATTTATTCATATATTCATCGATGTTATCAATCTTTTTCTTTTTAGAATCAAACAATTTTGTATATTGTTTTAATTGATTTCCTTTTCCATATGATTTAAGTTTAATATACATTTTTTTGTTTTTATCATCATAAATTGGTTTAACACTTTGTTTTCCCATGTTTATATACATATTTTTGGTTATTTTTGGTATATTTTTATCTTTATCAGATTCAATATATTTAGTTACTGTACATCTCATTTTATCAAAGTATTTAACAATTTCATCACAATCATTTTGTAAATTATATACAATTTGATAGCCAGTTGTGTTGTCTGGATTTTTTTCTTCACCAAAAGTATTAATTGTATTTATTCCAAAACAAAAATTTGTTGGTAACATAAAAATTAAATTACATTCTTTATCATCATGTTTATAAGTAATTTTTGATTTAGCACATTCTACTACTTCTTGTGAAGTTTTAATCGCTGGATTTATTATTAAATTTTTCTCATTAAACAACCCATAATGATTATATTCACTTTTATCTGCGTTTTTATATAGATCATGTTTTTCAGTTACAAAGTATGTATGTTTTATTGTTTTGTTTTGTTCCATCTTATTTATAATAATATAAAATAATATTATTTAATTTTCTCATTTTTTTCTGATTTTTTTTATTATGCCCAGCCCAGACTTGAACATCGAAAGCTTAATTGGGCAAGCATTGGGATTCTCTCCCTACTCCGCGGCATCTCTTTGTCCTCTTCCTGATCCCCTGGCCACACTTGACCACCTCGATCTTATCTCTGCGGTTTCCAAGTATTATTACCTGTAGTTTCCACGGTTACTCCCCCTCTCCTTGTTCCAATTGTCATTTAGCCTTAGAGAAATATCCTGCCGGGATCATATTGTCAGGCCCTTGGTACTTATTAACGCCAAGCCTAAACAATTAATTATTACAAGTGCACATTTTGTCCACTCTCGTTCGTCATTAAAGTACTACTTGTATCTACTTGTAACAGAAATGTTCACAGATTTACGTATAAATTAAAGGGTGTGAAGATGGTGGTGGTAGAAACATACCGTTAAAATTTTTCCGCCTGAAATGCTGTATAAATCCAGAAACAACGACCGAAAATCTTTTTGATCTTTAAAAGATAAAAAAGAAAAGAGAAAAGGCTTAAGAAATACTGTGGCCGTTTTTCACAGTTTTCTCAAAAAGTGCATGGGCAACGTATGGGACTGAAATTGTCACAGACGACTATTACAGTATCGTCCTTGATTATTTTTGAATATGTATTTCTTTGGCAAAACATTTATTATTACCTTTAATGTGTACCGCGCGACCTAAGGGAGAATGTTTGTCAAGCCACAAACAAAAAAGGTTGCACAACGATCAAACAAAAAACATACAGAAAATGAGAGGGAAAATGGACGTCTTCAAGCCCGATTATATAGAAGACCGAAATAACCTCTTTCATGTTTCCAAACTTATGCCATATCAATCACTGACGAATATTTTGGACCAAAATAAGAACTTAGGCCCTTTAGCATTTCTATTTGGCTTCGTAACTTCGCAACACCGACATTTTACGAGTCATTTGTACCAAAAAGACAATTTTGTAAAATGTACCTTTCACATTTTTGACATGCTACAAAATCAAACGATAATATTGGAGGCAACGAAACTCAATATAATGTAGTGTAGTCAGTTTTCTTTATTATGAAAACAAAGCTTATGAAACATGCAACATCATAGGTACATAATAATTGCAACATAACAAAATATACAGCAGCTAAAGTGTACACGAACACAAATTGCGACCTAATGATCTTGAAAACTAAATGGTTGCTGTGGTTTGTAGTACCATGGATGAAGGAAAAGATTTCCTCCATGGTAGTACCACGTTGATACTCCTCTTTTGAGTGAAAACGGTTCTGAAACTGGCCTTTTCCAGCAGGAAAGACTGGGGCCAATTTCATAGAGCTACTTAGGCATCAAAATTTGCTTAAGCACCATAAACCTTGGTAAATAAAATCAGTATGCCAGCCAAAACTCCTCGTGAATGTTATGTTCAGCAAACAATGTCAATACATGAACATTTGGTTGGTAATCCTGTTTGATCAGATCAAGGTAGACTTTTCATGCTTAAACAAATTGTGTGCTTAAGAAGCTCTATGAAATTGGTTCCTTGTTGTTTGCAAGACGACAAGACTGAAAGCACTGGATGAACAGAACAAACAAGGGAATAGCCGCTGATCTGATTCGTTCACACACGCAATTTTTCCACAGAACTGGCGTTCACACGATAGGTCTACACCGTAAAACCACACTGTGCCAATGCGTCTCGACCGTGCATGCAAAGCATCAAATCTCATTCGTAACTGATTGCAAGTTTGTCACCTCTTCAAGTTTCTTCAAATAAACCCACTGACAAAAAAAATTAATACAGGGACGGAAAACACAGAGTCAATACAATATCTATACAAATATAAAATAAATAAGATTTAATACTGTAATTATTTTGAAGGCTGTAAAAAGTGGGGTTAATCTGAATACAACTTTCAACAAAACATAGAAAATGTCACGGCAAACATCTTAGAGATAATACAATTAAATTGATTCTTTCTTCTAATTCTTCTTATTTTTTTCGATTGGCAATCATTGAAAAAAAAGTACAAACAATACTTTAAGTATGTACAGACCATGCAAGTTTTTATATGAAAATAATCAATTGAGTCTCAATATTTACTCAATTTCGATTCTGTTTGGATTGCAATTAATTACAAGCAACATTTCTTTCGCATTTCAACAGGCCTGGAGATAAATATACACACATTGTTGCCATCATACAAGTAAAATTTAAATACAACATCACATGTTCTCAAAATCATATGCACAATTTACAATCATGATCTCATTGCTGTACAAAACAAAACAAGGCTATTTCACTACTTGGAACGCTACTTGTAAGGTGTAGCATCAGCAAACTTAAAGCATTTCGTTATTTTTTTTTTCCTATGGACGGTTCAAATATTGATGACATTCTAATTCGGAGAACTATTAACATGTATTTGTCTTTCAAAGTTGAATAATCAATGTTTTGCTGATGCTACATGGACATCACACAAATCAAAATCTTTTCCCAACGTCATGAAATGACTCGTCTGCAAACAAATTTCACATCTTAAATAGGAACATATTAGGGCACAATTCGGCAGTTTGTCTTTCAGATAAATTTGAAATCTAGAGGACGGAAAAAAATAATTCTGTCGATGCAGTATTTCATGTATTGCTTTATATTTGGACGGAGCAGTACATAAATGGCAAAATATAAACGACTGTACAATTGCTCTGCGTCAGTGAAAATGCAGACAAACTCTACAAGAAGGTGTCCTCCAAAAAAGTTCCACAAGAAATTCTCTTGAATATGCCTCGAGAATAATGACTGGACAATAACACCATAAACCCACCAAATACTCTAATTATTTATACATTTAAAATAAACATACATTTGTCACTTTGAATTGGCAATTTTTTGTTGTACTGCATACAAATATATCAAGCATCATTTCAAAATGAACAAAAAATATGACTTTCTTGTCAGCAGAAATATATAGATATCTTTTTGAACAACATACTTCAAAATATACAAGTACAAGGCAGTGAAATAGAGAAACACTCTACATTCTGGTGAATATTATCATCATTCCTTCGTAATTCTCCGTCATGTTTAACAACTCTTTAATACAATTTTGATTTTTAGAAAAAGTAAAACATTCTCCCTCGCAGCACCCGTCTGCCAAAAAATTACTTTTCTCAACAGAAGGAGACTACAAATAGCCTCTTATACTCAAGAGAGTGTTTCACAAATACTAATATCTTGGCAGCATTGGATTCATTAAGAGATAACGAATAAAGGCACCACTAATTATAGGGCATTTGTTGATTAATACTGATAACCATAATGACTATGCTCTGAAGACAATTTCAAAAACTCTTTGCGATCATCACTACAGCGTAAATCCATCGCTAAACGGAAAAGCGATCGCTACTTTCTGTAGCAATTTTCCGTTTAACGATGAGCGATGATCGCAAAGCATGAGTGAAATCGGCCCCTGATTTCAGGACCATTCACAGAGCAAGTACTTGTTTAATATTGCTCATTTGAGTCCTAATAGTATGTCATCTTGGGCCATCTCATCTCCCTACCAGCCTACCTGCCGGGAGATCAGGACAACAGCCTGGTGATTTCCAGGGGCCAATTTCATAGAGCTGCTTAGCACAACAAATTGCTTAGCACAAAAATGGCTTGTCCAATAAAACAAACCACCATTGAAAGTTGGATTTAATATTCGTGGTCAGCGAACAACAGCCAAAGAACAATTGCAAGTGATACACAACACATGGACATTTGGTTGTTAATCCTGTTTTTATTAAGACAGAAATGTCATGCTTAGCGAATTTTTGTGCTAAGCAGCTCTATGGATTTGGCCCCAGATGCCAACATGAGTCTGGGGACAAGGTTCAATCCCTTAACCTTGCGGTTTCATCCTGAACAAGTCTACTAGAAATGTCAAGATTGTCATTTAAGTTAGCAAAGATTCCTTTACCTCATTACAGTGATAGCATCAACAGATTATGACTTCGGCCACTTGCAAGCTGTTTTGTGGACACAGAGTATACAAAGTGTGGAGCTCTTACATTTACCAAAACCAAAATAGGAACATTGCATTTTTGCCGTAATCCTATAGCACCTTTATGCATGTCAACTGCTGTCTGGAAAAAATAAGAAGGACAAATCCAAAATCTGATTTAAACCTGACAAACATTACGTGTTTTGGGGTGGACTGGAGCAAGTTCTTGGATGGTACTTTTTTTCGGAACCCATTTTCTTTTCCCTTACGTTCCTCTCTGCTTCTTGCTGGGTGTTTTAGTAGGGGTCCTGGTGGATTCTTTGGTTCCGCGTACGTCATTCACCCTTTGCTTGTGCACATCACCGATTCCATTTCTGTCGGATTTTGTATGGCCATGCTTCTGTGAAATAGATAGACAAATATTTAACAAATAAAGGAACGATCAAGTACAAAAACAACAGAGAGAAAATGATTGGCTTTGTTGTTGTGAGGGCCTTATGAGGTGTTTCAATCCTAGCAGGATCTTTATCCTAGCACGACTATGGCCTTCGATAAAGATCCTGCTAGGATCGAAACGCGTCAGGCCCTCCCAACTCTAAGCAATAGACCATTCCAATGACAGATGATAATGGATATTGTGTAACAAAATTACAGTGCAAACCCGTCCTATGATGCATTTCTCATAATTATAAAGTAACTTTACTGCACATTTCTGAGCCTGTCCTCAAAGGAGGGTCCATGGTGAATAACGAAAGGTATTATAATTTTGGTGTCTCAACGTTCTCCCAATTTCTTTCCATCTGACTTCCTGCTTGCCTCTATTACACTCTAACAGCAAACTGAACTTACTTTTTTGCTGTGGTGAGAGCCTGACATGGATATCTCTTCAATGAAGTTGGACGGCACCAGGCCTTTTCGTCCACGCACCTGTATGAAAAATGAGCAAGACATACAGGTGTTTACCAGGTCAAAATTGATTAAGACCTGCTCCACAAAGCTTCTAAGCTCATCTTAAAACAAAGAAGAAAGAAGATTGACTGGAATGGGATTAGAACCCGAGACCTCTGATATACCATCCCAGTGCTGTACCAACTGAGCTATCCAGCCATCCACAGTGTCCCAAAATTATCATGGTTTGCCAGTCAGAAGCCATGAAACCACTCATGTCAATCCTGTTTCGTATCAATTCCTTCACGTTCTACCAAAATTGCCTGTTTCTTCTAACTGTGACCGCTTATCAACATAATCCTAGTTCAATGCCCCCACTTTACACCTACCTTTCCCTTGTAGAAGCCGTCTGGTCTGATTGTGCCATAGACAGTGACGATGTCTCCCTCTACAAATGCAAGCTCATAGGTGGGGTAATTATTCGGCGAGTGTTCCACTGGATTGTAGTTATACACAGCCATGAACTAAAAAAAAAAAAAAAAATAGGAATAAAAAGCATTGAATTTCCTGCCTACTTATTGCAGATTTCAGATTGCAGACTTCAGTAACAATTTCCTCTAGTTCAAGAAACAGTTGTGCTTTTGGGAATTCCGGGAATAAAAAAACCCCAAGATTGAATGCATGATAATTTTTAAATCGTCATGGTATAGCCTGATCTCTCTTATCTCTCAAACGGGAATTCTCGCGTCATTTCCACCTACCAGTCTCTCCTGAATCTCCTCGCTGACGACGGACGACCCCTCAGAGGTGACGGTGCCTCCTCCCGCCGATGACTCAGTCACGACAGAGCCATCTGACCAGGAGGAGGAGAGCAGGCCTGCATCTTCAAACTCAGTCTTGATGATGGGGGAAGTCTGGCCGGTGGCTGAGACGGTCTGAATCCCAAATGACCGGACAGTGCGCAAGTTGATACCATCAACAAGGGCCTGCAATGAACCAAATATTGTCTATTGTCATCACCGGTTCATTTTGCCCTACAAAGTCAATTCCATGGTACCTCAATCTACCCAAGTGAATAGATATTGAGAATGCACCACAAGAGGCAGGATGAAGTTATAAAGCATGTTGTTTACCATAAATAGCACTCCGCACTTGTGCTAAAAATAGCACACCGGATCTCAGACAAACATTGCAACCACGGTAAGCGTGTGGTGAGTGTGATTGTGTGCATGCATGAGAAGTTTGTCTGACATCCGGGGATTTTGTACATGTATGCGCTGGCCAAATCACTTGTGTGACGTCATTAGTGCGGAGCGCTATTCAAGTCAAAATCCATTTCCTTTTAAGATCCAACAAGAGATTGTTATACCTTAGTGAGGTGGGCATTGGTCACCAGCTGCTTCTGGCGGCCGTCCACAAAGATCTTGTAGCCGACAATTTCCAGCCCGTTGCTCCGACCCAGCTCATCAAGGTCAGGCGGGTACCAGGTCAAGACGGCTCCATGGCGACCTATGACCTTTGACAAAGTAAGGCTAAGGGGTGGCTGGGGTACACCTGTGAACAAAATAGACAAGAAACTTTTGTCAAGAAAACTTCTATGATGCATTGCATCATGATGGAAAACACCTGTTGCACATCTAGAGCAGACATAACACCAGCTTTTACTTCCAAGCTAGCCGATATCTAGTTAGTGCATGTTAATTGGTATAGGGGAGGGTAATACATGTGAAAAAGTGAGTATTAAGAGTCTCAACACCTAGGAGAAGGATAAGCCTCAATGAATAAAACAGATTGGATGTTGGGCTTCAGGGGATATGTATTCACCTGGGATATTGGGTGTCCTGTGAACTCCATGAGAAGGCACATGGTGACTCCCTCTGCCGTTTGCATGCACCCTTGTCCCATGAGGTGCTGTCCTGATCCGGTCGGGCTCGTCTACTCCCCTTGTGCCATTATGGTGATGTAAGGAGATGCCTCGTTGATGAGAAGAGGTTGCGCCGTTAGAAACATGTCCAAGGTGGGTAGTGTACACTGCCTCTGGTCCAGACAGGGTATGAGAGGTGATGTTGTTCCTTGCTGCTGACTGGGGAACACTCGGGTTGAGGACCGATGCGGTCGGGCGGCCATTTCCAGGCGATGGGTCCATAGGACTGTGACTAGCAGCTGACAATACCTGACTGGTACTATCTGGTGACTGTAAGGTCGTGAGACTGCTATTGTCGTAAGACGTGGCTGAGGATGAGAGTAGGGATGAGGTATTGACAAGCTGAGGGGAGAGGTGCGGTGCTGACTGATTCAACAAAGAGTTTTGACCAGGCTGTGTCATCTGAGTTGTCGTCGAATGCTTACTGGCTCCAGGGTGCATCACGGTGGTACTGATCCCAGGATGCAGTGGCTGACTTCCTGATCCAATGACGGCATTCCCCGCCTGACCAGTGACCCTTAGACCTGGGCTTGAAGACCCTATTCCAGTATGATGTGAGCTTGAGGGGCCCATGGCCATGACACCTGCTCTATAAAACTGATGGGCGGTCAGCACAGGATGCGCAGACGAGGATGTTGTATTCGGGTACGTTGAGGACGTATTATTGCCATGATGCAATGCTGCTGAAGTGATACCAGCTGTCTGTTGCACAGTCCCATTGTGGGTCAATGCTGAGGATGTGGAATCGGGGTACAATGATGATGGAATGTTCCCATGTTGCAATGCTGAAGTGTTACCGATTACCTGATGCAGGCCTCCATTGTGGGTGAATGCCGTAGTGCCATCGATAGCGCCTGTGTACACCCCTTGATTGGGCAGACCATTGTGGTGGAATGATGCATATGATGGGTGCCCTACTGTCTGAGCTGTAGGTCTGATGCCTCCGTTTTGATTGGTGATTCCATGATGCAAAGATGTGGGTCCTATCCTTACATCAGCCTGTTGTGCTGGCTGCCCAGAGGGCAAAGGTGTATTCGCTGTTTGCATTTGCAAGGTCATGCTTGAATTCTGTGCAACTGAGCCATTGTATGGACCATGTACTGCATGAGACTGTGGGTGTAAGGACGGACCATCTAGTCTTGTAACTGACAGCTGTGTGCCTGTGCTGGACTGTATTCCAGAACCAGGACTCATACCAGGGTGTTCCCCAGAGCCAACGATCGGAGCAAGTAGACTTGACTTGCCGTTCATCAGTCCATACGCTGACCCATTATGTGTTACACCTGTCGGATCTTCAAGAGGATTGTTTGACGGCTGGATGGTGTTTGTCTGATTTGCACTTCCCAGGGGCAGGTGTGTTTCAGTGGGTGCAGCTGCAGCTGTCGTCAGGGCTGGAGAGTGGTTTGAGGTCTTGTGTCGTGCTCCTAGCTGAGAATGCAATGAGGCTGGATCTGTCCGGAAGGCAGTACTGTTGGTTAGATTTGATGGTGTGTGAGAAGAATGACCGGCATTTACTGAGGGAAGCAAAGAGGGGCTTGTCAGATCAGTGTTTGTTGGAGGTGGGATGTATATGTTCACATTCCCGTTTTGACTACTCGGCTGGTACGCGGATCTGGTCATCCGAGTCAGGTCAAGAGGCACATCATGGTGGGATGCTCTTGGTGGACTACCCCTAGGAAGTCTATCTAGTGGTCCAACATCTGTATCAGTATCAAGCGTTTCATGGGAAAGCCCATTATGTCGCAGGGGGTTTGCCTTTGTCTTTGATCTTGAAGATGGCTGGGCATCTCTCTCGTGTCTGGATGTATACCTGGTCCTCGACGGCGAAGTATTCAACATTGACCTTAGAAGGTCTGACCCCATGTCATCAGCCCCTCTCAGAGGGGTCAGGTGTGAACGCGAACGACTGCCCGAGGTCTGCCTCACCAGCTCGTTCAGAGACAACTCCCCTCCGAGGCCTAAATCATCCAGGCTTCCGCCGAGAGGATCAAGCGTAGACTGCCCTCTTGCAGCCGACAACAGTCCCAGTTCATCATCATCATCACTCAGCCTGTCAGCTCTGACGTCATCAACACTCCTGTTGTATCTATCCAGCTTCTTCCTATGACGTCTGCTATCCCTTCCCCTTAGTCCACCTTCCCTGGCACCACCTCTTGCTCCACCTGTTGCACCTCTACTACTGATGGGCAAGGGTTGGTTGAACTCCTCCCCAGGGAGACTGACTACAGTCAGGTCGTTGACCTCTGAGAGCAGTTGCTGGGTTCGGTCAGGGCGGATGTGTTCCAGCTCAGCTGCAAACCGTTGGATGATTGTGTCCCTCTCCTTGCACTTCTGTAGCAGGTAGGAGACTTTAGCCTGAGAGTTGGGAGAAAATAATCAAAGTTCATAAAAATGTAAACACAATTAAATTCCCTACGAAAGGAATTCACCAAAAGGTTGAATCCTCAACATAAACAAACATTATCTCCGAGTCAAACAGTAACCATTGTTAAGGTGGAAGGGTTCTTGAAATCAGATAAAAACAATTTTGCAACATCATAAATTTCAAAGTTTGTGTCCATTCCTGGCAGACAGTTATTACTAAGACTACAAATGTTGTGTTAGATTGTTACATTCTTTTGTCAGGGCTCTGATTGTACTAGCATAAAAAATCCTGAAAACATCGCAAAAAATCCTGAAAATCATACGTCTCTTATACTTTTGTGCAGGTAAAGTGAGAAAAAAAATCCTGAAATCAAATCACACCCCTGTTTTGTTCATTCTAAGGAAAAAGTGACAGACTAGTATAAGTCTGACTTGTATGCTTAGGGCTTTTATTTTCAACTTACCTTCAATGGAGCAACGGATATCTCAGCTTCATTCTTCTTGTGTTCCATCTCATCAAACTACAAAAAAAGCCATACAAAAATCCCAACTTAATCTAAAATGCTGAAACCTTGGTGCTTAGTCCTGATTCATCAATGCAAAGATACTGTGCTTAGGAAATCAAAGATGCAGAGCTATTACCAAATAGATGTAATATTCCCAGTTAATGAATGTCTGAATTTGATCCCGTAACCCATAGCAACTGTCTCCCCTTGGACATTATCACAGATGCATAGTGAAGGTATATTGAAATATGCATTGAGGGACAGTTCCGTTTAAGATTTGTACATAAAATCCCATAGGCTAGCTATCCATGATAGTGTCATGATCACCTTGAACATCATCTCATGTTCTAAGATTCCTCCCTCTCACCTTATCTTTGATGCGCCTGTAGTCCTCCTCGATCCCATCTCGTCTCCTCTTCTGCTCCTCTAGGCGTCTGACTCGATCCTCCAATGCCGCATTGTCCTCGGCAAGACGCATTTCCTCGCCAGTCTGCATGGACCAATGAAAAATGTTCTTCTTTCATGAGTGATCTGACAAAATTAGAGGCCAATACAATGAGAGTACAAGATGTTAACTCTTAAGCCTGGATAATACTTGCTGCGAAGAAGGTTTTGGTGACTCTACAAAAACCATGTTATCAGGAGAGCAGAGACCCAATCAACTTTTGAGTCTTACCTGAAGACCTTTCTGTTCCCCACTCCAACATTATCGCAAGAATAACTCAATTGTAGCTTTACTAGGACAGTATTTTGAACTGAACTGAATGATGATTCTAAGCACTGTTTGAAGACATTGAAATTTGTGAGATATTTCCTATTTTTGAGCTAGCGCCATGAGCGCCCAGCAGAGGCGGATACCAGCGCTATACAAGATCCCATCATCATCATCATGTGCTGTTTATACCTCTTGTGAATGCAAGATAATTCATTTCACTTCTTGGTAGATTGCACGACATATAAACCGAGCTTTATGTTAAGCAGAAATGCATTGCTTGACCATTAAGCAGTGTTATCTTACACATTTCCTTTATGTTTCTATCCAAAGATGATGCCATGGAAATAAAGCCCAATGAGAGACTTTGGAGAATCGGTCTTCAAGTCAACCCCGCACGCGCATGCACAACAGCGCAGGCGCAAAACAACCCGCGCATGCTCACAATTGCGTGCACGTGCGCTGTTGACTTGAATACCGATTCTTCAAAGTCTCTCACTGCCAGGTGACCATCAAGTCACACGATCCAATTTGGGTTTTGCAGCTTGGCGTTTCTTTAAGATCCTGATCGTGTTCTCCATTTGTCCCTCGCTGGACTCCTTACCTTTTCTCTCAAGATGTCCTCCGCCATGAGGAGCTTGCGCTCAAGGGCATCTCTGTCTTGGTCATTGCGGCGACTGTCATCCAACTGATGCTGGAGATCCTCCCACCTGGCCTCGATGGACGCTAACCTTTCAACCCTTCCTCTAAGGTCTTCATTCTAGAAAATCAATTGGATGTGAGTGTAAAAGCTTCTTGCCGATTAAGCCAACAGGTGTGACAATAACAGGTTTCTGTATCAAAATGTTGAGACTTTCCAAAGTGCTGAAACAGGGGATACTCATTTTGCTTTCCCAAGTGCCATGGAAGTAAATCATAGGCTATATGCTGTTGGTATTTGCTGTTGGAACAAATTTAACGCTAGGTTTCTACCAGCACCATCTTCATACCCTGTAAGTTATACGTAAATCTGTGAAGATTTCTGTTTTGGTGTCTTACCAAAGTATGATACTACCTTTAACCAAAAAGGACCCAAGCATCTGTGGCCATCTTTTGCCAGAGATTTGGAAAACTACTCTGTCAGTTATAGTCTTTTTAAATAAGCCTGCCAGAAAATGCTCAGCATGTCTGACTACTGCATAATAATCAACACATCTCTATGTACCCATATGGTCTTGCCTCTTAACACCAAATCAAAAAGACACTTGTAATAACCAACCTCCCTGGTGAGAACATCCAAAGCACTGGCCAGGTGACGCTCATGTGACCCTCCTCCATCAGGTGGTCTGTCATGCCAACTGCGGTCAGGTGACCTGTCATGTGACAAGGTAGCAGCCGATGTAGGCCCATCAGTGCGGTCTGAGTTCTGGGCTGAGGATGGCTGGAGTTCCTTCAGCTGAGCTTCAAGGTTCCTAAGTTCCTCAGACTGCTTTGTCAATTCCTCTTCCTATATGAATCCACAAAGATGACATCTCTATCAGTCAGATAAAAGCATCAGACTTTCTTGGAGTTTTGCCAAACGCACCGATGGACAGGCAAACCATAACCTGTCCTAAATCCACTCAATTTACATTGCAGGGTCTCAGGAATCAAATTTCAGTATTTTTGTTTTACACACTTTAGGGGGCCTATAAGGCAGGTTGTATAAAGCATAAAGATAATTTAAATCATTGAAAGTTGAACAATGTCAAATTAACTGCAACTAGATTTGAACCTGTAACCCTCGAAATACTGTACCAGTGCTATAGCAACTAGAAAATTCTTCTTTGTTCACTTCTCAATGATTTAAAATTAATCCAGTCAGTTTTTCCTTGTAGTTATTCAATGATCATAAAGGCAATCGAGACAAATAAGAGTGGAGAAGTAGGACACGAAGCTGATAATTGAAAACAGGAATCTTCCTACAATCAGATCTTGCTGAGTGTATCTACCTTGGAGGAGATTTCTTGCTCTCTCGTCTTCATATCCTGTTTGATTCTTGTCTCCTCCTCCTCTCTGGTCTTTAGTTGTCGTTCCTTCTCCTTAAGACCTTCCTGGCTCTGCTCCAGCTGTGACAACATTCAAAGGCAACCCATGTAAATCAAATGCCACTCTTAATGGTATAATACATGATTGGTAATGGGCACAGAACAATAATAATAATAATAATAACGGGCATTTATAAAGCGCCTTTCCAAGAAGATCAAAGCGCTGTACATTATTATTATCCCTGGTCATCGGGCCATAATTTACATTCCTTAAACCATCTCAACTCCCTGGGGAGCATACAGCCCCGGCTACCGTATTCAGTGCACAGAGGCTAATCAAACCACAAAGCCATCACTACCCTCGCAGGTACCCATTTACACCTGGGTGAAGAGGAGCAATATGTGACAAAGCGTCTTGCCCAAGGACGCAAGCACCATTAACCCATGGCTGGATTCGAACCCATAATCTGTAGATTGACCACAAGACTTTGGGTTCGACACGCCAGACCACTAGGCCACAGAACCCCACAGAACAGCACTCATTTCAAAATCAAATGTACAATTCATTTTCATTGCTCCATGCAACACTAATGAAAATGCCTAGAATGAGTTTCCCATGAGTCTGATTAAAAGAAAAAACAAACCAAATCAATTGGCTTTTAAAGGTAATATCATACTTTGGTTTTTGTTAAAGAAATGCAGATTGATGGGCAATAATATCAAGGACGATACAGTAACAGTCATCTGTGAAAATTTCAGTCCCATACGGTACACAAGTACACAATTTTAGGCGAAAACATTTTAACGGTATGTTTCTACCATCACCATCTTCATACCCTGTAAGTTATACTTAAATCTGTGAACATTTCTGTTTTGGTTTCTTACCAAAGTATGATACTACCTTTAAACACAATCCTAAAAGGAAAACAAAACACCAATACTGATTATAGTTTTACCTTCATTTTAAGTCTAGCCATCTCGGCAGAGTTATCCACCATGATGGGAGATGAGTTAATGTCGTTTTGTTGTTGTTTTGTCTTTTCCAACTAGTTGCGTTAATAAGCATGATAGGAAGAAGGAGACAGGGTAGATATTAGTAATGAATTTATGTGACGATTAAACACAGACCCATGTGAGGAAATGTCGGCTGTAGGCCTACCAAAAAAGTGATGCAAATCATTTCTATTTGGCCAATTTTAGTTCTTCAAGAATAATTCATTATATCAGATTTCAGAGTTCACATTCTAATGAGGTTTATGCCCTGTTCTGATAAAAATCTGAAGAATCCAAGAAGAGAAACAAGAAAAATTGACACTTTCACAGACTAGCTCATCAATCCATTACGTTCATCATTCATCACTTCTTGGTATGCCCAACAAAATGTGTGCACTCATAGATATTAAAGAGCCCATGAAATGAGTTATTACAAGCCTTGGATTTAACGGAGGCCACGGAGGCCATGGCCTTCATTGCCCTGGTTCTTGGCCTTCGTGCCCACTTTCAAATGTTTCCATAGACATTATAATTTTCCAATGGAAGTTCCCCTTGCAATGAAAAAGTGGCCTTGCCCTTTTCAGAACAAAATTCAAGGCCTGTTATTAGGGACGTCCAAGAAATCTGATTCAGAATTTCTTAAATTGTTCATATACCTTTCCAATGATTTTGTAGGTCTAAAATTAACTGTACAATTTCTAAGATTTAGCATTGGAAATTACTTGCCCACCAAAACTCCCAAAAACCCGAAATCTGAATGAAATATGATATTTCAATGTCAGGAAGATGACTCAGATGAATTGGGAAAATGGAAAATACTAAGGTGCACACAATGGAACAAGTGGGAGTTAGTTTGACTAATCAATCAGCTGATTATGTTAGGTGTTAATAGCTAATACATCATCAGGAATATTTAGCAACTGACCTTTGACTTGAGTTCATTGACCTCTCTTTCCCTCTGTTTGACCTCTGACTTCAGCAGGGCGACCTGTCGTTCCTTGTCCTGAAGGTCAATGTCCTTGGTTTGAAGCTAAGAAGTGAAATGATTACAGGAATGATCAATTTTGCAAAATATTTGTTAAAGGTACAATACATGATTGGTAAAGGTCACAGGACAGCACTCATACTTTGTCTGATCAAACATGAAATAATAAACCTGTGAAAATTTGTGATAACTCCCCACCATGTATATTTGACATAAGTGCCTATAGATCCTTGCAGTACAAATTCAAATATACCTGTAATTTCAGGGGTCGGAGGTCACCATAATCCCGCAGTTTCCTCTTCAGATCTTCTTCACTCTTGCGTAACTTTTTCACCAGATCTTCTTTCTCCTTTTGATCAAAACAAAGAATCAAGAAAAGGTTTAAGCATCCAGTTTGAAAAAGGGAGGCAATAATGATGATGTATAAGGAGCTATCTTAATGTCTACATGCAGCGTTATTAATCCTATTTAACTCCAATGCAATTTGACTAAGAATCTTTTTCAAGCCACCAGACTCCAACTTTGTCCCTGGACAAATCCTCTTTTGCCAGCAAGATTCCCAACAAGCTCCATCTCAGGATATCTGCTCTCTTCCCTCTAAATATTCCTAACCTGCTAAAGACCACAATAATGGAGTGGATGGTATAGGAGTAAGGTGATGATCGAAGATCTTTTTTACCTGTAGTTGTTTCTCCATGGTATCGATACTGGTTCTTAGCCTTCCCAAGTCAGTCTCTTCTTTCTCCTTCTCAGCCGTCTGCCAGTCCATCATCTGCTTGAGCCACATTGGAGTGGAGGGCTTTGCCAGGGAGCTGCCAGCACCCTCTCTCACCCCAGGGGGCTTAGGGAGCCTCAGGGAGTTGTCTGGTCCAGCAAAGACCGACGCTGCTGTAATGGCTTCTACCTCTTGCTCAGTGATCGAAGAGACCGTGTCCAGACCGCTGTCGAAGGATGCCTGCCGGCGATTCACATTGGCTCGTGAAGGTGGCACGTCTTTGTTATTACCGTTCCAGGCTGAGCTGGGATCGTTGTTGAGAGCATTCTTCAGGAAGGTCTCATGATCTGTGACTGTGTCAGTGGATGACGTATCGCTGTCTGGATAAGTGGCAGTTGAGTGTCCATTTTGGTAGGGCACGTGGTGTTGGCCATCAACATCTTTAACGTTGTAAGTGCCAGATGGACTTCTCTGTTTGTCAGTATCGTTGGGGCCTGTACCCTCGACTGATTTCTTAGGAGGAGATGTTATGGGAAGAGGAGGTGGAAGCCCTTGATCCTGACTCTCATCATGATGATCCAATGAGGTGCCATTGTTTAGGGTGTGACTGAAACTTTGCAGGTTTGCAGTTGTCGGAGTTGGGGTCTTGAGATCAGGTCTACTTGGAGGTAAACTAGAAGGTAATGGTGGCGGCAATTCACTTAGTTCCTCATCGTCATCACTCTCAACTTCCAGAGAATCCTCCCTGATGATCCTCCGAGGAGGTGAGCCAGCAGGAAGAGGTGGAGGGTCCTCTGAGAGGCTGTCCGAGCTCATAGAGCCGGTGCGCTTGCGGACCGGTGGGGACCCCGGTGGGGACCCAGGTGGGGCTAATGCTGGTTTGGACCGTGGCTCCGGTTCAATGGAGACTAGCTTACCACACTCCTCACTGACAGCCTCAAGCTTACCACACTCCTCATTGACAGCCTCAACCGGTCTGCTCTCTGAGGTATCCAGAGAGTCATCATCTATCTCTAGTTCATCGTCGGGACACCAGATGGATGCGGTATTCCAGTCGATATCCGGAGGCATCTCCCAAGGAATCTCCCACAGGGCTTCAACAAGCTCATCGAGCATTTTCCTCTTGGTGGTGGGACTCGCAGCCTCCAGGGGCCTCAAGCTGGCCTCAGAGTCCTCTCCTGCTTGCTGCTTAGAGCACTCCTCTCCAGGAAGCGAGGGGTACTTCGGCTTCTTTCTCTTCTTCACAGGCAGCTTCTTAACCGTTGGGAAACCCTTGGTGAGACCCTGCAGAAGCCTTGCTCTCGGGGTCCTGCACTTGTCGATGAAGAGTTTGTTAAACTCGACGAAGTAGTGCTTACCTTCCTTCAAGAGGACAGGGTCAGTTGGGCTGTGGCCGAAGGGGAGAGCCTCCAAAAACTCCTTCAGTGTCATCTCAAATTCCTCTGTATAAAAAAAAGTCAAACGCACATTTGTTTGAAAAAATGCCACATAACAGGTTTGTTTGATTTTTCAACAAGATTTGAGATGCAGACTAAAATTTTCAAAATGAGCTGCTCACAACACTTAAGGGTTTCCAGCCGCAGACAATTTTAGAGATAAATATGAAGATGAAGTTTTCTGAAGCCGAAGTATACAATGTATCTTCAGTGCACCCATCTAATCATACACATGAAAAGCAATTATCACTGAAGGAACCAAAACTCCAAATCAGCTCAAATGATGTCAATTCTCAGATATAGATAGCTGATAGCAATAGCAATAGCAATAGCAATATGAATTGCTGAAATTTGCAAACATATCCCCAAAATCATCGTAATTGTGATCTGTGATAATCGAAGTACAACCTCATTTAATATGAATTCTGAGCAATCTTTAAAATCTAATATTTAACAGAAAAACATAAGAACATAATAATTCCAATTTAAAGAGAATTACTCACATAAACCCCCTTTTCAATGAAAACATAAAGAAAATACACGTAAAAGCAGCTGAGAAAAAAATGGCTCCATTATTTATTACCTATTAGGACTGTTGCTAGGAGACACTCATTAGGAATGTAGGACAGGGTACCAGTCTGGCAGCCTTCATTAATGTAGGATTTTCTCCCCTCACCAAACTGGAAAAAAAAATGTTTAACAAAACCGCTAAATATTACAAATTTGATAAACAAAATAATGAAATAATGAGAGTACATGTACCATTGAACACTAGTTGAATAATTAAAGTATGAATTATAATGAATGTGTGACTGGGAAAAGCTGTAGTATTGGGGAAAAATATGAAGGTTAGAACTTGAAAATTGAGCTAGTATGCTTTACGCCTCCTATAACTGTATAATGGAAACAGTTGTGTACTGATAATTTCAACAGAATTGGTTAACAATTTTGCATGAACAAAATATTCCATATAAAAGTGTATGCGCACTGTGTGTACAGTCACCTACATGTGATACAGAAAATATGTAAACCAAACATGCCAAAGGAAGAAAAATGCCACCTTCTGCAATAAATGACCCCCAAAAAAGAAAACTGCACGACGACTTACCTCTTTACACGATATCCATCATACAATCCAAGCTCAATTATAATTGGAAATATTATTCCACTAATTTATTTCATAATTTTCCCCTGGTAATTGCAGGCTTAGAAGCATCGTTTACACCAGTGCTGCATTGTGGCAGGCGTAAAAATATGCAAAATGGCCTACTGAAGGGTAGGGAAAAAATAGTTTCTTGTACACTTAGAATGTAGAGTACATAATTGCTGTGTGATATCCATTTTAATACTCGGGCATACCTTCACAATATGTCAGGATTAATTCTACACTAATTGTGCACAGATTATGAGTGACATTAAGTGCATGAAACCTTCTTCTTGTCTTTAAGTTCTTCCACTTTCAACTAGCATAAACTCAAGTCCACCTTTTTTTTCTTCAAAATATAGCACTTGTGAGGAATAGTGAATTGCAAAACCTATTTGTATTGAAACCTTGCTTCTTCTTTTTTAGTTCAACTGCATACATGTATTTGAAAAAAAAAATGCTGAACCAAACATACAACATACAAATTTGTATCAGAAAATGTGTCCCATAAATAAATAAATAAATAACCTAATTCAAGAAATGTTTTGATACCCAACAAGCTTCTTGGTAAAAAAAAAATACACATTAGAGAAATTTTCTTAAAAAAAACGAAAAGAGAAACCTGTTTTTTTTTCAGGTCAGGGAAACCACCTGGTGCACATCAGAGTGCCAATTAAAATAGATGCAAATTTATAACGTGCAACAGGCATGCTTACAGGTGGACAGACACCCATTTTCATGGCCATTGTCATGGTAATCAGTATATTGTTATGGTAATCATCATGGCTAGGACTGATCCATTCAGTGGGAGGGTGGTTTTCTTCATAAAACTGATTTATGATGGAGGAAGCTAATACATCTACAACCAAAAATGATAGATTATTTGAACAAGAGAATCTTAGATTTTTGTTTTCATATTTTGCCAATTTCTTTGCCAATTCATCATATTTGGTGAAAATTATTTGGGTCATTCTGTCAGGTTTATCAAGGTCTATCAAGATTTGTTACAAATCCCCCCATTATTATGGCCAGTGTGCATTTCAATAGACTAAAAAATTAATCTTAGCAACATTTTAGAAAGTTATTGCAGTATTTAATCATCATTAAGAGATCAGTAATTGATTATTCATTAATACGGGGATAATAGATGGTACATTCTGGTAAAACTGTGTTAATCCTAATGGCATGACCAATAAAACCAATGATATAGTAGACAATTGTGAAAGAGAGAGAAAGAAAGCATCTTCAATTTTTAACAAATTTGGTTTTCACCGCTAATGAATGAAAATACTCAAAGCATGATGGACAAGGGCATAGGAATTGCTGAATTCTTTTTACTTAAACATGTCAATGATCAATGATCATTTGCCAAATTGCTCACATTTTTAATGATAATTCATATGGGGCCTAAATGTCGCTCTACTTTTACTGAGCTGATTCTACATGTATATGCTTGTGGTTAGCAGAAAAAAAAAATTAATTGGGTCTGACACGGTGACATCAATTATTCAGAGATCTTAGATTCAATCTTCCATTGAAGCTACATACTCTTTGCTCACTCCCAAATAATGACAAAAAACAGTAACTTTCCTTTATTCCTTTAAAAACAAAATATGTCAGTCACTGGAATTATGGTTTGTAAATTCCAATTGGTGTAAATATAGCAGTAATAAATGACTTACAGATTAAATTTCCTACAACTTGGTTTGTATGATGGGTGCTCACCTTCTGAAAAGATACGTAATTTTATTGAATACACATTTTGTAATTAACAAAATGACCACTATGATGGACATAGTGGCATTTTAGTGTACACGCTACATGATATTAAAAAATCTTACCTTATTCTTTGTTCCTGCATCTTCTTTCTGATCGGTAGAATCTTCATTGTCTTGACTTTCCAACCATTCTTTCAGAATGTCATCCCCAGAGATGCCCAAGGTGAACAACTTCTGATTCAGAACATCCTTCTCCCGCTTCAGTAGTTGGTTTTCCTCCTTCAGTATCTTCTCGGATTCCTCCAGGTCTCGTAGGTCCTTCTTGATCTCCCGATTGAACTGGACAACCTCCATCAAGCGATAAGTCGTCTTCACTCGCTCCGAATTTGCACTTGCCATCTCCTTCTTGAGCGTTTCGACCGACTCCTCCAGCTCCTTGACCTTCAGCTGCTGCTCAGAATTGTCCCTGTCCTTCCTCTCCTTCTCTGTATTTTCGGTCTTCATGGCGATGACGTCCCGAAGCTTTGAGTTTTCTATTTCAGTGCTCTCAAGTTTGGTCTTCAAATCAGAAATAGACTCTTGAAGCTTGCTGGCATTCAACTCTCCAGACTGGCTCTCTGATTTAGAGGAGGAATTGGTGACGTTGTTATTTTCCTGTGAAATTCGGTTTGTGTTCTTGTGTTGTTGCTTAAGTTCTTCTATTTGGACCATACATGTGTGGATGTCATCTTGAAGGCTTTTGTTCGCCTTCTGAAGTCTCTCAACTTCTGATTCCTTCTGTAGTACATCAGCCTTTAGAGCATCTCTCACACTGAAAACACTTTCCAGCTGGTCTCTGGTTTTGCGTACTTCTTCCTCAAGTCTCATAATTTCCTGCTCGAGAGAGACTTGTTTTGAGAGTTCCTCCGAGTGTGACTGCTGAGGAATTTCTCCTTCTTCTGGGACGACGATTTGTGGAGTTATCAACTCAACTTCCTCTTCAGAGGCTCCTTGTCTCAGGAATCCATCTTGGGAGATCTCTTGATGAGGTGCCTGTAGAAGCTGCTCCTGCAGTTCACAGATTGTACCTTTTAGGACATCAATTTCCTCCTGAAGTTTGAGGTTTGCATCAGCATGTAACTGCACTGAGGATCGTAGCTCCTCCAACTCAACTTGAACGTCATTGTCTGGACCGTCATTTTCCAGAGCTCTCTCTAACTGCTTGATTTTTTCCTTCGAAAGGTTTAACTCTTCCTCCATCTCATTGTTAGCTGCTTTGAGCAAGTCCTCCAAGTCTTTGTAATCATCGATAACTTTTAGAAGCTCCTTTTTGGAGGCTTCAATCTGCTCCACCTTATTTTCAAGAAATTGAATCTTCTCCCTTTCTTTTATTTCTTCATCAGAGTCATCTTTCTTTGAGAACACTGAAAATTCTCGGGCATCATCATCATCATCCTCATCGGAGCTCTTGCTATCCTCGTATTTTTTACTTGTTTCACTAACTCGTCGCAGCTTCTCTCGCAAGTCTGAGTGGGAGGTTTGAAGGTCATTAATCTGGTCCAGAAAAACCGCCTCTCTCTCTGTCATGATAACATCGGCGTGTGCCAAAGTCTCTTGAAAGGCAGACTGCCTCTCTTCCAGCTCATCAATTCGCTGTTGTAACTCGACCTCATGCTTGGTCATGTCTGCAATTCTCTGCCTCAGAGATGACAAGGATTCTCCATCTTCGAGATCTGTCAGATTTTCAAATTGTTTGGTCGCTTCAAGCCTTTCCTCAAGATCTTTGCACTTTCTCTCAGACGACTCGAGGCTTTGCATCAGTGCTTCACATTCCTTCTCAGTTTTCACTTGCAACTCCATGGAGGTCTCTTCCAGTAACTGTGACTTCCTTTCAAGCTCTTCAGCTGCAGCAGCATTCAGTTCCATTAACTGCAATTCTTCTCTAAGGTTAGCTACAGTTTGTCTTAGCTCCAAAAGTTCATTTTCCTGGCTGTTGCAGATTTCAAGCTTGTCATGCAATTTCTGCTTTGTTTCTGTCAAAAGAATGTCTGCCTGTGCCAGGGTTTCTTCAAAAGCAGTGTGCCTCTCCTCAAGCTCTACGATCTTCTGCTGAAGGACTTCTTCATTTTCAGTCCTGTTTGTCATTGAGACAATGGTGTCCTCAAACAAGTCATTCATATTTGCTGATTCTTGAGATGTTGCAGCAACTTTCTTAATGATTGGTTCTGTTACATCAGCTGCTTGTGAAGATATCTCTGAAGACTTTGAACTTAATGCAATCTGTTCTTGTTCCAACCTCTTCAAATTGTCCTCCTGTAGTTGGCATCTTTCTTTGTATTCCTCCAAAGAATTCTTAAGCTTTTTAAGCTTTTCTTCTCCAGCTTCAAGTTGGTCAGTCTTCTCTTGCAATTCTCGGGAAGTATTTGCTAGTAACTGTAACTTGTGAGGAAGCTCTTCTGTTTTTTGAGACTCCAGTTGTTCTTTTGCTTGTTGCAGCTCTTGCTCTTTGGCCTCCAGCAGTCCAGTTTGCTCACTCAGTTTTTGGTGAGTTTCGGATACAATGAGGTCAGCCTGGGATATGGTCTCCTCGTAAGCATCTTGCCTTTCCTCCAGCTCAACGACTTTCATTTGGAGATCTTCCTCTCTTTGTGTCAGGTCTTTGATCCTTTGATTTAAAGAATCCACAGATTCCTTATCAGCACTCCCCTCTTCAAACTGTGTCTGGGTACTGATGGAAGACTGAAGCATTGATTGTTGGTATCCTACATCCTCCAACTGATGCAATCTCTCTTCTAACTCTCTACTTCTTGCCTCTACCTCTACCACTTGTTTCTTCTGCAGACATAACTCCTCCTTGGTGCTTTCAAGTTCTTCTTTTGTCTTTTGAAATTGCTCTGAAGACTCCTCCAGAAGTCTTTCCTCATTGTCTAACTTATCTTGTAGGCCCTCATTTACCGTTTCCAAATCCTCAATGGAATTATTGGCTTCTTGAAGTTCTACGGCAATGTTTTCTTCCTCTTCTCTAGAGTTTTCCAGTTGCTTTTCCCAGTCCTCTTTTTCTCTGACCATCTTGGCAAGCACCTCTGTTTGATCAAAGAACTGTGATTCCACATCTTCCAGTTCTTTGAGTCTTTTCTTTACTTCTGCCAATTCTCTGGAGGAATCACCAACTTCGAGAGACCTTCTCATGGAATCCTTCCTGGCAACTGTCAGCTCAGATTTCCTTTCTTCTATTTTCCTTTCAAGATGATCAACTTCTTCTTTAAGCCTTTGGCACTGCTCTTCTGCTGAAGCAAGCTTCAAAATGAGATCTTGATTTTCTTTTTCCAGCTTTTTCACTTCCTGTAATCTATCTTCCGTCTCTGAAGAATCGGTTGATGAATCAGGTTTCTGTTCCAACTGTTCTCCAAGACGTGCAACAAGATCTTGCTTTTCTCTCTCTAATTCTTCAATTCTGTGCTCCAGTTCTGTATGCAACTCAGATGACACTTCCTCCAAGTTATGAAGTTCGTGCTCCGAGGATTCAAGTTGTTGCTCGAGACTCTCTTTCACTGCCTCAAGCTCCTCAACCATGCTCTTCAATTCCTTGCACTCTGTCTGAAACTCTTCCTCCAGCTGAGCTTTCTCTGACCTACTTTGATCAAGTTCCTGATGAAGTTCTTCAAGAAGGATATGCTTCTCTGTTTTCTCACCAAATTTCCCATCTTTAGTGTTGAGAAGTTGTTCCTTCAAGCGTTCATTTTCGTTTCTTAGTTCCTGTGATTTGTTGACCTCGTCATTGAGCATTTCTGAGAGTTCTATTTTTTTTTCTTTGAGATCTTCAAGCTCGGTGATGAGTTCCCTCATTTGTTGTTCCTCACCTTTAGTGTCAATTTCGTGTGTTAGGCTTTCCACTTGTGACTCTAGCTTGGCCACCATATCTGTCAGTGTTTTTTTCTCCTCTCCAACTTGTTGAATGATATTGACAGTGTCAGGGATTTGTGATTGCATTTCTTCAAGCTCTTGAATCTTTTCTTTCAGAATTTCATTTTCATCGGCAAATTCAAATGCTTGGTTCTTCAGTTCTTGACAAAGATCACTCAGTTCAGTGTTAGCCTGTTCTAAGACCTGGACCTTTTCCATGAGTTCAGTCTCAGATTTTTCAAATTCAGAGATGCGATTCCCATCAAGCTCTTCATTTATCTGGAGAGAGTGATCCAATGATTCTTCTTCTTGGGGAGTTTCCTCTTGCACATCCTGTTCTTCATACTCCACATATTCTTCTTCAGCCAGTGATTCTAGCTCTCCCATCAGGCCTAGACTTTCCCCCAGGAAAGATGATGCCCCATGGGAGGCACTTAATTCATCTCGGGCAAATTTCTCGGCCACCTGCAGCTCCTCGATGTGTTCTTTGGCTGCATCCAGCTCATCCTTCAGCTCTTGCCGAAGCTGCTCCATGCCCTGGATGGTGTCTTGCAAGGATTCTACTTGTGCCTTCCGGGCATTATCCTGCTCCTCCATCTGGGCCACTCTGTCCAGCAAACTTTGCTCTGATTGCTGCATTTCCTGGATTCTGGCTTGAAGAGCCTTCTCGGTGTGTTTGGCATCTGCTGCAGCTCTTTCTGTCATGTCCTTGTTCTCCACATCCGAGGCCTGACTCTGCTTCAACTGTCTGTTTAGCGACTTGTTTGACAGCTCCAACTCTGCGATCCTCTCCCTCAGTGATTCCTCGCTTGCAAAGTCACTGTTTAACACCAGCTCCTCAACATCTCTTAGCTTGGCTTCCAGGGAACCTTTCTCAAGTTCCAGCAGTTCTACCTTCTGCTTTAAAATATTCACGTCTTCCAAGTCCTCCATTGTGACCTCGTTTTTGGCAGCTTCAATGCTGCTGTCTTGTGCCGGTGCCACGTTATCAATGTTCCTCTCGTGTAAGTCCGACAGCTGCAACTTCAGAAGATCAATCTGCTTCCTGAAGGTTGTCTCCGACTGCTCTTTCTTCTTCAACTTCTTGAGAAGTTTCTCTTCTTCCTCCCTTGAATGAACAAAAGTGTAAATACAAATACTTCTGGTAAAGTTTGAATTTGAGCTAATATGCATACCTCTTACTGTACTTTTCAGAGTCTCAGATTTTGAAACGACATTTTTCTGTGTTTTTGTTTGCAGTTACGATACAGCCATAAAAACATTTATTTGAGGCTACTTTTGAACAGACTGATGTTCCAACTCACTTCCAAGATTCGCCATTTTCTTGGAATGTCCTCAACCTCTCTAGGACCTCATCTTTCTCATCTCCAATCCTCTCCGTTGCCTGTCGCAGGGATGCAATCTCTGCCTCCAACTCGGTTCTCTCTCTGTTTCTCTCAGCCAGTCCCAGGTGGATGTCCTCTTGAAGCTGGGCCAGCTGTTCTTCCAGATCTTGAATGCGGGCGTGGAGATGAGCCTCGGTCCGTTCGAGGTCGGATACCCTCTGTTTTCAAAATCAAATAATGAAATTTATTCAGACTAGATCTGGAACGTTCTAAAAGCAGGGAAAATGACTCCATCCTTCAGATGATTTAAGACAACGATTCCATTATCAAGTGTTATGGTTTCTGGATACAAATTCGCACAGATTCCATGTTATTCAAGAATGCAACTTTCCCATGAAATATGCTAATTAGTTACGCGCACGTGCAAATGCACTACTGGTTGGCAAGGAAGTTGCAGCAACATTAGGCAGGTACGTACCACATACAACGGGGCTGACATGTAGCTTGCCAACCAGTAGTGCATTTGCACGTGCGCGTATCTAATAAGCATATTTCATGGGAAAGGTCCATTGAATCATGAAGCACTGATTGTTTTCTGACAAAAAAAAATTGATAGATTGCCTCCACTTTGTTTGCCGATTGAAACACCTATCAAGAGTCATGAAATTACTCAGTAACTTTTTAAAATGTAATTTTTTGTCTATATTACTCCTAAATTCATGGTTTTCATCATACCTGTATGTGTCAGCAAATCTTTAAGGGCTAACTATCAAGATGGTTTATGGTGTATATGACAAAAAAACAAAACAAAATGGAGGCTGTGTGCAAAATTTTCCCAAAATGATCTGAATCTAATAAAATCCTTATACACTAAAGTTGGGTTTGGGCAAATTTGGGATGGTTAGCACATTGTAAGAAAATTCAGGACAGTGATAGAAATAATAATATTCCATAGAAATTCTAAAAAATAAAAAGGCCTGAAAATTTGAAGGGATCAGAAAATTGCACACAGGATGAAAAATGAAAATGATTATAAAGTCCAAGTATTGATATTGAGAATCTATTACAAGAGGTCAAGAGAATGAAAATCTATTTCAGGAAAAATTCATTGAAACAAGAGATGATCAAATGACGGAAGTGGAAAAAAAATTATTAAGGAGAAAAATAACAGAATCTGACAGACAAAATTTTTTTTTTAATTAAGTATGTAATAACTGGATTATTTCTTGCCTACAATTGTATCTAATAATATTTACAGTGTATTAGTAAATTTTATTGGTTAGGAACTTATTCATCACACCAACAAAAATACTACCGTAGTTGAAATTATTCCTCCACACAAAATCCGACAAATGTACCAAATTAAAGATGAAAATGAACAAGCTACTGGTCAACAAAGGGATAAAAAAGAAAATTCAGCCCAAATTTTTACCCTTGGTACAACCATGGACTCTATTATTGTGCAGATTTGCACATTATGCAAAGCCCCTTATTTTTTTTTTTTATTTTTTTTTTTTTACAGTAAATGAAGATCTGTTAAATAGTGTTAAAATAATCTAATGTTAAAATAATCTAATAACTTAAGCACAAATACATTCAATCGGATGAATGCATTCACTTCATTAAAATTCAACTTTAAGGATTTTCAAAGTAGTGCTGCACTTCATAAGAGAAACTATGGTTTTATACAGCTAGCTTTACAAGTTGATATAATTGTGTGGATCTGAATCACTTTGGAGGACAACTTCACAGGGATATCATGCTGATGGTTTACATTACACGAAATATGGATGACCCGTTATAACGGTACTTTTTACACGTTTTGTGGTGCAAAGAGGCTGATTTCACTAAGGATTGCTTTGCAATCAACACTACAAAAATTAAGTAAAGCCCAAACCTACACAGTTGTAATGAAATTCATCTTGGATTTCATGGCCGCTTATGATGGATGTGGGTCTCGTTTTAGTGACAAACTTGCAATGGATAATGCTACTGTACATGAGATACAGGCCACAACACTGACGGATTAAAATCTTAATCAAATCAACTAGCCTCTGATTAAAAACAGACTTATCTCACACCTGAATATGTAACAACACTGATCGAATATACCAACTGGTATGCCACATTTTGTAATAGTCAAACCATGAGTCCTTGATACACAAAACTATACTGAGTACATTACTTACTTACATTTACGAGCAATATTTCTTTTTAACAGAGGTTCACAAACTTAACATGTTACAGGTAAATCCACATATCCACCGCTGTATCTGATGCACATAAATAGCACTGACATCCACCAGGGTCCTTCATGAACCTCACCTCTCATAACAACTCAGCACATTCCACATGCAGCCAAAGTTCAAACGAACCCCCTCTGGAATCTCACAACAGGTAAACAGTGTCAGGTAGTCACTTCAACTGGCCCGGACACTAAGTACACAGACATGCACTTTAGATGCCACAATCCAAGTGCACACAATGGCCCTATGACTATACCTCACCACTCACCCACTCCTGCTGGCTGCGCACATTAAATAAAAACTATTTTCTGATCGGATCAATAAATACTTGAGTAGATAATCCCAACCATCCTGAAGTGTGTTGGTGAATAGTCAGGAGAGTACATAGGGGCAATGTACAATTATGTCAGCACATGATCACTGGGGCCTAACTGGGCGCCTCCATTGAAGAGGTTTTGAATAACAAAGCTCAGTGTGATACACAAATACCCATACAGAATTTACAGTCACAGCACAGCCACAGTATTAATCTGACTGACTCTTAACACTGTTTTTAAGTGCATGGTTTTACACCATAAATTCTCCCCGCCACTCTGAAAGAAAACTTCTATGCCTCATCAACCCTGAAAAAGCGTCACCATAATAACAGTTTGTTTGGGTTTCTCTTTACAGCCCATGAATGGAATGAATCATGTTACATATACTGTGATCTATTCTCTGGGTCAACTTAATTTATTTGCAAGGTCAAACTTACGCTGCCTTTTATTCATCTCACACAAATGGGTTTATCTGACAAAGTAAACATATATGCACCACTGAACACTAAACAGCTTATTGAACAACACAGACCATTAAAATGGAAAACAAATTGAAAAAGGTTGCTTGATTCAATACACAAGGAGTACGTGGAGTATTTCACTGGATAATTCTTGAATGGGATAACAAACTAATTTATCATAATACAAAATATATAGATTTCTGTGAAACTTAAATCATCTGGAAAAAGTCCAAGTTTACATCATGATTGTAACCATGACAAATCAATTCTGATTACACTGTGGGGGGTTTGTTGTCATGGTAACTGTAGCTGCTGTTGACACATGGTGGCGCTTTTCATCAATCGCATATGACAGGATTATATATATATTATGTGTCATCCTATGCAGCATTAACTTTTTATAAATACCTTTTTTTAATGGGAATTGTCACTACCTGTAAAATTGTGAAATTCTTCACAGTCTTTTCTTTATGGCACAATCTACCTACTTAGATCTGACTTTTTAAAATTTGATTAAATTCTTTTGTTAAATTCCTTTGTAGCCCCTTATCCTCTTGCCTTTTCTGGCTAATGTTCATGTTATCAAAGTTAGTCTCTAGTCAAGAAATGTCTTTGTTTATAGTGAGAGTACTTAGAGAGAAAAATGCAAACAACGATAAGAATGCATGAGAATTTGAAGGAAGAACGAATAATGCTGAGAATAGTAGAAATTGGCAAGAGATGATGATCATGTGATGTTGCACACAAGTTACTTTCAGTTTACCATCTTAGCCACATGCAGCCGGTGATGTAAAGTAGGCTCGTCCTCATTGGCTAGTTGCTTTGACTGACGCATACTAATGAGCTCCTGAGAAGCAATTTAGGCAATTACGTTGGTGAGCAAGTTTTACAAGTAACACAAAACTGCCAATAAAAAAAAAAGCTTTTCAAAGTGAAATTACAGCAAAGCGTGAACTTTTATGCGAGGGAGCCAGTGCAAAACAAATATACAACAAAGTGATATAAACAATGACAAATAAAAACTAGTGGCACAACTAAAACAAAGTAATTGTGATTGTGATTTGAGTTTACACAAGCTCACACACAATGTGCTTTTGTCTCACTTCAAGACAACTCAAAGATGTTCTTTCGAGAACCATCTTTATTGGAACAGCCAGTAATTTGCCCTGTGTGTAATGGGTCTATGAGGACACTGACTACACTCTTTGCTCCGGCTAGCTTCTTAGTTTTTGTAAGCTATGCAAGATGATTTGAAATGTCGCCATACACTTTTGTGCAAGCAATTCAGCTGGACTGGACACTTTCATTTTGAGGAGCAGAAACCGTGACAATAAAAATTGAGGTCTGGGCATTATTCCAACCTGAAAATATTATGAAATGAGTAGGAAGGGACAGAGTACATTGCATATATATGATCCCTGCTTTTTAATGTCGTAAAACCTGCTTCCGCTCCTGTTTCACAAATAGATCAAAGTAGAACTCAGTAGAAGTGTCAAGTAGCATAGGAAAGCTATTTTCCAGCTCCTGTGAGTTGTAACTTTTCATCAGTTTTCTTTCTTTTTGTTTCTGTTTTTTTTTTTTGGGGGGGGGGATTTGTGCTTATTTTGTTATTTTTCACCGATTTGTGGTGTCAAGTCAAAAATGTGCACAATCTTCAGTTATTTCAACAGTAGTGAAATTAGTCTTCTTGAACTTCTAATGAAAAATCAAACAAACAAATACCCTATAAGAAATGAATGAACATCAGAACAAATAAACAAATGAACACCCCCAACAAACACCACAGCCTGAAAACTCACAGCAGTGAACTATGACTGATGTTACACATCGCTTTGAAAACAAGAAAAACATTAGACCTGCCTATTGATAAGTGCAGAGTGAAATTAGCAGCAACCAAAAAAGAGCATTTACCTGTTATTTCTGCAGCAGCAGCAAATAAAAGGGGGAAGGTAGGTACTTTAGATTTCCACAATACATTGAATATGACAACATAATTAAGCAGCCTTAAATAAAATGTCCTATTTTTAACAAATTAAATAGCACAGCACAAAACCATATGGCCACTCGATTGCTCAAGCAAGGGTACATTGTATATAAGGTATGCATGGAAACACTGGTCCAGCATACAGAAATGAGACTGATGGTCTCTTAACAATACAAAAAGGTCTGATCTACTCCTCAGCAAGACAATTGGCCTTATTCACAGCGTATCCATCCTACATACATGTACATGTACATGCCCAAAGCAGTGCAATCATTCCTAGACTTGGATTCAAAATAGTCTGGCACTCGTTTTCATTTTAGAAGGTGTTATCTTTTTGCAACGGGTATAAACTGTACAAGGAAGATGACAAGATGGATGTGCCATGAATAAGGCCTATAATGCATACACCCATATGGTGTTGAAAACCAGTCTCTCACACTGAGTCAAGACTGATGGTCTCTTTGCAATACAAAATAGGACTGGTAGGGGTAGTTAGTGCACACCACAACAATTCATTCCTTCATCCCTATTCTACATGTCTGACAGATTACACTGTCAATACTACATGGTCCCCTATCCAAGCACTGCACATGTTCTGTAATGCTTTACTTTGGTCATCACTGGATCTTTCAATGAGCTTTGTACTTTCCTGGGAGCTTGTGAAACCCCAACAAATCGTAAAGGTTGCTGAGATGGGATTCGAACCCCAAATTCCTCATAAGTAAGCCTCATCAACCAGACAATTGTTGATCTGTTGATTGTTTTCAGAGGCAGTTTGGCAAGTTAATTTAGTGAGTTCTTCACCTCATAGAGGAAGGCAGACCTACTTAATTATTAACTACTACCTCCTGGGACTGCACTGCTAACACCTGAATATAATTGAAATTAACACTTTAAGTCCACATAATTTCACAATCTGCACAAGGAAATGTTGTCCTAAATCATTCCGCACAGAATAGACAAACAAATAAAGCAACTTGAAACAGAACGGCAAGCTTAATTACTTTGACAAACGGCACATTACCTTTGCTTCTTCCATCTGCTGCACACACTCCCTCTGGGATTCCACCTCTTTCTGTAAAGACACCAGGACTTCATCCTTTTCCTGAAGGCTGACTTGTAGCGACTTGATTCTCAGGCTCTGCAATGACAAGTGACAGGAAGTCAATGTGGTTTATGCAGACCAGATATAATTATGTCCTCAAAAAGTCTTCATTAAGTTTCTGCATTGTGGAGAATCTATGCTATAATATAGATTATGCTACTCAGGATACCACATTCAGTGGTTCTTAACAAGGTGTACTGTTTGCCTTTCATATCACGGGTTTTAATTAAAACAACTTTTCTTTTCCCCATAACTTCCATCACCCCACCATGCAACCAATTACTAAAAGATCTTCATTGGTTTTCTAACTTGCTCTCCCTCTTTACAGTTCTCGCCGATCTTGCAAGGTTCTTTTCTCTTTTGTTCCTTTTCCTCGGACTATCCATTCTACCTGTTAATAAAGTCATCTTTCTTTCATGCTTATTACTTTTTATCCTGAATTTCTGTGGGTTTTACACTTAAAGTGCCCATTTGTCAGCAAGCTTAGAGAAAGATTCTGCGAGGATAAAAACATGAGACCCCTCCTTGCTTATGAGTGAATATTCAAGGTTTGGAAAATGCATCTATCAACACTGAAAAGAAGATGAGACTATAGATCATTTTTATTCTTTCTTCTTCTTTCTTCCTTCCCCGAACCATATAATACCAACGTTCAAGTTAATGTGAAAGTACAAATGGGCTGCAATCACCCAAACATTGTCAGAAGATCAGATTAAATAAAAACTAAATTAAAGATCAAAATTTAGGAAATTCAATGAACGTTTTTTTTCTCCTCATGTCAAAAAGGCTTTGAGAAACTGCCTGAAATTATCGGCTAGACTGTTTCATGATTGGACTCCCAGACCCCCTAGATACCTCCCGCTGAGACCGACTAACAAAGCTAACCTTCACCTACTTTTCCCCCAATTGCATAATGGCAGAATTGTCTCCCTCAAAAAGTTCTTTCACTCAGGAAATCTGAGCCTTAGGGCACGCCCATGCTGACTAGCACCAAGGGAGCTTAGTGATAAGGAAAGAAACTGAAACATGAAAATATCAAGCGCCCAGCTCAATTATGTCTGACAGGCCGCTGGTAGTTGACTCATGTACGTCAACAGTCCACCTTGCAGACATTATTACAGACTACATAGGGACAGACTCCCTAGGGACAGTGTTATAAACACTGTGCCTACTTTAAGTTTGCCTTCATGGCCTTTGATAAAAGCTTGAAGCACTCCCCACCCTTTGGAGGCAAAGGGAGACCACGAAAAAGAACAAGACAGTGAAAAAAACCAAGAAAAAGATATAAAATTGCAAACGGAACACCACTGGACAAACATCCTACACCTTCAAACAGATTTGAGAGCCTCCAAAATCTAAATGTTACAATCTAACACCCAACTATCCAAAACAGATTCAATTTTTCTTTGTTCACTTTTCAATGACTTAAAAATAATCCAGTCAGTTTCCCTAATGGTTATTTGATGATAATCAAGTAAATAATCACGTTGGTGGTGACCTCAATAGTCAATCGTCTTTGTTCGTTTGGCAGCCAGTGCCTGTACATGAGTTGAGTTGTGTCAGTTTCTGACTGCTAAACGAACAAAGATAATTGACTATTGGGGTCACCACCAACGTAGGGCTGGATAGCTCAGTTGGTAAGAGCACCTGTACAGTATTCAGGAGGTTGCCGGTTCAAATCCCACTCCAGTCAATTTTTCTTTGTTCACATTTCAATGACTTTAACTCAGTTTCCCTTGTGGTTATTTGATGATATTATTATATTGGTCAATAGAGGGCGCTGTGTGAATGCCATCCATTGAGGAGATAATCAGATATATAAGTGTCTTCCTCAGCCTGTCTGATCAATGATTAATTGCAATCTCGTTACAATTCTTTGTTTTTATATGTTGACTTTGTCTCTCTAAACACCTTACATCCCCTTGTGCTGGATTTGACAATGATTGGATCCTTTAACAAGTATGTGGATCGGTTTGCGGAAACACCATGTAAGAATCGTTCGCACTTCTATTTCGTTCACACTCCTCGCAAGGTCTCAACGTTTTGACTAGTCTGCTCTAGTCCTCCTCAGGAGACGATTGAAATGAGGGATGTGAGGTCCTCATATATGATTGCTTGGGATCCTGTTTTCACTTTTCAAAATGATTTTTATACCCCTTTCTCCACGGAAATCGTCTGCTCGTCTGGCATATCGTGAGGCATATAAGGAGGACTAGAGATTTTATATTTATTTACAAAAAACAAGACAAAATATGTCCACACTTTCTCTTGTGCATGTCTGCTGTGACCAAGCAATTACAAAAAACGTTACAAGTTGGCTACTAACCTGGATGGTTTCGTCGTCAGTGGAAGGACTAGCGACGGGAGTTGTTGAATCTTCCTCCTCTTCTTCCAGTTCCAAGATTCTGAATTCCAGGAGTTCATTCTGGTCCTTGCTATCCTGCAACATCCACTCAAACTTGCTGCATTTCTCCTCCAGATCTTTGTTCTGAGGAGGAAAACACAAATCCTTAAAGATTAAAGACAGGGCTCACCTTTAGGCCTGTTTGTTTCAGGCACGTGATCACTCAAGGTATGAAGATGGTGCTGGTAGAAACATACCGTTAAAACATGTTTTCGCTATTTTCTCGTGACTCAGATTTCAAATTGAGCTCAAATTTTCATATGTTTATTATTTCATGTACATGCTTGATCAGACAAAGTATGAATGCAACCTGTGGCCTTTACCAATCATGTATACTCATTTGTATAGTACCTTTAATTACTGAAGGGGTTTGACAATAGCACATCTTGTAAGGACAATTCCGATATGTCTGGTTCATCTTAAAGTGCAAGTTACCCAGATACATCAAGTCAATCTATAGGACTAGAGAGATCCAGGAGGGTTTAATATGGCAGGGCACTCCGTCTCCCATGTTATGACAAGTGGTGACTCAGCAACTCATACAATAATTGGCGGTTTTGAAGTCTGGGGGATTCACAACTTTGCGCTCCCCGCTGAGGTGGGGTGGAGCTTTTGAAGGGTTTTGGTTTCTCCCAGCGAGCCCTTAATTCTAACCTGTTGGCGGAGTGTCTTGATTTGTTGTGCCGCTGTCAGTTTCTTGCCGTCTTTTGTGGGTTGCTCATCGTACAGATCCTGTGGGAGACAACGTACAGAAGTGAATATCTATCTAATACATACAAGGACGTCATAAAGTAGGGCACAGGCAGCAAGAGGTCAAAGATGAATTTGCTAATCACATTGCCAATGTGTACACAGCTGTGCATTCTTTAATTGACTCCTCTATTATTCTGCACAAGAGATGGCAGCAAAATGAAGAAAGGATGCATATGAACTACTCAGAAGCAGACATTATAGAGCTGTTGAACTGTGCTGAACTGTGGATGAACCACATCTAGCTAAGCTTCTAACTGTTACTTTATACTTTTCTGAAAAATGCTTGAAGTTAGGAAGGCCTGATGAGGCTGATGTGTTTCGATCCGAGCAGGATCTTTATCGAAGGCTAAATGACAAGAGCACAAAACTTTAAACTTTTAGTGGAGACGAAAGAATAACTAGAGTTGTTCCCATTGACATTGTCTACTAGTTACTGCTTAAATAGGAAAAAAAGTACAGGAAAAAACTGCTGCAAACTGATTATCAATTAAAATAATTCCCTGAAATATACAAAATGCTCAGAGTTATGCTAAGATCCAAATGTCAAGCCCTCAAGACTCTGAGCAATGAATAAAAAAATGAGAATGATTAAGTCCATCCTTAACCGATATTTCATTAAGATATCAACAAATCATTTAAACCATCTGAAATTACAGAGGGTCACAACAACCTGAGGTGCAGGTATCAAGCAGTAAAGTATAATAATTCATACATCAAGAACCAACTCTCCCCTCACAGGTGTATCATTCACTCCGTGATGGAGTGACGTAATCAATGACTCAAGCACCATGATCCCATGGGGCTGAGCTCACCCCAGTCATCTAGTCTGGCTGTCTGTTAATGTCTATCTTACACAATCTACCATAGCCTCTTGATTCCTTCAAAATCTGGCTTCTCACATTCAAGGCCCTCCAATGGATTGGATACATCCTACATATCGGTCCTGTTTGGCTCTTTATCATGGATACTTCTTGTTGCTCAATCTAGCCATGCAAGATATGGGGACTAGTTTCTACCTGTGTATCATGTATCTGGAACTCCAAGCCAGACAAGTTAAAGGGACACAATCCGGGGCTAATTTCACAGAATTACTTAAGCAGCAAATTTTACTTAGCTTACTTAGCTTAATTTACTTATCCTACATGTAAAATTACATGTATGTTGTAAGCCAATGCCTTTAGGAAGACTCTTCATGCTAAGTAGGTTTTGCACTAACTGACTAAGCAGGTTTTTGCACTATTGCAGGATTTTTTGTTTTTGCTAAGAGCAACAATGTTTCTGTCTGCACCAAAGAATAGAAACATGCTGCAAAACAAGTGTACGTGTAGTCACAGCCACAGCCACAGCCACAGCCACAGCCACAGTCACAGCCACAGCCACTTATTTTTATACAATTACCAAATAATCGGCCTGGTGAGGACACCCAATGGGATGCCATCTTTAGGGTGAAAAAAATCGCAGGAATCTATCTGAACTAAGCAAATTTCCAAATTAGGTATGTAATATAATAATTTGGCATTTTGGGAACAAGTTAGAATGCTATGTGTAGCATCAAATATGGCATTGGCCCTTTCGAAATATGCCGGACACAATAGGAGGGCGCTGTATGGTTTCGGTGAAATCCTTTGTGTTTGACTCAAAATACCCACTTTAAACAGCACCCTCCTATTGTGTCCGCCATACTTCGAAAGGGCTAATTGATGGAGCATCCTTGCGAGGCCTAAAGCCTCTGGTTTGCCTCTCTGTGTGAGGTTTCCAGGGTTGATTGTTCCTCACCTCATCACCGCCGTCCTCGCAATCTGACAAGGCCAGAGGTGACAGCAAGGAGGTATCCAGGGACCCAGACCGACTCCTGATGCCCACGTCTTCATCCAAGCTGAACGGAGTTAGACTTGAAGACCTCGGCCAAGAGATGTGGTAGTCTGGTGTTGCTTTAAGCATGCGCTCCTGTTCCTGGTTATGACAAAGAAAAGGACATCAAATAGATTCAGATATCTGTCTTGTCCTTTTTGTTCTCTAGGAACAGGATTCCAACCAACAAACTCTGGAATGAGATACTCAGTTGGAAGAGCAAGTAAGTGACTCCAGAGGTAGCAGGTTCAAATCCGCATCCAGTCAATTGACTTTGATATCTATAGTCAAATCTGAACAGGGCCTAATATCATGGAATCCGTTACTGTTAGCAAAAATGCTTCGCTTACGGTAGCATACTTTTTTTGGTTACGGTTAGCATACATGTGTATTTCACGGAAGAGTTTCCTTTTTGGTAACGGTAAGCAAGGAATTTGTGCAGAATGCATACGACAGTGCGTTAGCAGAAAATGATCACGGTTACCCTAGAACTTCTTTGTTAACCGAAAGGTCTTGCTTACGGATTCCATGAAATAGATTTCACGCGTAGCAGTGCCCGTTAGCACAAAAATAGGCTGTAACGGATTCCATGAAATTGGGCCCAGATACATTTCAGGACCTCCTTACCAAGGCAGCTTGCTTGAGCTCTACGATCTCCAGGAACTGCTCCTGAACCTCTACTCTCAGCTTCTTCAGCTCCTCGTCCTTGTCGCTGTAGCCGTCTGGCCTAGGGCTGACTCCCAGCTGCTGCTGTTGCTGCTGTTGCTGACGTTCCTTGCTGAGAACTTTCCGCAGGCTCTGGTTCTCCCGCTCCAGACGGCATCGCATGTTTTCTTTCAAAGAACGCTACGTCGGGATCAGAGGAAACAAAGACATATTGTTGTAGTTTTTCTTTGTGTAGTATTTTTACACATTGTGAGTGATGGGGAACTTCCACACATAAGATTTCAGACCATGCATGGTGTAAGTACAACTGATAAGGTTCGCTGCTGTATCATGTCGTGAGATTCTCTTTTCACTTATGGAGCTCTGAAAAGAACCGGAAGTAAACTTATTGGTCATTTGGCTTGCCACAACCTCAACTGTTTGTATGAATTAAAATGGTCCTGTGGGCACATCTACGTGGCCAAAAGGCGTGACCAAATTCTAATTGCTTAATCCAGTTCAAAGACGCAGTTGCAGCCACGGCTGTAGTCAGCAGTCGTAGCCAGTGAATTAGGACGTGGCCTATGTGTGAATGAGCAAATTGCAGCTCTAAGAATTTGGCCGCTCAATAAGAAGGCCACCAGCTTAATGTTAGAGATAACTAGGACCTCAGACTGGGACCCTACCAGCTTCTGGTTCTCCTCAGTAAGGGCCTTGTTCCGTTCATCCAGCTTCTTCTTCGATAGCTCCAGGTCTTTGATCTTCCTCAGTAGACGCTTGTTCTTCTCGATCAGTGGAGTGGTGTTCCTCGCCTCGGCTGAGGTACGGATTTTTCTCTCCTGCACGGAGGAAACAAGTTCAAGATGAGTTCTGGAGGGCTGCAAGAATCACGACTGTCTCAGTGATACTCCGATACCTGCCAATAGGTTTGTTAAATGGCGGTGAAAAAGTGTCCTTCTTTGCAGGATCTTCTTATGGAATTATTTTCTTAATCCTGACGTACCTCCATGCCACAGAATCATTACCATTAGGCCGAAAAAAAAAATTGTTGTGATGCCCTCAAGTGGAAAAATTTAAATTTTGGGTCGGACGGTCGATTTTTTATTTTTTTTGGCTGACTTTCAAACATTTAAGAATAAATACAGGATGTATGGTCACCAGGGCTTATAAATCAACGGTCTTGGGTCGTTTTGAGAAGACACGCTTTTTTACTGCTAAATCTGACATTTTCTGTCAAAAATTGTGAGTTTTTATACTTTAGGACTCGGAGAAAAAAAAAAAATCCTGACCCAAAGTTTTGGCATTTTACGGTCGGTCGCTGAGGGCAATTTTTTTTTTCCGGCCTTATCATCATTGATCAAACCAAGTCTCAAACCAGCAATTAAACTGACAAAATAAATGAAAAACTGACATAGATTTGGCGAAATGTCTCTAATGAGTTGATTCCTTTTCCATGACTTGCAACTTTTCACATTACAAGAACTGAAAAAAAAACCTTCTGAGATTTAATTTCAAAACTGAAGGTAATGATCTCGGACATTTGATGACTTGGTGATATTTGATACCTGTCCCTGCCACGGTATGATACTGAACACCAGTCATCGTCAAGTGTCCTACACTGCAGGAATTCATGGAAATGCAGCTTTAACGAGGCTATTAAAAGCCACTTATGGTTAATATACATGTAGGTTGAAATGCTAAGTGGGGCTGAAGATAAGAACTGACATTCGCCTTGAAGGAAAACAGGTCACAGGTTTGAGAGAAACATTCGCCAGGTAGAGTTCCAAACAAAGTACAGAGAGTGGTACTACATGTACATTATTTGCTCTACAGTATACACAACATTTACATTCGTTATTTGGAGCATTTGCGTGATAAGAATTAACAAGATTGTTCCAATGGAGATTTGGTGTTGTGACCTCATCATGCTTATATAGATCAACATGTATTACCAAGAAAAACGGATCATGTTGTCACATGCAAATTTAGTCCACACAGGTGGGGACAGAAGCCAATCATGTACAGTACAAGTACGGATAGCATGAAAGTTAGAACTGGGTCAGGCCAATAATTATTCAACATATAGCCTTGATCAAGGCTATGAAAATCGAAGCTGTTCCTGGCAACCCGCAGCCGCACCTGTACACCAGCCTTCCCGTACGTACTACTTAGCCAGCTAGCTGCATGGATATGAACCACGCATACAGTACACACGGATACGTAGAGTAACTGCTCCCCAGTTCACCCAGGATCATAAGCCTTGATGCAACCGTCAATCTTTTCTTGTTTGTTTAAATTTTTGGCCAATATTGGCCCAAAATTTCCTATGCGCTTATTTAACACAGTATCCAATCAAACTCCTTGATCTTTGACTGGACGAGCATCACAACAATGACCATACTTATTATAAAACTCATGAAAATAGTTATAATGTGGCTGAACTTTTAAATGTCGAGCACAGTCTGCATGGGAGTTTCCTGCAGTGCCAAATGGATAATGTATTGCCCAAGTACTATGTAAAACAGAGTACATGTACAATGTATGTAATTGCAGAGATCTACAAATAAACCACAAATGACACCTGACATTTGGAGTAATTTGATACATTCGCTGACATTCAACGCCGGACTTCCTTTGGTTTTTCAAAGTTGATGACAATTCCTGTAATGTGATGTTGACCAGAGTCTCAGGATTAAACTTTGATATACACTTTGCAAAGTCTATAAAATAGAACATAGATATAATGTAGCTCAAGTGTTACTTGTCAGCACTATACTAAATGGAGGAGGGGAGGGGAGGGAGGACAGGAACTTACCTCCAAGATGGTTTATATTGCACATAAATAGCGCTCCGCACTAATGATGTCACAAAATCCCCGGATGTCAGACAAACATTGTCTCACACACGTATATGGACGCACACACGCACACACACGCTTGCAATGTTTGTCTGAGATCCGGTGCTATTTTTAGCGCTATTGACATTCACATTCCACTTAATACAGTGATGATAGAGCAGTCTCATAATAGTACCCAAGTATCATTTAAGTTGCAGAAACATCATTCCCCCCTGACCCACCCATCCACTCCCCCCCAAAAGAGAATATTGTACCTGTAACTATGACTAGTGGACTTACAATCTTGATAGTAACCACTTGTGACTCACAATAGAAAGTAATTGTGACTCAAAACTACAATGGCAATGACTTTATGATTTTGCTATGATTTGCTGCACATTCCTCATACTTTGGATTTTGTCAAAGAAATGCAGACTCAGGGGCAAGACAAAACAAATATCAAGACAGATACATTAACAGTCATTTGTGAAAATTTCAGTTCCATACGTTGCCCAATCTTTTGAGAAAACAGTGAAAAACGGCCACAGTATTTCAGCATAAATCTTTTCACCGTTATTTTTTATCTTTAAAAGATCAAAATTGTTTTTGGTCATTGGTTTTACTCTTTTCTTGATAAATACAGCATTTCAGGCAGAAAGATGATGGTGGCAAAAGAGGAAGTTGTGTGTTTGTTACCAGGTCAGCCTTGTCCTCTACAAGCTGTTTATTCTTGTCTTCCAGTTTCCGTAGCAATGCATTCAATTCGACAACCTTCTTTTGCAACTTCCTGTCATCTTCATCGGATCCATTCTATGCCAAAAAGAAAAGAAAATTAAGAAACTAACATCATACATGACAGACACACACATATTTCAAAATTAAATAGTAAGCTCCAGTCAATTTGTCTTTGTTCACTTTTCAATGACTTAAAATTCAGTCAGTTTTTATGGTTGTTTGGTGAATATAGAAGAAAAAATTGAAAGGTTTTATTATAATGTAAAGAACCGCTGCAGTCATATGGTGAAAAATGTACTTAAATACTTTCAGAGGATTTCAAATTATGAAATTCTTGTTCTCGTATAGGATAATTTCCACCCAACAAAAATAATCAGGAATGCTTGGCTTAGATTTGCAGAACATAGGCCTAATAATTTTTTGTGTGTAGAGTTTGAGATTTTCAAAAGTGGTGGAACAACTTATTTCCTTGGTTATTAACAAAATGAAGTCACATGGCACTCACAAGACTACCAACTGTCGGATTACTCACCGTTGCACTGACGGGGAACCCCGCCGCAGAGCCACCGGGGGACAGGGATGACGAGTCCTGGTGGCTAGCAGGAGAGGCTGACGACCTGTGGTCCCAGGACTCGGCCATCTTGCTGAGATTCAGCAGATTGCCCAGCGAGTCCTTCTCCATCTGAAGCCGCTGGGAGTAGCCTGACTTGTGGCCCAGTTCCTTCTCCAGCTCGCCGATAACACGGTCCTTGGATTTCAGTTCTTCCATCTGGAAAGCATTTAAGAGACAAGAGACTTGTATTATTATTACGGTCTTCCTCATTGAGCAGGAAGCACTACGAGAATTGGTTCTATTTTTTGAACTGGAGGAAGGGGCTTCAGCATGTGTTAATTAACAGAAATTAAAGAGTCTCGTTCCCACTGACAGTACAGGGAACCTGAAACAAATCCAGAAACTATTTTGTATTTGGTCTTTCCATCCGCTTGGGGTACAGGTCTTCGAGAGTTCAGCTGTGCTCAAGACAAACTTTTCCAATCAGTTCCCTTCAAATTTTCTTTTTTTTCCTTTTTCTAATACATTTATATGTACAATGTAGCTGTTTGAATGCTAATCAATTTGAGCAAAAATGTGTATTTTGTTGCACAACATCTAGTAGTACAATTCAATACAAAATGTCACACAAAAACAACAAGTTTACATACAGTGTACAATGTATGTAATGTAAGTCTGTCAAAAGTAATGAAGGCTAATTTGATTCATTAGGATCATCTCAATATTTCTGTCAAATATCCCTTAAATGCTGTCAACATAATGTACATATGTACAAGTCACATGAAACTACATTTCTGAAAATTTCAGTTCAATCTGTCAACCGAGTCATGACAATTTTGCTTAAATTATAAAGTTACAGGGATTTTGTGCTAATTCATACATGGTTGATAAACTTAATACTTCCAGAGACATGGAACTTATGTAATTTTGGTAAGGTTTATATTTTCAACAAAACACAAGCATTTTGGGCTAAAATATTAGGCAGAGGCTAAGTACACTTTGTACAGCAGTATACTACATGTTTACTGGTTAAAGGTATATAATTTGGCATGAAGGGAATCTTCACAGATTTACCCACATAACTTAGAGGGTATATTGTATAAAGATGGTGATACCATCTAAAAATCTTCTATTTTTTCCTGTTATGTGTGCTTCTACAGAAAAGAGTAAAACCAATGAAAAAAATGTTTTTGATCATTTTTAAGATAAAAAACAACGGTGAAAAGATTTATAAAATTATGTGGACCCGTGTGTTTTACTGTTTTCTCAAAAGGGACACCGTATGGGACTGAAAATTTTCAAACGACTGTTACTGCACAGTATATCTTTGCCCATGATACATTTTTTTGACAAAAACCAAAGTGTGAGATAGGCCTAAACTTTAGATCACTGACAATCTCTGTTTTTCATTCTAACCAAAATAAACTGAAAGTTAATTTCATCAATGTTCCAAAGACCTATTTAAAGAGCTTATAACAATTTTTTTTATACTGCATTGGCAACAGTACAGATACACACTACATGTATGCTGTTCAGTGTGCACTAAAACCTTCAGTTACAGTACTATGTACAGCATCTCCATAGCAACCCCAAAGCGTGCACAATTCCAACACTATTTACCAATTTGTTCAGCAAAGTGACAATAGGCCATGGACAATATTGACTCACATTCAAGGCATTTACCAGCACTTACATGTACTGTACTCTGCACTAGTAGGGTCTATTTGACTATTGTCACACAAGCTATTTACATGTATAAGTAAAGTTTGTCCTACTTGGAGGACTTGGAGGTACTTGTAGAAATATGTTTTGTACATAGTACACTGTACCTCCATGGTTAGACATGCATGGTACAAATGTACACGTGTATAGGTCAATGGGAAACTTTCATGCTCTGTCTGTAATAGTGTTGGGCTTTTTATCCGGCTATACATGTACTGTAGGTAATTAACCGACTCAGATTTAATTAACCAGTTACAAATATTTTTCACTAACAGTTAACCGAAACTGAAAGGGAAAAAACAGAGACCAACGTTTGGCTCATGCTCCGATTGCTCAACAACCCAAAAAGTATAAACTATAGAATTTCAGTCAGTTATTTTGTTCATTTTGCCAAGTAATACAATAGAAACACGCTTTCCACAAACTGGATCTAAAAGAAACACATGTACTAAAACTGAATGCTTGATAAAAAAAACCAACATTGTAAATAGCATTCTGAAAGCGACGATCACATTGAAGAAGACGCATAAATTGCACATGTCATGCATGTGGCACGTGGTTATTATAACTGTTAACCTGATTTTTTTTTTTGCAATCAGTAAACCGGATATGATTTACCCGATTTTGCCCAGCAGTAGTCTGTAACCACCTGACTGACAAGTTCAAGCTAGGTTCATGCTGTGCATGAATTCCTAAGTCAAGCAAAATACCCAGCACCTACATGTAATCATCGTTGCATCATCGTTGCATCATTTGTTTCAATTTTTGAGTGACTGACACATGATCCATATTTGGTTCCCATTTGGATGGAACATTTTGATAGACAGCCAGACATAATTTGAAATGTAAATGCCAATTACAGGTTGTTGTACATGACATGTTTTAACATTCATGTACTCGCATTCACATTCATGTACACACTACATGTGTGTTTGAGTCACATTCTATCAAGTAAATGTACTGGTATGTACAATGTACATGTAGGCCCTACATGGATCACAGTTTGAGTTTGAACCGGCAGTCATGGTGTCAAGCCTTGATTTTTAAGGAGAGTGAGAGAGTGATCACTCTCCTCCGCTCTCCTTATAATGTTTTCCAAGGAGACCTCCTTAATAATTTAAGGAGAGCTGCCCTTTTTCAAAACACATTTTTCCAGCCAACACTCACCCTTTGTGGAAAATACAAAAAATGTCAACAGGACAAGCAAATTTGTAACTCAAACTTTATTTTTGTTTACAACGAGAGCAAATCACTCTCATAAATTCTCTACGTTGATTTAAGGAGAGCAATTTGCAGCTCTTCTCATTTTTTATTAAAATGAAGGCATGTGGTGTACAAAGTGAATTGTACCATACAAAGACATGTCTGCAGTCTGGAGTGAGTGCACATTTTCAATTGGTTTTTATAATAAGAATGAAATCCATCTCTCTACAGTCAGCTTAGGAAAATATAACAAGGCTCAATTACATGAAGGATCATGTTTAATCATGCACCAACTGGGTGGAATGAGATATATTACAAAGTTTCTAGCTGGAACAATCAACCTCTATAACCCCTACACGGTGGGGCTGCCATATTTTGTTGTCAACTAACTTCCTTTTTCTCAAGGCGCATTAAAGTCAAGCCACAAGCTGTGCTTGGATTTCACTCAAGAAGTGGTTTGTACGACAAACAAACCAAGCCCAGCATGGCAGCTCCACGTTCCGTAAATCTTGATTAACCTAAAACAATGTTTCCCTTCAAGATTTAACAGATTTTATTAGGCCTACAGAAGATTTTGATGGGGTCAGCCATAGGCTGTACCAAACACAACATTTTGAGTCAACGTCAATTGAGTAAATTTACCAACACAACAAACAACACAAAAGACAAACAAACTTCAAATGATCAAAATAGTTGGATCATGGAGGAAAGTGTACACATTATTGGTACAAAATGGATTCCAAATGTTAAACTTTTTGATAAAATTATTCATTATGTTTTAAAAGCACATATATGCAAGTTTATGAATCTTCAATGATTCTGGTTAACTGGACATCGTCTGCTTTTCGTACAGGTCTGCATCTTCACAATGTTACTTCAGGTTGCACACTTGTACAATGAGGTACAAATGAGAGGCTGTGGTTAAACTACCTAAATTGCAGTTTCCTAATTAGATTTGCTTGCTGGGGATAGGGGTATCCTGGCTTGTGTGACAGCACACACAGCATATGCCCCGTGAGTATTACTTCCGCTCAAACTTGTAAAAAACAACTCAAAGGGGAGTTTGTTTTGGGACTCTTGTCGGACGAACAGCAAGATTTCCAATTGGTGCTGAGCTGCATGTGTTCCCAATATACTGCACAATACTGCAAATATGCGATGCATTTTTGTAGTAGACCGTACAATATAACACATTCTATACTACAGTACACGTAGGTGGGTAAGGGCTTAATTGGGGCAGTAGGGCGGGTAAGGGCTGGGGCAACAGGGCGGGTAAGGGCTTGGGGCAACAAGGTTGGTAAGTGCTTGGGAAACAAGACGGGTAAGGGTTTGAGGCAACACGGTGGGTAAGGGCTTGGGGCAACAGGGTGGGTAAGGGCTTGGGCAACAGGGTGGGTAAGGGCTTAGGGCAACAGGGTGGGTAAGGGCTGGGGCGACAGGGTGGGTAAGGGCTTGGAGCAACAAGGTGGGTAAGGGCTTGGGAAACAAGACGGGTAAGGGTTTGAGGCAACAGGGCGGGTAAGAACTGGGGCGACAGGGTGGGTAAGGGCTTGGAGAAACATGGTGGGTAAGGGCTGGGGCAACACGGTGGGTAAGGGCTTAGGGCAACAGGGTGGGTAAGGGCTAGGGCAACCGGGCAGGTAAGGGCTTGGGGCAACAGGGTGGGTAAGGAGAGGAGCAACAGGGTGGGTAAGGGCTGGGGCAACAGGGTGGTTAAGGGCTTAGGGAAACAGGGCGGGTAAGGGATTGGGGCAACAGGGCGTAAGGGCTGCGTAAGGGTGTGGCATGTGGGGTAAGGATGTTATTAGAAGATTAAGAAGAAGTGCACTACAGTACAGGTAGGCCTACTGTACATGTATGATTCAAGAATTATCAGCAACTTTTCAAATGGCCCGTACTAATAAAAATATCCACAGCAAGCTTGATATACATGTAAAGTGCCTGCTTAAGAGGGATAACCTTTTCCTAGCACATGGCAATCATAATACTCAGTATTTATCTTTCAACTGCTGAGCGTTAGCTGTCAAAGATGCCATCAACTTCCCTAAGTTAGCTTTCTCCACTCTGTGCGTAGGCCCCCTATAGGCCTACATGTATACATGTATCTCGCCATCTTTCTTTTTTTGGTGAAAGTGCCCCACAGACTATCTACTTACATGTACATGTGGCTCTTCTGTGGCTGGCACTACTACTCTGGCATGTCTGGTGCTACCCAAAGTATACACAGTATGTAGACATACATGTGTAGCTCAGAGCCTCAGACCACTCCCAGCTGATTGCAAGCAACATACACTTTTACACAATGATATCCCCTCATTGGCCCCCTCATTAACCATGTGTTAACCTTCTTCCTGAAGTTGATGAAGTCTGAGTAAATATTCATGCCTGAATTTTCTGAATTCTTTAAAACAACGATAATTGTATGAACATTGGTACCTCTTCGCAACAATTCTATAGTGAGTCGAGATGGAGTTGTTGGGAAAATCCATCATTGAAATGAATTTAACACCACATTAATTGTCAACTAGACATTTATTGCTGAATCTGTGGAATTCTATTTTAAGTTGTATTCACTTCATGATCACTCTAGCTGCGGGGCCATCGAAATCTGCCCAAATCATCTTTGAACAGCTAACCAAAAATAATGTACATTAATCTCCGATACCAAAATGAGATCTAGCTAAATGACTTCAAACTGAACAGCCCAATTCACTTCCAGTGATGACTCAAAATTTAAACATTTTGACAGTGCAACATATGGAAATCCCCACAAAATATACCATGGGAGTATTGAAGAGTGCTGTGGGTTTTGATGGTTTCAAGAATCATCACAGCCAAAATAACAGAGTTTAAAAAATTCAAATAGTATATTGTGATATTTCATGGATTAAAAAAAAAGAGTACATGTACCTACTGTACATGCACATGATGAAAGTAGGCTTAAATAGGCCTATCATCTGATAACAATTAAGTGCAGCAAATCAAAATGCACAATGAATTTTGAAGCATCAAACAAATAAAAATAACTGATAAAAAACAAAAAACAAACAAGAAACAGAGAAGAAACTTACAAATTGTTTTACAGCATGAAAAAAATGCATACAGAACCAACAACGATGTGCCTATGACCGCAGGACCCACCAACAATCTCTTGAAAGTGTGCCTGAAAATACTCTAGGTCTTCAGGTTAATACCAGGTTTCCTTGAAATGTTTTGATCTTACAGGTACAAGCTCCGTGAGGGAAAGGTTTGGAAAGGTTTGGACGGAGTGATGGAGAGGGTAACAGCCTGTGGAAATGAGAGAGAGAGAAAGAGAGACCTGTTTGCGTGCTGGGCTTTGAGGCAGTTGACTAGACCGAGACTTCCCCTGGGAAAGCGGATGGCCGTCTGTGATAATGTTGGCACACTTCCTACCATTGCTTATGACATGATCGTTTCATTTACGTGAGAAGGTCGAGCGAAGCACAGGTAGGTACACTGTAAACATACACTGTCTAATGTCTATAGATGTCCATAATGTACCACTTGACTGTGTGAAAATTTAGTACAAAATGTACGACAAAACGTGTATGGGTACAACGTTGACGGGTGAGGGATACACAAAATCCATGTAGCATCCAACAGCACGTTATCAGTAGTTGAAGGGGAAGGGGCGGGGTTAACCAAAAACTTACTCTCCGATTCCAGAAAGAGATAACTCAATAACTCTAAAAGTAATTGCAACGGCATGTTATCAGGCGGTAAAGGGGGAGGGGCGGAGTTACCAGCGACTGTCCCATTTCTCAATTTTTATGATGCCAAAGGCCCTTTTTCAAAAGCCTTCACAACCAACATTTCTGACAGTACATGTGGACAATTCCAGTGTAACGGACATGACAATTACACAGTTTTTGCCTTATTCAGAGGATCACAAAGTAGGATTGGCAGTTTGCAAACAATTTTAATAAAGGCTTATCAGACACATTTAACTATCAGTGACATATGTAGTAAATTTTATGTAATTTCATTGAACAGTTGTGGAGAAAATGCACTTCTTGTGACCGTAACGGACATGACACGAAATGCCAATCAGTGTCATGTCCGTTACGGTCACATGTAGTGCGTTTTCTCTACAACTGTTCAATGAATTTGCATAAAATTGACTACATATGTCAGTGTTAGTTAAATGTGTCTGATAAGCCTAATTAAAATTGTTTGCAAACTGCCAATCCTACTTTGTGATCCTCTGAATAAGGCAAAAACTGTGTAATTGTCATGTCCGTTACGCTGGAATTGCCCATGTACAAGCCTACAGGTGGCCCTGTATTTACTTTTCATCACAAACATTTAGGCCCCTAAGTGCCAACTAAAATGCCACACTACAAAAAACTTAAACCACATACTGTATATATACCAAAACACACAAAAACACTACATGTACATGTTAAAACAACAATAATACGGGCGATTCACAATAGTGCATGAATTAGGAACGCGTTAGCCAATTTGTCAAGAAACTGCACATCTTTCCACACATGCGCAGTTTGTCAACAAAATGAATTCTGCGCATTGTGATTGGCCAACGCATTGCAAACTCATGGTGGCGCAATATTGTGAATTGCCCATATTGACTCAGCACAGTCTCAGTTAGTAAAACAGCAACTCCTATCAGTTGTGGATTGTAATGGACCTCTTTAACACTTTCCTTGTTAGACCTGGGGCCAATTTCATAAAACTGTTAAGCACAAACATTTGCTTAGCACACAAATTTCTTGCCCAATAAAACAAACCACCATTGAAAATTCCATTTGATATTCATGGTCAGTGAACAACAGCCAAAGATCAATCACAAGTGATACACATATTCAGACAGAAATATCATGCTCAGCAAATTTTTGTGCTTAAAAGTATGAAATTGGCCCCTGTACTTGGCCTAAGTGTTGTTTTATAGAGAATGGTCTGGCACTAGTGGCAGTGTTTCCTCCAACGTTCAGAGCAGACCTTACATGTAACCTTTTTTTTATTTCGTTCGGAATCAGACGATGATGATGGGAATTGGTATTAAGTGGTTGGAGACCGATTACTCCTTCCCAACCCTCTCCCCTCCCCCCATGGTGAGGCTGCGTCACTCTCCTTGCCAGTTTCACTTCCTCCCCTGTCAGTGTAGTCCTTAACAATTGATGGATGAGTTTGCATTGACTCACTACATCATGTGCTGACTGCACTAAGCTTGACAACATACCCGACCGGACTGACCCACAAATCTGGTATAATGGCTTGTGACATGGGTTGGATGACGAAGATGATATGAACAGTCAGAGCAGTTACTATGCCGTGTTTTGAGCCTCTGGCAGTAAACCCTTACTTAAATAGTACAGCGTCATTCCTCCTGGCTGGAGGCAAGATTTGTTGTACACGAATCCTGCACGGTGTGTGATGGTGCATCATTGCAGCATGGACTGAGAGTACATCATTTTCTTTTCTTTTTTGCCGGGTTTCAATCAAAACAAATAAAATCATCGCTGAGTTGGAACTTAGACTCCTAATGGGAGACTTTAGGAGAACCGGTCTTGAGTCAACAGCGCACGCGCAAACCATGCTTGCGCAATTGTGAGCATTCGCGCGTTGTTTTGCGCATGCGTACGCGTGCGCTGTTGACTTGAAGACCGGTTCTCCAAAGTCTCCCATTGAACTAACAATTTGATTCAATGATGTAATTGGTCATAAGGAATTCTTGTCATTCTGTTAAAACTGCCAGGCAGCCAGCGTACAAATGCAAAAATCATTAACGATAAAATGATGTCAAATTATTACGTACACATCATTGTACAAACACCTGTCTGAACAGACAGGTGAAAATAATGCCCTTAAGGTGTTTAGCATCTTCAGTTGTACTTTTGGCTGTATGAGATTGATGAGTCACTCCTTATTGATGTGGTGAGACCCATAAACAGGCTGACTCATGTCCTGTGGGTGTATGCTCTGTCATAATAAGTGATTGTTTGCTTGCAAGTCTTTCTTCCACATTGTCTTTGAGCCTACAGTAAGCCTAAGTCTTAGTTCCTGTATCACCTTGCAGGAGAGGGGGGAGGGGTGCCAAGGTGCATGACAGTGGCCTTGGAATGAATTGGACTTTCCTGTCCGGTTGCTCAACAGTTTTGGACAGGTGGTCAAAAAGCAATGACCAAATGCCAAAGTCTTTCTGTTAACAGGAAGTCTAAGTTCTGTACTGTTAATGTATGATCATCGACACTGATTAATACAAGGTACACGGACAGGTGCCGTTTCATCAAGTTGCCGTGGGCATGATTTGTCCATCTTTTACCTGTATGAGTACAAGCTGACAAGTATAGTGTCCAACTGGACCATTTAACTTGAAGAGTTAAAAGAGTCACTTCATACTGTAAGTGGAATGAAGACTGAATCATAAAGCCAATGTCACACAAGGGAATGTATCTTTCCAGGCAATTCTAAGCAATCTTCAATGCAAATGGGTAATCACCAAGTTACATGTAGCTGATTTTACATCACTCGTTTACATGTGTATACGGTAAAATAAGTCTGCCAGAAAAACATCCTCTATACCACTCTACTGAAGTTTTGCTTTTTGCATTCTGTAGGGCCTAGATAAAATTACAAGTAGTCTGACAAAGTTGATTCGTAGGACATGGCTGTAAGAACTTGATAAATTTGACTCGGGACAGGGACAAAACAATTTATCAACTCAGGAGATCTAAGTTCCAGAAGTGAATGTACACATATAAGAAAGCATAACTCACCAGTCTCAAGATGTCCCTCCTTGCATCTTTCTTCAGTTGTTCCATCTCTCGTTGATGCTCTCCCCACTGTCTTCGGAGGTCTGCTGCCCTCTGTCTGTCCCCAGCAACCACATCACTCAGTTCCTCCTCCAGCTTCTTCTTGCTGCGGCGCAGCTCGTCCATTTCGGCCAGGAGCTTTCCCCGGTCCATCTCAAATGTCCTCTTGACTTCCTCTTTGGCCTCCGCCCATACCTGCTGCTTGACCTTGAGGAAGTGCATCTCTCTTTCCCTTTGGGCATCACTCTGGGTCCGGGCCAGGAGCTCTTGCTTCTGCTTGAGCAGCCGGTTGATCTCCTGGTCGTGCTGCTTGCCTAGCGTCTCCTTGAGAGAGGTAAGTTCCCTCTGTCGCTCGTGATTAAGTTTGGACCGCAGGTCATTGATCGTGAGCGATGCCTTCTGCTGTTCCTGGTCTCGGGTGCTCTTGATCTCAGACAGCTTCTCTCGTTTCATCTCCTTCACGTGTCCCTTCTCGGCTTCCAGCTCTTTCTTCAGCTGGCTGATGTGGGCTCGCATGTCGTCCACGACGGCCCGGAGGTTGGCATTCTGGGCCTCTGGAGAAGACCCAGGGACGTACATTTGCTTGGCCCCTCGAGGGAGAGCTTTTGGTATCTTGGACGAGGACATTATTTTCCGTATTTCTTCTATCCAAAGTTAAGCATCTACAACTGCAAGTTACTGTATATTAACAGTAACATTCATGAGTCTTGTCACGTCACGGCACTGTATGATCATTTTTGCATAGATTGGTCCTCTCAGCATCTTGAAAGGGATGAAATCATAAAATGAAATAATTACTGTTTTGATTTTAATTACCGCTAAACTATGCACAGACATCAAATCACCTTACAAATGCAAATGTTCATTTGGCACAACACCAGCTCAAATCAGCTGAATTTACCTACAGCTAGACTCAGTATAAACTGGGGCACTGTACTTTTTTAATTTTGGGACTCGACCCTTTGAGTCCCCAATGATTCAATACCGGCCATGGCATTGGTTTAAAATAGCACCCCTGCCACCCCATTCTATAACTAAGAGAAACGATTTTAGGAAGTGTATATTTTGTTAAATTCAGTTCATGATGAAAGATCAGATTGAATTGTCAGCTGCAGCTTGACATGGGCAAAAAATGCGGACTCCTCCTCCATACTGTATACGATATGCTTGTACATGGTACATGTATTATTACAGCGCAGATGTTATTCTCGGAACACCTTCCATAGGGCTGTGAATTTGAAAGGTGGAACAGCCAAAACGGCATTTTGCATGACGTAATTTGGTCGAGATCGCACTGCGCACTATTCAAAACGGCTGACTGAAGGCAAACTGAGGGAATCTAGACACCTTCGGTAAGTTTGGGTCATTTTTTTCCGCATAAAATGATCTTTCGATATTCTAAGTGGTTTTATATGACTTATTGATAAGTACCAATCAGGTCCATGTTACGTTAGTCAGATCGTGTGTTTGGATTTTGGAAAGTGGAAAAATAAGGGGATATGTATATCACAAGTTCCTTAAAAACATTTCCCCAGAATTTTTGAATACACTGACTTACATGTAGTTCGTAACCCTAAGGTCCCAGTCCCAATGTCAGACCGAGGGTTACGATCATTGCAACTAATCTGAAAAGTGCCGGATTTACGGGGAATTTTTGACCTACAAACAAATGAAAATCCCATAGGCATAGCCCTAGAAGTGTTGTACACAGAAAAGATTGTACAATCACGGTTAACGGTACTTTGCTCCAAAAATGTTCCTAAATGACAACAAAAGTCAAAACAAAGACATTACAAATCAGCTTGAAAATCGCTCCATCTCTTCTCCGATTGTCGGGATGAAATGGAGCCTATTTACTTTTGAGAGAAATTATGGGGTCTGAAAATAATCCTTGTGTCTTTTTGTGGACTAAAGCACACTAACCCCGACATATTGTCCTCAGTCTGCACAACTACGGCATGGCACAACACACACCATGCACCACCATCAGACAATTAGCTTCGCCTAGAAAAGGCGTTCTTGGTTACGCCTATTTCCGCCACCATAAAATACACAGAACATTGAACACAAAACCAAATATTTCCACGGGTTCAAAACCTCACTACAAGTCAAAAGATATGCTACCTGCAAAGCAATTTCTAGTGGCTTCCAAATAATTCCTTGCGAGTAAATGTTAATACTCACCGTTGCTGACGACGCTGTCTCTCCGTGCCGTCGCTCTCGATCGCACACGCATACTACATGCAGTACTCATGTAAATAAAGTTTTGAATGAAAGGTATGCCAGCAACCCTATCACTGGTATGTCTGCAATTTATAACTGGTCCCACGACGCACAACACTTCAACGCACGTTGTCTCCTGACGTCTGTCAGCGCATGTCAATCGATTGATTATTGGGACGCGTCGGGAACCAGTCTACTGTCAAAATCGCTCACAGGGGCCAATTTCATGCTTAGCACCAAAATCTGCTTAGGCCCCTAGTAATAAGCACCAAAAACCTTAGTAAACTCCTTGTGAATGTTATGCTCAGCAAACAATGGCCGAATACAAGTCAAAAACAGTAAACATCACATACAAATTTGCTTGGTAATCCTGTTTGAGATCATGCTTAAGCAATTTGTGTGCTTAAAGGGAGCATATAGGATTTGCAAGGCCTCCAAAAAAGAAATTATTGAGTTTGAGAAAGAAAATGAGCTCAAATTTTCACAGGTTTATTATTTCATGTACCCATGTTTGATCAGACAAAGTATGAGTGCTGTCCTGTGACCTTTACCAATCATTGTACCTTTAAGCAGTTAAAATAAATATAACCAGCCATTCAATCATGGAGGACTAGAACACACAATTCAATTTAGTTGACATTATTTTATTTTGTACTCAAATACAATTATAATTATATAATATATAGAAATACAATTAATTATACGAACGCCCAATCGAAAATTTAAATTATCTCTAGGCGATCATGGAAAACGTTGCATGATTAATTTATTTAGTGTTTTTTGGCACAAGTTACTTTTTGTAATAAAGGTTCTAAGGTAGCATACCGAAACAGCCTATAACTTACAGGGTATAAAGATGGTGGTGGCAGAAACATACCATTAAAATGTTTCTGCCTGAAATGCTGTATTTATCCAGAAAAGATTAAAACCAATGACCAAAATCTTTTAAATATCAAAAATAAAAGAGAAAAGATACAACAAATACTGTGCCATTTTCAACGTTTTCTCAAAAAGTGGGCACCGTATGGGCAGTGGCGTCGCCAAGGGGGGGCCAGGGGGGGCACGTGCCCCCCCCTGGAAAACCTCGTGCCCCCCCTTGTGCCCCCCCATTTGAGATTTGGGTTGGTGAAAAAAAATATAATATATATTGTAGTGCCCCCCCAACAATTGCTAGTGCCCCCCTTGTGCCCCCCCAGACTCAAAAGTCTGGTGACGCCACTGCGTATGGGACTGAAATTTTCACAAATGACTGTTACTGTAATTAATATTTAATATTTTAATATTTAATATTTTACATGTACTTCTTTGACAAAAACCAAAGTATGATATTACCTTTAATAGTAATTTATCTTTGTTCGTTTGCCAGTGTGAGAAGCCATGGAACCACTCACATACCGCAGAGAATGTAAAATTTGTTCAGCTACAGCAAAGTTACATTTAATGCTATATGACAAGGAACTATAAAAAGTATTATGACCCTTAATTAGCACCACCAATCTTTCCTTAAAAAAAAATAATATGTTAATAATTCACTAATGAAAAAACAAAATATACAAATACATGAGCATGATAATATTTATTTTGTGTGTAAATGTATATTAATACACAATAATGAATAAAATGTGCCTTTATATCAAATATATATATTATATTAAATAAGGCCCACGTTTCACAAGGAAATAAACATGTACAAAGTTCTTGTTCCATGATGCATGCAATTCTTCAAAAAAGGACAACATCTTCCACTTTGTATAATTTTGCCAGAAAATGTTTCAATTCTCTTCTTTTTTGTGTGTCCGAGTTTGTAAAACGCTTGGTAGTTGGTTGCCTTCAAGTTGCCAGCAAAATTTACCTCGTGTGACATGGTCTCAAGAGTGCTGCTTGCTTAAATTTATTCATTTAAAGATCAAAATTTGTTTGTACTTTTGAACACGGACTTGTATAGGAATTGCTCTCTGAAATGGACGATCATAGATTGGGCAGAGCTGGCAAGAAGATCCCTGATTTTCAGGTGATGCAAGATGGTTGGTTGTATGTATAAGAACTAGCATTTTATTGCTTTTACTACCATTTTCAAAGCGTTTGCTTGTGTATGTATGAATATTAGCACAGTGAATGATTTTACTGAAAAGTTTTCATACATACAACCCACTGAGTTGACCCTACAACGAAGATAATTGCATCTCTGAATCTACAGCAGGTTTACTGGTGTGTTAACTTCACCTGATGTTTCCCACAGTGATGCACACAGGCGACGAGCATGAGCCGTTATGTACTGGATGGGAACCACTGATAAATGTATGCATAACAGCTCACAGCATCGAACCATACCAGACGGGATACCAGGGAAGCATCGATGAACCAAATCACTGCATAAAGAAATGACCAGAGAGTTTATTGTGAACACGTTGCAGAAACTATGAAGAAAGGCTGGATTCAAAAGAACAAAAAAAAACCCTTAAAAAAAACAAAAAAATTAAAAGGGCTAGTTTGGCAGTGTTATAAATGGACAAGGACATCATAACTAAGCATGCTAAATGAAAATACCAAAACAGAAGAGCATATTTTTATCCCAAGAAAATGCCACACAGTATACAAAGCACTCATTCATACAGCATACTGTGATTAGGCAAGAATAACTTGTCAGATGCCAGGCAAAGGGACATTCTAGCCTGCCGGGTACAACAAATTTCAGCCTTATGTCAATTGCATGTCCAATGAAACATATATTCCAACATCAAGTATGTGAAAAGTGTGTTGATTCTTGGCCAAATGGACAAAATAACTGTCTGAAATTCAAGTAAGAATTGGGAAGGCGCCCAGAAGATTTTTCAAGGGGATCTTGAAATGCAACATTGATTTCCGTGCTTCCATAAATGAAAAAAAAGTTAAGAAAAGAAAAGGAAGACCAAGATACCATCAAATATCGTGATTTTTTGCATACCGCAATTTTTTGATTTGCAAAAATTTAGCAAAAGTTGTTTCAGTGCAACTTACTAGAAGAAGGATCCACTGAGAACGCCAGGAAGATCGTTGTGTTCTATCCTCATTGGGCGCTGAGCTGGTACTAACTTGCCCTATACAGATGACAACAGAAACAAAACTAGTAGGCTGCATGTTTGCCCTCAATAGTGTTAAAGGTAATATCATACTTTGGTTTTTATCAAAGAAATACAGATTCATGGGCAAAAATATCAAGACAGATACAGTAACAGTCATCTGTGAAAATTTCAGTCCCATACTGTGCCCACTTTTTGAGAAAACAGTGAAAAATGGCCACAGTATTTCTTAAGTCTTTCCTCTTTTATTTTTGATGTTTTAAAAGATTAAAAAGATATTCGGCCATTGTTTTACTAATTTCTGGACAAATACACCATTTCAGGCGGAAAAATATAGTTAACGGTATATTTCTACCACCACCATCTTCACACCCTGTAAGTCATACGTAAATCTGTGAACATTTCTGTTTTGGTTTCTGACCAAACTATGATACTGGCCGTTTATCACTGTTTTCTCAAAAAGTGGGCACAGTATGGGACTGAAATTTTCACAGATGACTGTTACTGTATCTGTCTTGATATTTTTGCCCATGAATCTGCATTTCCTTGACAAGAAGTATGATATTACCTTTAAACTTTGATCAGAGGTATTGCGTATGCAATAGAAATGCAATCAAATGCATTGAAAGCTGAGCAATTATCTTGACTTACCGTCACATCTTCAAAGTACACGTAATAGGAGAAGTAGAAATCTCCTTGTCGGACAGCCGCTGTGTAATAACCCTGCATCAAATACTCATGCATCATGGGAACTATGCTCCATACCTTCACAAAGGGAATAAATGAATAATAGAATATTCATGAGTATTGATCGGTTTGTGGTTAATAAATTCAGCATCAACATTAATGAATGAATGAATAATGGAAATGGAAAGTCTGATGGAGCTCAATGTACATGTACCAACCTTCTCCTTGACTAGTGACGCAGCATCCTGGTGGCCGGGTCCTTCATGCGTCGTGCCCGACGTACATATAGAGGGCGCTGTGATCTGATCAGTCTTCCTGTCCACGTGGATAAAATGTACCAGACCAGGGAAATCCTCCAGATAGGTTGTCATAGTGATATTACGCTGGGCTTTAATGGTCAAGTACTGCTGGTAATGATACAGACTATCTCTCAGAAGATGTTGAGATTCTTTGATGGCCTCTGCGTACTGTTTGGAGACGTTCTCAGGGCTGGACTTGACGTTGAAATAGCGAGCTTTGAAGATGACCTTCAGCAAACGACTCAGCTCTGACAAGGCAGATTCTAACCTGTGGATGAGATGATTATTAAAGCCCTTCATCATATCTTGAAAAATCTTCATGAATCTGCTGCCACAATCTAAAACTTTGCAATATATGTATAGCACATTCTATGGGCTTGGCCCCAAATTGGACTCGGCAAACCTCACTGCCTTTTTTACTGACATTCGTCCTTTCAAATTCCCACATTGCCATTATCCTTTTAGAAATATGGCGGACACAATAGGAGGGCGCAGTTTAGTTTGGGTAAAATCCTTTGTCTGAAACTCAAATTAACCACTTCAAACAGCGCCCTCCTATTGTGTCCATCATACTTGTAAAAGGCTAATAGGACGGGTTTAGAGCAGGTTTGGGCGGTTAGGGATTCAACTTAAATTTTCCAATTCTCAAATTTATGATGAAAATGGATCTTCCCACATCATGAAATGTGACAAAAGTCAGCACTAAGTAAAAAGGATGGTTCAATGATGTTTTACCTTGGTGACATTACAGCAGTTCTTCCAATATCTAGGTATCCCTGGAGACCAAACCGCTTGACTAGTTTCCAGCATTCCTTCAGGTCACTCTGATTCCTGTACATTCTGCTTGTCTATTACCAAATATAAGACAACAATCTTGTTAATCCCAGCTCACCTACCCCATTCTTCCCCTCTCCATTGTCCACCTCTAATCCTATACACCTTCACCCCCCTTTGTGCCTACCATTGCGTAAAAATGTTGCTTGACCTACCGGTATATATTTATTATGTTGTCTTGTCATTATAGCCTTCAATAAAGATCCTGCTAGGATCGAAACGTGTCAGGCATTCCCAACTCTAAGCATTTTATAAATTTCAGGTCATTTTGGCTGATGAGCAGATCGCAGCAGTTTATTAATCTTGATTTAAGGTAGAATACCGGTATAAGTAAAATCCATATAAGTATAATGTTTGATATTACAGGCGACTCGGGGTGGATTCCAACCCAAGACAACCTACTTGGAATCACCAGTGATCTCACTTCCCAAGCACTAATGAAAGTACTTTGTCTACAATGCTTTATCATGTTCGGAACAGTAAGCCCAGATGAATCTACAAACAGAATCACAGTGTCTATAATAATAATAATAATAATAATAATTTGGGAGGCTAATCATCCTTACTGGCAGCTGGGGTGCTGAATTGCGAAGGATGCGACTTCAACGTGATCGAGTAGCAGGCTTTCATGGGCGCCCTTGGCTGCCAGCCACATCAACCCATATATGATCACGGAGTACAGCCTGAGATCGAAAGTGTTTGATTTTTGTGGAGAAGGGGAAAACCGGAGGACCCGGAGAAAAACCCTCGAAGCATAGGAGAGAACCAACGCACAACTCTTCTCACATATGACCAAGGCTGGATTTGAACCTGGGCCACATTGGTGAGAGGCGAGTGCCAAACGCACTTGCCACCTATGCCCCCTATAAGAATGGACTGTACCTTTTGCAAACAGATCACAATGTATACACAGATCTTTTAAAGTATGAACAGACCAAACGTTTGGAGAAAAAAACCCAAAGTGAATCCTGCAGAGGAAGTTGAATGAATCAGATGATCAACTCCCGAAAGCTTGACATTTAATGAGTGACCTACCTTGAATCTCTTGGCATGCTCGCAGACCTGCCTGAGGATATTTTCCAGTGTTTCCGGTGCCGATCGCAAGAAGGAGCTCTGATTCAGTTCGGGTGAATCGCTACGGATCTGGCTCAGTAAATACAGTGCACTGTTAATGAGTTTAGCCAGCTGAACCCTCACCTGTATGAATAAAGGTTTGCACAGGTCATGTTTAAGAATGCTCGATGAAAAAAGACTCTTAGGGCCTTTTCAAAATGGAGGCTTAGGTTCAGGCTCAGGCTCTGACACCATTTCGTGAATCCATTCTAAAAATAACGGGTATAGAAATAGAAGCTTTTGGGAGCAGTTCGGAAGTAGATTCTCTGATTTGAAAAAGGAAACAGAGCTTCAGCTTCAATGAAAAACCACAACCTATATTTTCAGCATATGGATGTTGGAGCTGGAGCCTAAGCCTAATCCGCCGTTTCGTAAACGGCCTTAGTTAGAAGGCACTATGGAATTTGCGGAATGCAACAATCATCTAGTAATGAGAATCGACACAGAAATGAGCCTGAAAAGAGCTCTTTCAAGAGAATGTTCTGCTTCCTTAAGCGCTGATTCTACGCTTAGGGTACAGAGAGCCGTGAAATTGGGGCCCTATGATGATGACATCTTATTCTCACCTGACTGACAATGACCATTGTGGTGCCTGGCAGGACTGGTACAAACTGCAACACGTGGGGAGCACAACCGCAGTACGGCAACTCCAAGAATGCCGGCATGCGAACACAGTCCCTTCTTTCATTCTCTAACCTCTCACTAGCAATCACGCTGCCTGACATTGAGACAGCAGCAGCAGCAGCACCAACAGGAGCAGCAGCAGCAGCAGCAGCAGCTGTTGTAGACTGGTCAGCAGTTTGGCTCTCCTTGATGGAACTGTTACCCTGGTCAACAAACAATCCAAGCAAAACATACAGATTGCCATCTTACTTTTAAACAGTTGGGGAAGTGCAATGCACAAAGACAACAAAAGATGGACCAGACACATACGGAGGGCCAAGGGCTTGTATATAACCAAATTTGAACTGCTTGGAGTTAGGAGGACCTGACGCGTTTTGATCCTAGCAGGATCTTTATCGAAGGCAGCCTTTGATAAAGATCCTGCTAGGATCGAAATGCGCCAGGCCCTCCTAACTCCAGGAATTTTATATGAGCAGTTTGCAGCACTTTATTACTTGTATTGACCAAATCTGAACTGATTGAAAACTTTTCTTTTCATGTAATGGAAGTTGCGGAACACTTCATCTGTTACCTCGTCAAAATATTCTCAACATTGTAGTCACAGTAGTTATAAGTACATTAGGGGATGATGACGTGTCAATGAATGGACATTAGCTTACCCGTCCTCTCTGTATTTTCCTCCTGGATTTTGTAGGTGATACACAGACTGGAGGCGTGAAGAATTCATCCCTACTGGGTTCAGATTCTCCATCACTCGTGGAGTCCGATGAGGTACTAGCTCTGCCTGCTCCTTTCCCGTCTCGTTTCGCGATCCTTTTAATCTGAGAGTCTTTGGCTTCGTCAGTTGTTTCAGCAGGTGTCCTCTCTTTATCGCTGCCATTGTTATCAGAGTTGTCAGGACTGTGGTAGGAAGACTGCCCAGGGAAACCAGCAACACTAGTTTAGTCATCTACCAATTTAGAAATTCAGCTCTTTGATGGTACAGCCCCAATTTGCGTGTCGTATTTATTTGGAGCTAGTTATGTGAAATATGTCCTCTCCCTAAGTGTTTCCCGATATGGAATCATGGAATCCGTAAGCAGGACTTTCGGTTAGCGAAGAATTTCAAGGGTAACCAAGATTACTTTCTGCTAATGCACTGTCATATGCATTCTGCAGAAATTCCTTGCTTACCGTTACCAAATAGAAAACACACCCGTGAAATACGCTAACCGTAAGCAAACAAATTCTGCTACTGTAAGCAAAGTTTCAGACACAGATTCCATGAAATTTGGGCCCTGATTTTGCCCAGCAACTATATAAGCAACATGGAGGATGGAAGGCTGGAATTATACATCAGTCAATTCACTCACCCCATCATCATCATCATTATCATCATCATCGGAGCCTCCTTCAGCTGCACTGACGTACTCGTCGCTGTTACTGGACAGTTGTTGACTGGTTGGATTGCTCTCTTGCCATTCACATGGAGGTATACTGGGCATCAACAGGCTCTCTAACGTCTCTGTGTTGGGGTAAAAGCTCTGCGCTAGAAGCGTAGTAATAAGGATATCAGAGGACTGCAACTCGGATGCCTTCCGACTGTTATTGAAAAGAAAAATGAATTATGTTCGTATGAATGGATTGTTAATACTATGCTACGCTTCGATGGTCCGACCAAAAATGGGCAAACTGTCCTGAAATCAACTGCACAATTTGGACAATTCGATCTTGTTATTAAACTTTTATTACAGTTTTAGAGATGGGAGGAAAAACCCGAGATATTAACCCTCCGGACCGGAAAAGGCAATTCACATAGTGCACTCGGAGGGATTTGAACCAGGGGTTCCAGATGTGGAAAACAGTAATGGGTTAGGAGGAACCGCTACACCAACCCCATCCCCCTCCTTCCAATGTGTTAGCATAGCAGTTCTTTCCTCGCCTTTCACATCTGCGGACCGGGTTCAAGTCCGGCTCAGTCCCTACCTGATTCTGTGAGTTTTACCCAGAATATTACTCTGGGGTTTTCCTCCCACCTCTAAAACTGTATCTTCTTCTCATCATCTTTCCATAACAGGTTTCATCTGGCTTGTGAGCTACTGTGCCTAGGGCGCTTTTGAGGAATTCTTGGTGTCATTACCAGAAATATAATAACAATAAAAAGAATATTATTTATAATCTGTATGTTATATTGTGAGCGGATAATTTGCAAAGAGCCTGTCTCGTCAATGCAAAGCATGTTGCTGTTGGTGAATTGTCACTCAAAGTACAAACATGCATCTGGGAGTTTGATCTTCAAGTCAAAAATAGCAAAGAATGCTTGAAATAACTAAACTGAAGATGATGCCAGTATACTTCTACCGATGATGAGATTATTCATAGATTGGTTGACTGATGATAGCAAGTACAAACCTTGAATATAGAGCCAAGAGCTTAGCATCCACCATAAGCATAGCATGAACTGCATACTTCTCTCCTACTGATCGTAGTTTACGGAGGACCGTTTCCAAAGCACCGATGCATATCTCATTGACTGTCTGGTTGACCTGTAGTCTCTCTATCGCCTGCAATAAGTAGTATTTTCACGTTCAACCATTTCATAAGACATTTTCTACTCTCAGTGTTTGAGAACAGGATTTAAAAGGTAGTTATCATACTTTGGCAGCATTCCTAAACAGAAATCTTTAATTGTATTGCTAATACTCAAATTGATTTTTGAATAACCAGGCTGAACAAAAGATGACAAACACTGCTTCATGAAAAAAATGCTTTGTTTTTAATTGTGTTAATGGTAAAGACTGTAGTAGAACACTGTAAAATATACTTTGTGTTGTTCTGTAAAGAGTCATAACTACATGTATGCAGGAAAGATTTGAGGCTTTGAATGGTGACAATTGGTATAAAGTGGATCAGTTTGCGGAAACACCATGTTAGAATCATTTGTACTTTTGCACTTCCATTTCGTTCGCACTTCTCAGAAGGTCTCAATATTTCGACTAGCCTGCTCTAGTCCTCATCAAAAGACCTGATGAGGACTCCTGATGGACTCCACAATTCTCACATGGTTTTTCCGCAAACCAATCCACATACATGTACGGTATGCAGTTTAATAAATACAATTCAAATACAACAATTGAACAATCAATCTTTAATTTGAAAATCAGCAAGGTGAATGAGAGAATCCTAACCTCCACTAGGAAACACTGCTCTTTGTTGTATAACTCAGTCCAAGAATCAATCAATCTGGTTAGTTCCTTCCATACAACCTGCCTCTCTGACACAGTCTCAGGCCGTAACCTACCGGTATGTACACCAATGGAAATATATTCATGTTTGGATTACCTTGTGTAGAGGAATAATAGGGAGCTTTAGATTTTCACTTTGACTACATTGACTGATACGTGATTGCATTATGCCGAGTCTTTGCCCATGCGTCAAGTCATCACCAACGTGGTCCCAGTGAGTCGAGGATGCACAAAGTATGGTTTTGACGTTCAGCACGATGTTGTGGTCGACGTGAACGAGGTCCACGTTCACACCAATCTAAAGCTCCCTAATAACTTCTGACAATATGAACGATTTTATGGTGCAGCTTGTGAAGATCGGAAGAAAATGAGAATCAGTGAAAGAGCTTAAAATTTCAACTTATAATTTCCTCCAGAAGACGGCCAGAGTATACTAGCTGAAACTTTGAGTAGAAACCATTTCTGTTTTTGTGCGTGTAACCTCTTTTTCCCAAAAAAGTGATTTTACATGCTGTTTCACTATGGTTAGGAGGGCCTGACGCATTTTCAATCATAGACACATTATAGAAGTATCTTTATTGAAGGCTTATTTTTGGGCCAGTTTGTTTAACGCAAAGGATCCCAGATTTAGGGATCCACATCCTATGCAGGGTACGCTAAGATGGGATCCAGATCCGCAAGATTTGTGATCCTGTGCATTAAACAAACAGGCCCATAGCCTTCAACAAAAATCCTGCTAGGATCGAAATGCGTCAGGCCCTCCTAATTCCAAGCATTAGTTTCAGGTAATTATTGTGGCTCCTGGGCAGTTTGCAGCACTACTTGTATTGAGTTCATTACTTGTATTGAATAATGAATGACTTACTGGTCGGATATTGGTCCATAGTAAAATGTTACTAGTCTGTGTAGAACCTGGAGTTTGCGATGGAGGAAAATTTCAGTCTCTGAGTCATCTCCGTTGACTGCAATGTACAAGTGATCACTGCACTGCAAACAGCAAAATCAGACATGTTACAAAATAAATACACTAACCAAGGGATTCTCAATTTGCAGCATGAAACATTCCTCGCACACCAATGCTTGCAAAGTGGCGTGTGACAGATTTTTGACAGAGCAAAAAATATAAAATTTAAAACACCACACAGCAACCCCCACCCCTGTGAGCTTAGAGGGTCTTCCATCCCTGTATTCCACCGAAGCCCTTAAGCAAGCCCCTGGACCCCATGCCATGTTGGTTGGTGGAGCAAGAGCAATTTTGGACTTATTTACTTGAGAACCCCTGCACTGTTATCTATAAAAATAGTCTTAGAAAAAACAAAAAAGTGGGATTTCATCAAGAAGTAGCAATGGACCATGAAACTACAATTATTAGAGAGATGTTGGTGCTCATAGCGACCTCGTTTACAAACCTCCATAGTCAGTTTGAATAACAGATTGAGAAATTAGCACTGAAGCCTGAATTAGCACTGAAGAATTAGTTTGATCAACGAGGGCCAACATTCAAAATGGACTGCTCATTTACACTCCATTCCTGAATTGTTAAATTTAAGAAAAAATTGGTAAGGCTTAGTACCTGTTTCATGACAAATACGAAGTCGTTGTTAGTTCTGATGGCCGAGTAGGCTGACTGGAGCTCATTGGATAGTGATGCGTACGACGCTACGATTGGAGAGAAAAACTGAGTTGCTATGGAGATGTCTAAATGATCCGTATTGACTTCTTCTTCCTGTCAACAAAATGAAGACGGACGAAAGAAACGTCTTGAATCCTTAAATGGCACACCACATCTGACAATCTAAATCTGTCAATCTACAAGATTTCGATAAATTGATACATGAATGAGAATTTGTTGTTAAAACAATATACAATACCAAGGTAACATTAACATGAGTAAGGACTTGAAAAGATGTCGACGGCCACCCGTACCGAAACATTTAGCACCATACATGTATACATGTGCAAACTAGTAAAGTCATTTCTAATTTAGAAAATGTTCCCACACAAATTGTGAAAAATAGCTTAGTAATGCTTTGACTATTTTAAAGGTAATATCATACTTTGGTTTTTGTTTAAGAAATAAAGGTACATGGGCATAAATATGAAGGAAGATACAGTAACAGTCATCTGTGAAAATTTCAGTGCCCACTTTTTGAGAAAACAGTGACAAACGGCCACAGAATTTCTTAAGTCTTTTCTCTTTTATTTGTTGATCTTTAAAAGATCAAAAATAATTTTGGTCACTGGTTTTACTCTTTTCTGGATAAATACAGCATTTCAGGCAGAAACATTTTAACGGTATGTTTCTACTATCACCATCTTTATACCCTGTAGGTTATAGGTAAATCTGTGAAGATTTCTGTTTCGGTATGCTACCAAAGTATGATACTACCTTGAACAATATTTGTATGGAACGTTCCTTTATGATTTGTGAAGAACATGAAGAATTTATATTTTGCAAGCATTTCCTTGTGAGCTCAGGGGCCGATTTCATAAAACTGTTAAGCAACAAAATTTGCTTAGCACAAACATGTCTAGTCCAATAAAACAAACCACCATTGAAAATTCCATTTGATATTCATGGTCAGTGAACAACAGCCAAAGAACAATCACAAGGGACACACAACATGTGGAAATTTGGTTGTTAATCCTGTTTTTATTAAGACAGAAATGTCATGCTCAGCAAATTTTTGTGCTGAACAGTTTTATGAAATTGGCCCCTGGATATGAGTTTAGGCCTATATGCTGCTTACCACTATGAGGCATTTTTCAACAGCTACTTGGTTCATATGATTGATGAATGCTTTATCTGCCGTCAGGAAGACTATATCCGGCATACTAGGATTACGCATCACTACTATGCCCTTCATAGTGAGACTTGATACAGACGTCGCTGAGCCTTGAAACGATCACGGATGACATCAACTCATAATCACTGGCAAGCTGTTAAAGTGTCAGAGGAGAAATAATGAATAATAGGACAAGATTAATGATTTGAAGTTGGTGGAAGAAAACTGGTAATGTAATAACTTACTAAGTAAGGAAGTTTGCTGAGACACCATGAACCTTATTGAAGAAAGCCTGTTTTCTGCGCGTGCAGGTGCAAAGGACAGTGGATAATTTTTAGTTTTAAAGTTTTACCACACGTTTTACCGGAACGCAAAGTTATAAGTTGTTTTTTTTCCTAGAAGAAAGCCTCAAGTGCTTTGAGTTGATAAACTAATAAAGGAGATGCTGTACAATGGTCCATGGAATGTTACTGTCGAGTCACTTGTTTCGGTGGTGTAAAGTTGAGTACTCATTCATAGTTGAATTTTTATGGCACTCGGCGCCAGCCCTAGAAACTATTGGTTTCCCAGAGTGCTCTGCGCACAGCCAGTAATATGCGCCATCTTCGATAAGGTCCATGTAATGTATTATGAACTCTCTGGGTCCCTAGGAAGAAGTGTGGTTCTGAGATATAACGTGGTTAATCCTTTTTACGTAATGAAAAATGGTCATACATGATACATAAGTCAGTGGAATTCTTCTAGTATCTAGACCGACCCTCCCTGTCAACCCCCCACCCACACACCCCCCCCCACCCCCCCAAAAAAATAAAAATTCAAAAGCCTGAAAGTGAAAGGAAGTTCAGCGCCCCAGTTCCGAGTTTCTGGGTATAGTAGAACTAAATCCACAACTCAGAATTATTTTGCAGAATACCCCGCCACTAACCTCTCCATCATTGAACCCGTGGCCGTGTACAATGTCGTTCTTGGCCACTAATTCATATGTTTATGCACAGGTTTTTAAGCATGTGTTACTAGGCCTAAGTGGCGGGGTATTCTGCAATTAGGCCTTCTCCAATTCCAAACTTCTAAAGGCCAAAGCCGCCAACTCCAAGCTAAGCCCTGCCCTCTTTCTACAAATTAAACCCTGTACTTAATACATAGTAATAAACCTACTATATTTACCTACTAGGGCGGACTCCCCTAGTCCCATAATTGAACTTGAAGAGGACATCACAAGTTCACAACTAAAGTTTAGTCAACATAAAGAGACCGTATTTCCGGTATTTCCAGCCTAAGCAAATATCGCCGATTGAGGGCGCCAATGCAATAACCTGCTAGAATTGTCAGGGTGCACTTAATACTCCCATTGACCTTCGTGTAAAATCCCTCGTGTTAAAAAAAACTCATCCAGGAGTCTCTCACTTTGGTGCAAGACTGTAAATGGTAGTTTGAACCCTCATCTACCCAATTCTCTTAAATTGTTTGTTTGTTAGCCGATTAGATTTTTTGCAAATAGCTCCAAGTAAAAAACAACACTCCGAATGTCCTTTTTTCGTAACCGACTTGCTACCACAAGTACCAGTTTTCATGAAGCAACCCTCCACGTTCATAACAATGTAGGGCCACATTTTAAGCCAAACTTTCTCAAGTATGCACAACACGCGGAAGCACTGAGCCCCAGGTTGTGATAACCCGTCATAATAACACAATATATTAATTGCATGACCCCCCAAAAAGGGCAAAAATGCATATTTAAAATCTGAACATTCATGGTGATTAGCTCGGCGCATTGATTTTCGAGCTATTTAGTGTGGTGCACCCTGTCATGTCCGAGTAGAAGGCTTGTTTCTTCACTGTATTGTCACTTCAACTGCATTTGTTCTTATCGTGGTTGAAATTATTGACCTCAAAATGCTGAAAGGGGGGGGGGGGGGGGGCAAATAAGTGCCACTGACCGTTGTAAATGTATGCATAAAAGCTTCTTGGCTAAATAACCATTGGAAAACTATCCCAAGCATGGAAGCATGGTAGATAGTTACGTACCATGATAATGATTAAAAAAGTGTTGAAGTTATAGTTGTTGCCTTTGCATCATTTAAAGGTAGTATCATACTTTGGTTTTTGTCAAAGAAGTACAGATTCAAGGGCAAAAATGTCAAGGAATATACAATAACAGTCATCTGTGTATTAATTTCAGTCCCATATACGGTGCCAATTTTTTGAGAAAACAGTGAAAACAGCCACAGTATTTCTTAAGTCTTTTCTCTTTTATTTTTGATCTTTTCAAAGATCAAACAGATTTTCGGTCTTTGTTTTACTAATTTCTGGATAAATACATTGCACCATTTCAGGCGGAAAAATTTTAACGGAATGTTTCTACAAGCACCATCTTCATACCCTGTAAGTTATACGTAAATCTGTGAACATTTCCGTACCAATTGTATGATATACTACCTTTAAAAACAATTATGTTATAACATGATTATCATGAAGACTTCATCTGCGCGTATTGGACATTGTTTTATACGGTGGCTCGTTTCCGCCAAATCGATTGCGTATGGCCCCCCCTTTTTTCGGCGTTATATTGCCATACCATTGCGTTATATCCCTATACTATTGCGTTTTATCCCCGTATCATTGCGTTATATTGCCGTATTATTGCGTTATATTGCCGCATTGTCGCGTTATATCGCCGTATTGTAGTGCGATTATATCGCCGTAGCGCATGGCGTCAAATCGCCGTATTTACTGCGTTAAATTGCCTTATTTACGGCGTTATATCGCCCAACTATTGCGTTATAACGGCGTATACTATTGGGTTATTTCGCCGTACTATTGCGTTATTTCGCCAAACACTGCTATTGTCATACGGAAGAGTATAAGGGCCACCTGCAAAAAAGGCGAGTTATTATCTCGCCGAGGCGAGTTATCGTATCTCTTATATAGACGGGTGGTATGTCAAAGTACCCTACTATTCCACTCTTCCCATAGTAACACAAGTTCCGTTTGCCCAGGCTCAGCCTGGACTTACCACATGATGGTTTTGTCTGCCCACTGTTCCATCTGCCTACCTTCCACTTCTTGACCTCAAACTAACCATACCTCCATCTTTCTTTCCCCATCTCTGTCTTCCTTTCTTCTTTTTCCATCTCCAACTTTCCTCCTCAACAAACCCCCACCCCACCCCACCCCACCCAACCCGACCCATACCCCAACCATGCCTGATAAACCACTTTCAGTTAGTACTATGCTTCTTCAAGCCTTTTCGCTATATACTACACCGATAAAAGCTTCTTAAAACTTGTGGAGCGCATCCCGGTTCTTCTAATTTTCTGTGCTACAAATAAGCAAAAACTGAGATGTCTCTCTTTCTTTATTCATCAAATTGTTTGTTTTATGGTCAGACGATTGGGTCTTCTCTCTCTCTGTTTTTGCTTTCCACAGGCCGGCTATACATAATATACGATTTTGCTTTTCCTTTTCACACACAAACATATTGTTGTGTCAATCGCAATACCGGATGGATACTCAGGACAATAACTTGCCGCGGTGAGATACGGTAACTTACGGTGGCTCGTTTCCGCCAAATCGATTGCGAATGCCCCCCCTTTTTTGGCGTTATATCGCCATACCATTGCGTTATATCCCTATACTATAGCGTTTTATCCCCCTGTCATTGCGTTATATTGCCGTATTGTCGCGTTATATCGCCGTATTGTATTGCGATATATCGCCGTTGCGCTTGGCGTTATATCGCCGTATTTACTGCGTTAAATTGCCTTATTTATGGCGTTATATCGCCCAACTATTGCGTTATATCGCCGTGGCTACAGCATTATATCGCCATACTTTAGCGTTAAAACGCCGTATACTAATGGGTTAATTCGCCGTACTATTGCGTTATTTCGCCAAACACTGTTATTGTCGCCATTTTAAATGCTGATCATCACAAGCGTAGTTGCCGTTCAAGGGAACTTTAAGGTCAAACAAAGTCGTGATCGACTGGGTGCCGACGTGACGGTGAAGACCAAACCCTGGATTGTGAAGGTAAGCCAATAATGTCCTCTTTCGTAATTATGCATGAGAAGAAGTCAGGGCTTTGGTTTTTTTAGGCAAATTACAGGCAAACTTGCATGGCCAACGCGGAAATTAACGGTGTACGTGACGTGCAGCAGTCACGTGCGGTACGAACGTCGAACACGTGCTATCAGGGAAATTAGTCTGGTGCCGTGACCATGGATGAATAGTAACCACTGGATAACCACTCTATACAAACTGGATAGGTCGCGGGGGCAGTGATTACACGGCGAGCCGTGAAGTCACCAGCGGCCATGTTAGGATATTCAGCACAATACTCATTGCACTGCATGACTGCACAGCAAGCAGTGCAGCAATTCTCTGTATACGCCGGCCACTGCGCCTGCCAATGTATTGAAAGTATCCCAAAATGGCCGCGCGGATGCTTCACGTGCAGAGCATGCAGCGCGACCTATCCAGTTTGTATAGATCAGTGATAGTAACTAACATTTCCTGGGTCGAGTTCCCAAACTAGAAAATGGGATGATTTAATATTGACCGACCTATTAAAGTTGGCCGCATAAGCGAGCCGCGTTTCCCAATCGAGGATTCAACGGCGTATTCAGCCGACCGCGTATTCGCAAACTTAGGCATTAAATATAATGCACCATGTAGCAAAAGGCCTAATCCAAATACTCATTAGTGTCTAAATAGCCCATTAAGAGATCCCATTATTTTTTAGTGCACCGTGCACTGTGTGTCATTTTCTATTTTTTTCACCCAACATGATCTGCCTCTTCAAAAGAAAGTGTACCTCACATGTTGTCAAAATCTCGCATCTAGCGATTTTCAAGTAATCATAACTCAAACTGTACAAAAGCCCATCCTTAATCTTTTAGATGTTGCTGCATTTTTAAAGGTGGGGGGGGGGGGGGGGGCTATTGTACCTGCCAGCCAGGCATGCTAGTCATCTCCATTCCATCAGACTTTTTGTTGCAGATTTCATTTCTTTTCCAGGCATCAAGTAAACGTATCTGGTTTCTGTAAAAGTTTTCACGATTATTACTACATCCTGAGAGAGCATCACTAACGTAGCTGTGTTACCTTAATGAATTAACAGCTTACAGCTTACCATTATTAGCTGGAAGGAACAATTGCGAGTTTGCCTAAATACATAATTACACATTTATTAAACGTGATGCAATCTCAGAATAGTAACAATTGTGGAAACTTTTTACAGAAACTAGACACGTATACAAGATTTCTGCAAAGGAAATGAAATCTCACAAAAACTCTCATGGTTGGAGATGACTAGGTTGTTTATAACATGCCTGGCTGGCAGGTACACTAGCCCCTCCCCCGGAAGAAAATGCAACATTATCTAAAAGATTAAGGATGGGCCTTTTGTACAGTTTTATAGTTATGATTACTTGACAACGGCTAGAAAAGCCAAAATACTTCATAGAATAACTCCAAAAGTATATGAGTGCCCCCTCCAAATTTTTTTGGAGATGTTTCTAACATGTTAAGCTAAAATTGAAAAAAAATTACGCATTTTGAAAAGTAAGCATTTTTTAAATCGAGGTCAAAGGTCAAATTTGAACGTATTTTTTTTGTCGTACATGATAAATATTTGGTTTTATTTTACAAAATGAATGCCATTATAAGACTTTTAGAATGAAGTAAAATTTATTTCCGTAGGTTCTTTACTTCTTGAGATATGGCTGTTTGAATGTGACAGATTGTGCTAATTAGTCAAAAGTTCGTTAACCCGTATTTCAAAAAGTAATTGACCAAATTACATAAAACGTCGGTTCTGGGGGTTTCTCATGGAGGCCAATAAACATACCAAAATAATCTGTTCCCAGTCATATTATATTTCGAATTTTACAGTTTGTTCAGCACGTAAGATACACTTTCTTTTAAAGAGGAGTTGTCAGGGAAAAATGAAAATGACGCAGTATTTGTGTACTAAATATGGGGTCACTTTAATTAACGAGCTAAATAAAAATGACGCAGTATTTGTGTACTTAATATGGGGTTACTTTAATTAACGGGCTAATTAGTCACGAATAAATGTGGGAAGAGGGTCCTAATGTTACATTTGTTCAAATTTTGTCCTGCAGTGCTGATTTTAACTCATTTTTAATATTTAGTTTTGTCTTTTGTCAGTCCATTTCAAAATTCAGTCCAAGCAATTTCAAACAATGAGCACAATACTTTCGACCCGAGTATTTCTGGTTCACAGTGGTACCCTTTTCAATCTTATCCATTCAACCATGCTAATAATGAGGTTTAACACTTGTGTTTCAGCACAATGGCGGACGCGTCAGAGTCGTCAGATGAAATGGATGCTACCAAAGCAATGCCACCGTTACTTCAGAAGTTGAAAACAAAGTTTTCATTTAAGAAGTCACGTTCATCCAAGGCCCTGAAAGAAAGCGGTTCATCCAAGGCCCTGAAAGAAAGCGGTGACGTTCCAAGTACCAGCAGTCCTAGGAAAAAAATAAACAGTAAACAACCGTACGCACGTATTGGAAACACACACGCAGCCAAGAAGACTCGCAAGGTACAAATTGGCCTGAAAGTGGATGGAATTCACGTAAGACGAGAGGATCGGGGCGGCGGCAAGAGATTTGCTCAGATGAACAAGAGTGATGTGAAACAAGACATCATTGGTCGCGCGAAGACATTTTTCTTTCCAGACGGAATGAGCAAGATGGGACCCTTGGCGAACTTTACATTTGAGCTGGAGGATTTTCAAGGAAATCCTGTGGGAAGCAGTGATACCGTAGGTAGCTTGTATGACTCTACAGGACTGGGTCTCTTGCGATTTTATCTCTGCGCCATATCAAAGGACTTGAGTGACAAAGATGAAGTAGATCGAGAGTCGAAATGTTCGGCTTCCCCTCCTGCTACAGTAATGAGTGCTTCACCTTCTCAGCCCGAGCAAGACTCAAATAAGTCAGCTGCCAACCAAACTGGCTCATCAATGGGCATTCAGACAACTGGTCTTTCGTCCCTCCAGCGAGCTAGTCCGTCCCTTTGTCCAAGTTTGGAAACGAATGTTGGAGCTGGTCCATCCTCCGACCCTTCAGAGGATGCAGCCATCAATGCTTCAGAAAACACAAATCCTGACGTCTCAGTTGAAGTGGTGAACTTCACCATGGATGATGTTTGGAACAATCCAGGCACTTCGGCTATCATCGATTATTCCTTCGTCGAAATGGGCACACCGAGTGTTCAGGTTAGAAGAGAGCTCTTGGCCAATGACAGCTTACCTGAAATCGTGTCGCCAGCTGAGGAAGGATCCTCACCCTCAGAAATAATCGTAGAGGACGAAATCAATGGGGAATTGTTTGATGTCGCCCTTGATCCAATGCATCGGGTTTTTGACGACTACCCCGATATTGTTTTGGAAGGGTCACCATTGCAAGCCGAAGCAAACTTTGCAACTCAAGTGGAGAAAATTCGGCTTCACAGAGGACAAGTGCTGCGAGAACTTATTGACTATTACAAGATTCATGACACGCGTAATACAGTCGAAGTTCAGATGCTCTTGCCTAATGGCACCGAAGAAGCAGCGGAGGACAATGGCGGAGTCATGCGCGATGCACTTTGCGAGTTCTGGGAAGAGTTCTTCGAAATGAACTCGGTTGGAGAGAATATCAAGGTACCGTGCCTTCGCCACAACATGAAACAAGCAGACTGGCAGGCTTGTGCGAGGGTGCTTGTAGTTGGATTCCGTCAGGAGGGGTATTTTCCTGTGCAACTGGCTCCTCCCTTTCTCCAGTTTGCCCTAAATGGTGATGACGCCGTTCAGGAGAAATCTCTGCTTGACACATTCATGGAGTTCATCCCTGAATGCGAGAGGGAGGTCTTTTCAAGAGCCGAGACCGACTTCCAGGCACTAGATGAAGATGATCTACTTGATGCTTTGGAAGCACACAATGTGAGAGTTCAGGTGACTTCATCCAACGTACAAGCCGTGCTGAAGGAAGTAGCTCACAAGGAAATCATACAGGCACCAGCCTACGTTGCCAGATGCTGGCATGGCATTATGCAAGAACTGAAGCCACTGTTGACGATGAGCTTTGACAAGATGAGAGAGAGGATGTCGCCGAACACCGAGCGTGTACTACAGATGTTGCAGTTCCCAGATGAGATGAAGCAGGGAATGCCCGAAACGGCGAAGATGCTGCGGAGGTACGTCAAGTCTTTGTCTAAAGAGAAGCTGAGAAGATTTCTCAGATTTCTGACAGGTAAGACAAACTAGGGAATATCTACTCAACCTTGTCTGCGCTTTAACAAAAGTGTGTTTGCTGGCGCTTATGCACATTGCACAACCTTAGGCCCTCTAATGACGTGATATTCATAATTGAAAAGTGACTTTACTCAAGAAAATACAAATCTACCTGTTGGATATCTGTTTGTTATGTTAAGGGCCTTTATGCAGGCTTGAGGCTTGGTATTTATTTTGCTGTCGCTTTTTCAAGCTTCAAACACGAAGTTAAGGGTTTGGGCCACATGACAAACAAACCTCTGAAAGACTCCAACTTCGTGGTGTATCCCAAGCCAAAATTGAGGTAACAAAATAAATCCCAAGCCTATCGTCAAGCCTCATTTTGTAAAGGCCCGTAGTCGGCAATTAAATGCTAATCGTATTGAAACATGACAAATGATGGCCTCACTCAACATGTCATTGGTATGATTAAACTAAAGATGCGAGTGAAGCTGGATCGGACCTTTGTTCTGTAGATTCAAATCCCAGCCAAATCCCCCTCTAATGCGAGGTCACATGACACATGATCCCCACACCACTTTGGTCCATATACATTATGTACCAACAACTAACGATTCAACCCAATCGGATCTGAATTTCAAAAATACTTTGAAAAATGCTTTGAAAAATGTGCCTTTAATGAGACGTTACCAGGGGCCAATTTCACAGAGCTGCTTAAGCACAAAAATTGCTTAAGCATGAAAAGTCTTCCTTGACCAAACAGGATTACCAACCAAATGTTCATGTGATGTTTACTGCTTTTGACTTGTATTTGGCCATTGTTTGATGAGCATAACATTATAAGGAGTTTTGGTTGGCATACTGATTTTATTTACCAAGGTTTTTGGTGCTTAAGCAAATTTTGGTGCTTAAGCAGCTCTATGAAATTGGCCCCATGACGCTATCGTTTTACCATCGGGACTGGTGGTCTATGCATGTGCTAAATCAGAATTCAACTCAGAGCGGATCCAAGAAATTCTAGTGCGGGGTGGGCGTGGGGGTTTAGTGTGACCGGATTTGTTTTTAGGGGTAGAGTGAGGGCGACTCAATCCCACCTTATCTTTGTCTCTTTTTTTTACACTGTTTTAACAATCAGTTTTAGCGTATATGTTTGTGACCATAATTAGGTAGATAAAACGATTCTTTATATTCGGTTGCAGGTTCTGATCTGCTGCTGCGGGGAAAGAAGATTACAGTGAGGTTTGTTGTCCAAAGTTACTTCACAAGACGTCCCATTCCTCATACGTGCGGTTGCGTGCTTGAACTGGCCTATGACTTCAACAATTTCATGGACTTCCGCAGTGAATTCAACAAAGTCCTGGAATCGAACGTATGGGTCATGGACATCGTTTAAGATTTAGCCAAGGATGTTAATTTGATCCTTTGCATCTGCAATCTGCCGACAAGCTACTGTGTCATTACTCGAGGCAATGTAATTGTACAGAGAAAGGTAGCGGCTTTTCGTTTATTTTCGTTGTATAGTTTTTTAGTGAAACAAACTTATCGGTCATTTTTAATCTTTAATGGAAAGAGCACGGTCACAAATTACAGAAAGACACGATGGAGAACATTCAACAGTTGCAATGTTTTACAGTTCACAATGGAAAGTACTGTAGCCTTGTAGAAAAATGACTTAAGTATTATAATCAATATTTGAATATCGATTATCATAAAATACTTGGATGAAACACGAATAACAGTTTGATATAATTCAATCAGAATTGTAGCCTATTGATCAGTGGTTATTTTTATTTGGAATTTTCTTTAAAAGCTGTGTTTTTCAGATCATTACACGAGTCGTGTATACAAAAGAAGTGTAAGATTAAAAATGAATGACTCTAGCCTAATTTTAGCAGCGGTCATTTTGATTTGACTTAAAACCTTTGTATTATGAGATTTTATATATGTTTACACAAAATGTGTAAATTTACAGATAATGGCTCTGGCCTAATTTATCAGCAGTCATTTAGAATTTTCTATGGTGCAACTTGAACAGTTGTTTCACTGTGTTTCCCCCCCCCCCAGATAATTACACGAGTGGTGTAAGTTTTAGGATGGATGACTCCAGCCTAATTTTATCAGTGGTCATTTTGAATTTCTATGGTCTTTTTTTTTTAAAGATTATTTCACAAGTAGTGTATACACGAGAAGTGTGAGTTTACAGATGGATGACCCTATAACTTAATTTTATCAGCGGCTATTTTCTTGAAATTTCTTTGAAACTGTGCTTTTATTCAGATTATTACACGAGTAGTGTATACACGAGAAGTGTGAGTTTACAGATGGATGACCGTATAACTTAATTTTATCAGCGGCTTTTTTCTTGAAATTTCTTTGAAACTGTGTTTTTATTCAGATTATTACACGAGTAGTGTATACACGAGAAGTGTGAGTTTACAGATGGATGACCCTATAACTTAATTTTATCAGCGGCTATTTTCTTGAAATTTCTTTGAAACTGTGTTTTTATTCAGATTATTTCACAAGTAGTGTATACACGAGAAGTGTGAGTTTACAGATGGAAGACCCTATAACTTAATTTTATCAGCGGCTATTTTCTTGAAATTTCTTTGAAACTGTGTTTTTATTCAGATTATTACACGAGTAGTGTATACACGAGAAGTGTGAGTTTACAGATGGATGACCCTATAACTTAATTTTATCAGCGGCTATTTTCTTGAAATTTCTTTGAAACTGTGTTTTTATTCAGATTATTTCACAAGTAGTGTATACACGAGAAGTGTGAGTTTACAGATGGATGACCCTATAACTTAATTTTATCAGCGGCTATTTTCTTGAAATTTCTTTGAAACTGTGTTTTTATTCAGATTATTTCACAAGTAGTGTATACACGAGAAGTGTGAGTTTACAGATGGATGACCCTATAACTTAATTTTATCAGCGGCTATTTTCTTGAAATTTCTTTGAAACTGTGTTTTTATTCAGATTATTTCACAAGTAGTGTATACACGAGAAGTGTGAGTTTACAGATGGATGATTCTAGCCTAATCTTACTACCAGTAATTTGTTTAAAAGAAATTTCTTTAAAACCTGTGTTCTTCATAATTATCGTTACACGAGTAGTGTATTCCTGAGAATTATACGTTTACAGATGGAGGGCTCTAGCCTAATTTTATCAGCAGGTATTTTGTATTACCTTACTCCAGTTGCTGACAATCACTGAATGAAAATCCGAATTGAGATCGTGCCGCTCACGCCTCAGGTGACTCTATACTGATTAGTTTTATTAGACTGTTATATACGATTGCTAATATTTGTTAGTGCATTTTCAGACTGCCCTATATATCTCCCTGTTCTTGAAGTGTTTGTTGAGTATTCAAGTTATATATGTTCTATTAAAGTTTTACGTTCTTAGAAAGTTCTGTTGGCCTTCTTTGTTTATCTGAGTGTCAATACTAACAAATAATCCACACATTGACAATTTTATTTGGAACTCCTCCAATGAAAGGTCAGTCAATTTAATTTACGACCATTCAAATTTAAAGGAATACGCCTACCAATTGTACATAAAGTACCAAGAATACCGATCACATTTACAATACTTGTTCCCTCATATTCAAGAGTTCCATAAATATGGTGGCTTTAAAGGGACATCGCAAACAAATATTGACGCCAATATTGACGCCAATATTCGCGACTTTTACCCCAAGTCGCAAATATTGACGCCGATATTCACGACATGACCCCAGTCGGCCATGTCGTGAATATTGGCGTCAATATTGACGACTTTAACTTGAGGTCACTGTCGTGAATATTGGCGTCAATATTTGCGACTTGAGGCCATGTCGTAAATATTGGCGTCAATATTGGCGTAAATATTTGCGACTTGGGGTAAAAGTCGCGAATATTGGCGTCAATATTGGCGTCAATATTTGTTTGCGATGTCCCTTTAAAGCCAACATACATAAGTGTACAGGGCAACAACTCTCACGGCAGCTCATGCTCAGGACCATTACAATGTTGCAAATTTAATATTACAGTTGATGGGCAGTGCCAGGCAACATTCTAAGCCTGTGTTATACATTGAACACAATCTTAAGATCACTTAGTAAAAACGACTTTTCAGTATAGCTGAACATTACACATTTTGTAAACATAAATTCTCAACAATGGTCTATTAAGCACTTTATAGGTCAACACTTGTCTTAATCCATGTTTAGTATTCTTTTATGTAATACTTTTTTTTGCTATCAATTTGCTTGAAAGAATCATGACGATATTTGACAGTAATCAATTACAAACTTTTGCAGTGCAACAAAATAACAAATCTCCATCATTGGCTCAGACCAAATAATGTTCCTGTTTTTTTGCCGGTATTTTCTATGACCTGCACATGTACTGCCATTGTAAACGTTATGGCAGTCAATGGGAGACTTTTGGAGAGTCGGTCTTGAGTCAACAGCGCACGCGCACGCACGCGCAATACAACGCGCGCATGCTCACAATTGCGCAAGCATGGTTTGCGCGTGCGCTGTTGACTCAAGACCGACTCTCCAAAAGTCTCCCATTAACTTCACCTTACAAATTGTATTCTTTCAATAGGTAAATTTGGTTCATGTTTTTGATGACTTGCCCTTCACAACATAAAGAGGTTGTTTGTTTAAATGTTTAGCAGAAAATGGTATGCAGTGATTACTTGAGCAATTTACCAATGAATTTGAAATCACACATAATGAATCTCTGCAGAATCTGTTATGCCTTTTAGTAGAGACAGCCAATGTATCTTCATTTTGAGCATTCCATTTTATGTTTGGACGGAAAATGTGGTTGGTCACGCTAAAGCTCTTCGTATGTGTCTTCTCAAATCAATGTACAGATGGACAGCCTCTTCTGGAGTATTAGGGGCTCTGCGTCCAACACCTTCCATCAAGAAACATGCATAGTTGAAGAGGTCCTCATCGCAAGGATAGTTGTCTTTAAAGAGGGATTCATCCTTACATACATTCACTCTATCCTGATCTACTGCTTTCAGGTAGTCCTTTGTGTTGTACAACTGCGGAAGCTCAAACATCGTCAGGGGTCTGCCATATGCCACGTGCTCTTGTTTATTCTTTCTGATCCTGTGTCCGTCCCACAGCTCCACCATTCTGTCCAGATCGTCCTGTAAACATCAAAAGTAACCTTGAATGAACAAAGAAATTAAATGCTTCTTGCCGAAAAAGGTAGGCCCTACTTGATTTTCATATAAGAAAAGACTTCCATTGACATGCGCACCTAAAACGTGGTTTGACCAATAATTGTCATATTGGAAACCATAATGTATTACAGATCACCAAAACTGAAGATACGTTTATACGTACCTGTATCATTCTCAAAAATGTGAATCGAATCAGCTCTTTATCTAGACTGTCTCCCGAGAAGTAACCGTCATCCTTTATGCATCGAAATAAAGTCATCCAGAACTCTGTGCATTCTCTCCTCAGCTGACTCCACCAGCACTCAATGCGTTGGTTAGCAGTACTCGTCCCAGTAAAGAAGCTATGCCTACCGCTAAGTCGATCCCCATGGACCCTTAGGAATCTTTGGAAATTAATCACATGTCCATTCTCCGTCCCAAGATCAGTCCTAACGACAGTCGGGCAGCCTCCACACTTTTCGACGGCATTGACAAAAAAGCCACCAATAAACGCAGGGTCATTCGTAGTTGCGTTTGCTTCTAACCATATCACTTTTCGGGAGAAGCCATCAATACAACCACTGATTCCTACTCCGTATGGCTTGAGCTTGTCATATGAGTCTATGTGCCATATAAAATTGGGTCCTCGCCCGTGGTATCTGCGACGCACTAGCCGGCGCCTTTTTCGTAGTGCAACACCCTCTGGATCAAGTTGGAGTAACAATCTACGCACTGTATGTCTGCCAACGACGAAACCCTCCTGAAGTAATCTGCGATGCATAAACCTGTAGCCGTGCAGCTGACCAGATCGCTGAAGCTGTTCTTGTAGGAACCTTACAATAACCGCTAAGTCAGATTGATTCTTCCGACGATACAGTCCAAGACGCCGCAGATGTCGTTGTAGGGTGCGTTCACTTAGCACAACTCCATGGACTGTTGCTAAAGTTGCAGCAACTTCAAGATGGGTGTAGCCAAGTCTGAAGTAATGCGTGATTAGTCCGTCAATATTCATGATGCCAAAAACTGAAGAAAAGAGAAAGATGTAGAGCAAGGTCGTATTGTTAAGTGTAAATGCAATTTAGATTTTTGCAAATCGAATAGCTGCACTGAAAATAAAAGGTACTACAAAGAAAAATACAATGCGTACACTGAAAATAAAAATAGCATTGGCAACTAACAGGCTTTTGTAGTTTATAAACCATTTAAACCGAATCTTCATAAAACATGGTTTATAAACCATGAAAAACTTGGTTCATAAACAATTTTTTACCAGGTTTCAATTTTTAAGGTAAATAAACCATGATTTTGTGAACACTAAGTTTTGTGAAGACCGCAAGTTTATATGGAATATAAATCAAGGTAAAAACGTGTCCAAAACTAAACTGACACGGGACCAGACTAATTTCCTGATAGCGCATGTAAAATAATGTTCGGCGTTCATACGTGACTGTGCTGTACGTCACACGTTTCTGTGTTGCCAATTTTGCGTGTAATTTGCCTAAAAAAACCAAACCCCTGACTTCTTCTCATGCATAATTACGAAAGAGGACATTATTGGCTTACCTTCACAACTCCAGGGTTTGGCCTTCACGCACGTCGGCACCCAGTCGATCACGACTTTGTTTGACTTCAAAGTTCCCTTGAACGGCAACTACGCTTGTGATGATCAGCATTTAAAATGGCGACAATAACAGTGTTTGGCGAAATAACGCAATAGTACGGCGAATTAACCCAATAGTATACGGCGTTTTAACGCTAAAGTATGGCGATATAATGCTGTAGCCACGGCGATATAACGCAATAGTTGGGCGATATAACGCCGTAAATAAGGCAAATTTAACGCAGTAAATACGGCGATATAACGCCAAGCGCAACGGCGATATATCGCAATACAATACGGCGATATAACGCGACAATACGGCAATATAACGCAATGACAGGGGGATAAAACGCTATAGTATAGGGATATAACGCAATGGTATGGCGATATAACGCCAAAAAAAGGGGGGGCATTCACAATCGATTTGGCGGAAACGAGCCACCGTAGTAACTCGCCGAAGCGAGATAGTAACTCGCCGCGGCGAGATAGCAACTCAACATTTTTTTGTTGCGAAATAACGCAATAGTATACGGCGTTATAACGCCAAAGTATGGCGATATAATGCTGTAGCCATGGCGTTATAACGCAATAGTTGGGCGATATAACGCCGTAAATAAGGCAATTTAACGCAATACAATACGGCGATATAACGCGACAATGCGGCAATATAACGCAATGATACGGGGATAAAACGCAATAGTATAGGGATATGACGCAATGATGTGGCGATATAACGCCGAAAAAGGGGGTCATGCGCAATCGATTTGGCGGAAACGAGCCACCGTAGTTTTACCCATTTGTCCAAAAATTGTACCCCAGGGAGACAATTTAGTTATGGGACTGTGGAACTGGAAACACGTTCTATAATGTAGGTATTGCAGCAATTTCATTTGACCACTTGCTCAGAAAAGATATTTTTTCAGTTTGTACACAAGTCTATGGAGTATACAGTGAGTTGCTGGCCGTGTGTCGATTGTCGTAGGAGCCATTTTTCGTCTAAGTGGTTTTGCACCTGACGGCGACCAGTGACCACCTGCAGTACGGTGTTCCGGTGGTCGTTGGATTAAATCCCACTCCATTCAAATTTCCATTATTCACTTTTCAGTGGCAATTTAAATGAATCCACTCAGTTTCCCTTGTGGTTCAAGATTCGATGGTTAGGCTGTTAAATGTCCTTAGTGACCAAGAAATAACTATTAGCAATTAGGTAACTATTAGCAAATGCACAAATTCAAATAAAAAACAGAGTTATCAGAGATATTTTCAAGTAGGAATTAACATATGGTTCGATCAGTGGCGTAACTGGGAGGTGCGGCAACGGGGGCACGTGCCCTGGGTGCAAAGGCGTAAACATGGGGGAATTTAAGGGACCGTCCATAAAGTACGTACGCACGAAATGCAGACTTTTTTGACCCCCCTCCCCCTCTGTACGCATGGCGTACGCAGTGGTCACAACCCCCCCTCCCCCCCTGTACGCATACGAATTTTTTGTTTGCGTACGGTACGCATTGGCCTGAACCCCCCCCCCCCCCCCTCCCCCCCAGTACGCATGGCATACGCATTGGTGACAACCCCCCTCCCCCCCTTCGTGCGTACGTACTTTATGGACGGCCCCAAAGGGGCTGTACTGTTCGGGAAGTCTAAACTGATGAAGTTTGAACAAGAAAAGAAAGATTCCAACTTCAAATTGATGCTTTTTTGTCATTGCATGAGAAGTTGGAATAGGCCTATAGGGGGTGCAATTTTAGCGTTTGCCATGGTCGCCGTTTTTCCTAGATACTCCACTGGGTTCGATGGTCAAAAGGAGCAAAATACCATAGTTGCAGGACCCACCCAGGAACAGTTCACGACTCATGCAGATATTATTATACATACAGATACGTATTATACATACGATCTGGATCTCAATCTGGGGCCAATTTCATAAAATTGTTAAGCACACAAATGTGCTAAGCATGACATTTTTGTCTTAATAAAAACAGGGTTAACAATCAAATTTCCATGTGTTAATTGTGTATCACTTGTGATTGTTCTTTGGCTGTTATTCACTGACCATGAATATCAAATGGACTTTTCAATGGTGGTTTGTTTTATTGGGCGAGACATTTTTGTGCTAAGCAAATTTTTGTGCTTAACAGTTTTATGAAGTTGGCCCCTGGTGGCAGCAACTACCTCAGCTGACAATTTCATATACAACACTGCATCACGTGATCACCATAAAAATTATAACATATCGATGAGAGAAAAAGAAAGGCAAGGTTTCATTGCGAGTGACTCTAATAGCTAATAAACTTTGTTGTTGGAAGTAAAGTTAAGCAAAATGGGTTTCTTCATTTGGTAAAATATATACATGTATCACGATTTCTTCTCCAGTGGGTAATTATGCAACCAATTATGCAAATTATTGACGTATGAATTGACTATTAAGCGTGGGCTGGGTGCAGACGACGGGTCTATTCGGGTATTCGACACTTATGATTATTCGAGGCACAAACTCGGATTCGCCCAAAATGGCTGGAAAGGACAACGAGACGAGGACGTTCTTGGGCTCTGGTAGGTTCCAAGTCCAGCTGGTTCTTGGAGTGATTGTGGCTGTAGTTTCCATCATCGGAATTGTCGTGGTTTCGGTGGAGTTCTCCCGGTGGTACTGCGGTGACGATGGGGTAAGTAACTAATTACTATATGTCTCGGTGTCCTATGCACAGTATTCACACGCCCACACTGCTTATTAGTGAAGTCTTTGCCCTTGACTTTGCTCATCGTTTGGCCACTTCAAATGCAAATCAGCTGATTTTTATCGACCTATTTTCGGTAAATCATTGGCGAACAACAAAATGCAGTAGATAACCAACCGTTTGGGTGGCATGCAGTTGGAGTATTAAACATGACTGTTAAACATGTTGTTTCATTGTTTTACCCACTTAACACAGGTTGTGCGGGACGTACAACAATTATTTTACTTTGCATAAAAGTAGAATTTCACAATTTTATAGAAGCAAAACAACGATATTATTAGACAACATTGTACTTTGGTTAGCATACCAAAAAAGAAACATTCACCGATTTATATAGATGGTGATGGTAGAAACATACCGTTAAAATTATTTTGCCCGATTGGCTGTATTTATCCAGAAATGAGGAAAACTAAATTTGACCAAAAACCATTTCTGATAGAGGAGATCAGTTTAACGACGGTTAATTACCGTATCTCTTGATATTTTTTCCAATGAATCTGCAATTTGTTTGGGCCAAAACCAAAGTACGAAGTTGTCTTTAAACCGTATTGATCTAATTCTTATCCTTTGGACCCAATGCCGACAAAGTTTGCAGTTATTCATTGTGGCAATTGTTATCGCTCCATATAGCTATCGCTGGATTACTGTGTGGAAGGCTGCTAAAGTCAAACTATTGATAAGGCATGGTCTTGAAATAGGCAATGGCCATTGCCTCATTGACACATTATGTATGTCATCACTCACAAGTGAAGCAAGTATGGGAGCAAGGGAACAACCTCTCGAGAGGAGTATAGGGGGAAGTGTCGTGGCAGCATTGGAATGCCCTTATAGGTACACTCCCCTGAATAGAATCAAAGTTTAGGCCTATCACAGCGGTGCCGAGACATTCAATTTACCTGAGTGTTACAATGTGAATATATGAATGCAGGTTCTATAGGGATATTTCATGCATGTGGCATATAAATTACCGGTACCTCCGGGGTTGTATGCTTGTGGTTCTTAAAGTGTCATCCATTCAAAACTTTTCAAAATAGAATCCATGCAAACTCGAACATGAAAACTTATCCCCCCCCTGGAAAATCCTGGATCCGCTCCTGTATTTTATCCGCCACAAGTCATTTTTTGTCATCTTATAAATTCAGGTCATTCTTTTGGCTGTGGCGAGCAGTTTGCAGCAGTTTATTACTTGTACAAATTAAATGTACATGCGAACAAATTCGAAAAGTTATTCATCGTGGGAGATATAAATGAATAAAAATGACTGTTGTCACACGATGTGGTCAACGGTAGAGATCGCAGTATAATTATTTAAATTAAATATAGGTACAAAATGCAAATTAACAGGTAGCCTATAGGTGCATCATTGTGAGCAAGAATGCCAAGATTCCTAATAGTCATGTGTATGCTGAAAATTGCCCAGTGTGTCTAAGCGTGTCCATCACTTTGTCTCTTTTACAGTATGGACTGGTGTTTGACGCTGGTTCGTCCCATTCCTCCATGGCCGTGTACAAGTGGCCAGGGGACACGACAAATGGCACGGGTGTGGTATCACAGTTAGCATTCAACGATGAGTGTGGTGAACTAGGCAAGTTCAGTCAAGTCTATAATATAAAGATAGCGAAGAAAGGCATCATGAGATCGTCCAGGGGCCAATTTCATAAAACTGTTAAGAACCAAATTTTTGCTTAGCACAAAAATGTATCGCCCAATAAAACAAAACACCATTGAAATTTCCATTTGATATTCATTGTCAGCGAACAACAGCCAAAGAACAATCACGAGTGATACACAACACGTGGACATTTTGGTTACACGAAATCATCTCCAGTTTGATGTTATACGAATACAGGCATCTCGTCGTACGCTGAAGACCCATCTGAACTGAAGCCCGGCTTGGAGAAATGTCTTGATTCGGCCAAGGACGTGGTACCAAAGATGAGCAGACCATATTGTCCTGTGTATCTAGCTGCCACGGCTGGCATGAGGCTGCTGAAGTGAGTATGGAATGAGTTGGTATAAAACCAAGAGAATCGTTGGGGAAATAACAAATCAAACTCAAAGTACGGACCTATCAAGGATAACTCCTATTCACGAGGTCCCGAAATTTATCCAAACCAGGCGGCGGCAACGTAAACCTAAACGAAATTAACCAACAAAAAGTTCACGACAGAATAGAAATGTATATATACGAATTTCGGTATCGGGCAGTATAATATTGAAGTAGGAGGATTTGTTCATGACTTCTAGTGACGACGACATACATTTGTATTTTGTTCTGTCCGATAGCGAGACAGACCCAGACAAGAGTGATGCCGTCTTGGGAGCTGCCAGGGAAACCATTCGCGAATCGCCCTTCGACTTTGAGGACGAGGTGAAGCAAGCCGGCATACTGAGCGGAAAGAGGGAGGGGTACTCCTCCTGGATCTCAACAAACTACCTCGCTGAGCTCCTAGGGGTGGTAGGACCTTTGCATTTACTTCTTAATCCATTCAGTACTTCACAGTTATATACTTTTGGTAACAACATTGAAATGTTCTATACTAGTTTGAATCCATGGTTGAAGTATATAGTGTACTATTATGTAACATGCACTGTGCCAAGCATTTTAGCAAGGGGTCGATTTCACCAAACTCTTCGTAACTTACTTTCAATCGTATGAGCTATGATGCATTGAAGTCCAACGTAGGATATAGGTCACCTGCGACGGTTTATCCTTCGTAAATCGAGTTACGATCGATCGCAGGGCTTCGTGAAATCAACCCTAGCATACCCCAAATACCGTCTTGGGATCGAACTTTGGCTCCCGATTTCAGATTCATTTTCAAGTAAGACATTAAAACCAGGGGGCCATTAATTGGCGACATGTGTTTAAAGCCGAAATAATAGAAATAAAAGCTTCAACTCAAGCGTAACCCTTGGATGATGGAGACGGAGCTAGCTGGAGATTTAATTAGGCTTAGGAAAGGGCCTTTTACCTGGGGCTAATTTCATAGAGCTGCTTAGCACACAAAAATTGCTTAGCACAGAAATAGCTTGTCCAATATTACAAACCACCATTGAAAATTCGATTTGATATTCGTGGTCAGCCGTCAGCGAACAACAGCCAAGGAACAATTGCAAGTGTTACACAACACATGAAAAATTGGTTGTTAATCCTGTTTTTAAAAAGACAGAAATGTCATGCTTAGTAAATTGTTGTGCTAAGCAGCTCTATGAAATTGACCCGTGATGTCTCACTCACACCAAAAGTATAAGTTAACCAGCGGTCTTGATTTTATTTCCTTCCGAAGACGCCTGTTGCAGACACCATTGCCGAAGCACTCTGGGGTACACCACTCCCCCTTCTGCCCACCTTGGGAGCGCTGGACCTCGGCGGTGCCTCAACTCAAATCACCTTCGCCCCCAAGGACCCCGGAGCTGTGCCCGGCGAGAACAAAGTCAAACTTCGCCTTTACGGAACGGACTACGAGCTGTACACGCACAGTTTCCTGTGCTACGGTATCAATGAGGCCCGCAGAAGAATGGAAGCAAATTTAATCAAGGTCACATCATTTCTTAATCAAAGAATTCCTTATTCAATGTCATCATTTGACGCATTCATTCACGGTCGTTTCAGACTTACTAATATAGCAAGAGAGTATACAGAATATCATAGCATAAAAATCCGATGACAAACTACGGAGCTCCAGAGGCGTCATCTGATTTACTCATTCGAATATCGGGATGCAGTCATCTGATTAAAGGTAGTACTTTGGTTTTGTCAAAAAAGTACAGATTCATGGGCAAAAATATCAAGTCACAGTCATCAGTGAAAATTTCAGTCCCATACGGTGCCCACTTTTTGAGAAAATCGTGAAAAACGGCCACAGTTTTTCTTAAGTCTTTTCTCTTTTATTTTTGATCTTTTAAAAGATCAAAAAGATTTTCGGTCGTTGTTTTACTAATTTCTGGATAAATACACCATTTAGGCGGGAAAATGTTAACGGTAGGTTTCTATCAGCACCATCTTCATACCCTGAAAGTTACACGTCAATCTGTGAAAATTTCTGTTTTGGTTTCTTACCAAAGTATGATACTACCTTTAACTCAAGATCTCTGGGAAATAGGAGGCCTCTCCGGTGCTCCGTATGTCAACCAGTCACTTTACCTTTGATAAAACACTGTTTGATGAAGATTAATCTGAATGCCAAAAGTTCATAGTTATCCGCTGTCTCTATATCACAGGATTCTAATTTCTCGGATGTGACCGAAAATCCTTGCGCTGTTCTAAACCACACTTACACGGTGAACGGCGGCTATCTATGGAAAGCTCCATGCAGTACCGGACCCCAGGCACTAGCCGGCTGGGGGTCTGAAGTCACCCCAGCCCCTGAGGTGACGGGACAGCCCAAAGCGATGGACACAATGGAGTACGGACTACTGGGCACTGGGGACCCAGCTCGGTGCCTCATTGAAACACGGAAACTCTTTGACTTCGACGCTCCCTGCGCCAACGTACCGTGTTCCTTCAACGGGGTACACACGCCGAAACCATACGGATCATTTCAGGTCAGTCCTGTGGGCTACAGTCCCACTCCAAATTTGGCTGGAAGCGTTCAAGATACTTTGATTAGCATGACTGTGCTTCCCCACTTCCCCCAAACATCCATACTAAAAGAAAATTACATTCGCTATGGAATTCCGTATTATACTGTTAAGTGTTAGCTCTTCCTATTAAACCCGTACCATATCTCATTATTATTATAATTATGACAATGATGTGATTTAGGTTACACCGTATAAAGAGCCATTGGGGCCGTCCATAAAGTACGTACGAACGAAATGCCAACTTTTTTGACCCCCCTCCCCCTCTGTACGCATGGCGTACGAAGTGGTCCCAACTCCCAACCCCCCCCCTCCCCCCCTGTACGCATACGCATTCCACATTAGGTTTTTCACTTCTCGTGGTTCCTTGCTTTAGCATCATTAAAATGTCACAGTAATCAGGGTCGGTACCGACTCGGTACCGTTATTGGGATGTCACTTTCAAATTCTGAAATGAATGACTAAAGTTTTACAGGTTTTTTTTTTATACATTTACAGATGTATTTTACTATTTTTTATTATGTTGAATAAGAAAAAACAGGAAAAAACAAAACATTCCCGGTGCTTTTTTCACGTTTTTTCCCTCTCTTTTCGCGCTATAATGCTATGCAAATGTTTCGTTTGCGTACGGTACGCATTGGCCTGAACCCCCCTCCCCCCTGTACGCATGGCGTATGCATCGGTAACAACCCCCTCCCCCTCCCCCCTTCGTGCGTACGTACTTTATGGACGGCCCCATTTAATTCGGCAAAAGCGATAACTGAACTCTCACACGCTGGAAAAGCACACGCCATACTAACCAGAAACCTTCCAATTCTTCTTTACGCTGCCATCATCAGGCATTGAGTGCTTATGCTCACACCGTACGAGGAATCCAGGCCCCAGGAAATGCGTCTCGATATGAACTGGAGACGGCACGAGAAGCTTACTGCAAGAAGACAAATGAAGAGGTATATTCCAACGACACTATTATTAATAACCTTTTATCATAAGATGACGTTTCGGGGAGTCTTTGGAGAACCGGTCTTGAGTCAACAGCGCACGCGCAAACAATGCATACAATGCATGCGCGCGTTGTTTTTAGACTGGTTCCCGTCCCAATACATAAGTGACGATAGACGTCAGGAGACTACTGTAGGGAACGGGAACCAGTCTAGCGTTGTTTTGCGCGTGTTTGCGTGCGCGCGCGCTGTTGACTTGAAGACCGGTTCTCCAAAGTCTCCCCATGCCAATTACTATCGTCTTGCAAACAGTCATTGAAATGTTATATACATGTACTTTGATGTCATGTCATTAGAAGTTGCAAATTAGGTTTGCCCCCGACGTGGTTGAGCACTGTATCCTCGATGCTTGTTGAGTGCACATGAAAAAAATCATGTGCTGGCTCAGGTGGGATTCGAGCCCACAACCTAATGCTTGCTAGTGCAGATGCCTTACCGCTAGGCCACTTAGCTATAGCTTGGGTCAGCGGGGTGAATCGAATCCAATATCGCGGCGGGTAACGCAATTAATTATGAATATTAATGATTGTGATATTAATGATCGGGAGATAGATAATATGCAAATTAGGTTCTCACTTTAGCTACCATTAACTGACATCAGAATGACCCGAGCGTGAGCGTATATCAAATTGTGTTCACAGGCATTCAGGCCCAGGACATTTTCAAGAAGAAGATAAGCATTCCTCTAAATTCAGTTTTAACATCATTGATTTTCTTGGGAATTGTATTAAAGACACACACCAGAAGAATAACTTATGTGCTACCGAAGTGTTCCTTTTATATGCAGGGTATGCCTATACTTGATTGCCTCCAAATTGTCTGTAACAATTTACATCATGTGACATGACCATTAGAAGGCTATAAATCCATTTGAAGTATGGTCTTATTCCCGCCTCAGGTCGAAGCTTGGCCTGGTAAGATGAAGTACAAGCTGGAGTACTGTTTCCAGTCTACGTATCTGATAACTCTTCTGGATGCTTACGGTTTTGATGACAGTAACTGGGACCTGGAGTTCAACACAACGGCAAGTCATTATGTTTGCAATAACAAAGCACCCGACCTTAATTGGCGTCGGTTTCACCTTGGATTATGATGCTACGTCCCCGGTAGCCTTGATAGATCTCGAGGGTTCTCCTTTGATTCTAGGTGTACCAAGAATAGCTGTCTTCGGAACGGAAGTTTCACCTTTTTGCCCCTTTTTTTCTCAACCACGGATGACGTTAAATGTATATATAGTATCATACTTTGGTAAGAAACCCAAACAGAAATGTTCACAGATTTACCTATAACTTACAGGGTATGAAGGTGGTGATGGTAGAAACATGGTGTAAAAACCGGTGTATTTATCCATAAATTAGTAAAACAACGACCGAACATCTTTTTGATCTTTTAAAGGATCAAAAATAAAAGAGAGAAGACTTCAGAAATCATGTGGCAGTTTTTTCACTGTTTTCTCAAAAAGTGGGCACTGTATGGGACTGATATTTTCACAGAAGACTGCCACTGTATCTTTCTCGATATTTTTGCCAATGAATCTGAAATTTCTTTGACAGACACTAAAGTATGATATAACATTTAAGGTAGATTATGCCAGAATTGCATAATGATCCCTTAAATCAATACTTCTACATCCGAACACCTATTTCAAAACGCATCAGATCATTCTGATGAAAACGTGAACACCGATTTATTGACGAAACCTTTCTTAAATTGTGTTTTGTCAATGCTTTTCCTTTATACAATAGAAACATTAGCAGCAGTGTGTCATACTTTTAACTCTGCCCTTTTTTCAGATCAATGGTGTGAATCTGGGCTGGGCTCTGGGCTTCATGACGGAGTTGACCAACCGCATCCCCGTGGAGGCGTCCTGCGTTGGCATATCTCCCGGTGCATTTTACGCTCTCGTCGTCCTGCTGGCCATCTGCTTACTGGCAGGAGTTATCATCATCTTGCTCGCTCTGATTCGGAGACGGCAGCGTCACACGGGCCATCGCTTGCAGCGCGTAAGTCAGACTGATGCCTGACGATTCCACTGATTACTTCAGATTAGACACAATGCAAAGTACGCTGGGCCTAGACATGATTTCATATACATTTTCTCCTCCAATCCAAAGGCAAAGCCACTCCTATAAGTTAGAGGCTATAGGATACAAAACGCAGAATAAAACCAAACTTAGTGGCAGCTAGTGTTGTACATGTACTCGAGATCAAGACCATGGTTCGAGACCGAGGGAATAGGGGGAAACAGAATAAACACATCCGAGTCCCTGTCCGATTCCACCCGACTCAGAGTCCGGCATGCATAATGTACATAATAAACATAACAATTCAAAATCACACAATTTATTCCCTATTTAAAGAAAATATTCACTGGTTCAAAGAAAAACAGCTTTATATGAATTAGTAGAGAGACCTGAAACTTATGTAGGCCCTACTGCAAAGTGGAAATGGAGTGCTCATTCGAAAAACTCCCTCTTTTGTAATAATAGTTTATTTTGAAGTAAATACGAAGGATTTAAGAAATTGCCGAATTAAGGGTCCTTCACTTTGAAAACTCCGGGTCTGTTTGGTTTTATAGTATTTTTACCAACGTACCAACGCACTGTGTAGTTACATTGCATACATTGGCTAGATACATTATTGCTTCAGAATACTGCATCGTACTGGGTGTATACAACCGTAATGCGTATTTTTTTCAGTAAAAACTATTTGTTAAAACACAACACATCTGTTTTTTAGTGCAAAAACAATTAAATCAAAAGTTAATGAAAATCTTCTTTCTGTATAAGATATTCCTTTGTTCGTATAATAAGATAAGGTATCAGATAAATGGTGGCCTGTCCCATACGCTTCTCTTATAGTTCGACAAGTAAGAATGAAACGACGGTTTTATTCAAAAGTAATGGATTTTTGCCGTGTGTTATTTTCTCATAAACAAACCAGTGTGGGTTTCGTTTATATATATGCTGAGAAATAAGGTGAATTTCAATGCAAATGTTTGCACAGAACCAAACAGTACCTAAAAGAAGTTGGGTGGAGGTGTTTATGGCATTTAAGCGGGAATACATTTTTCGTCCGTTCACGGACTCATCAGCCGCTATAGATGGTATTGGTTTATGAGTTGCTTTGGAAATCTCATAAGATCGGGAAAAAAGCGTTTCTCCATTCAGATATAATGACCTGGATTTACAACCTAAATATGCTTACTGTTCATCGAGTATTGAAACCAAAATCTGTATCAATTAGGTCTTATCAATATGAGCAGTGGAAGAATGTTATTACTATGTGCATGGGTTGATATTATCAATATTGAAAGATGGATTATCTTTGTGTGGGTTGTGAGTTTGGCTCTGATGATTTCTCTGTGAATGTTCTTGGCTCTCTTAAAGGCAATGAAAGGGGGTTTCGGGAAAATCCTCCTTAAGATTTGATTGTCACGCTTGAGATAAGATGCCAATGTTTGAGAAGTCCTCGCTTGATATCAGTATGATTCATAAGTGAGACACTTTTTACGCTACATTTTGAAATATCTGAATTTATCGAGCTGCAACTTGTACAAAAATGTTGTCGCAGATGTTCCCCATTTTCATGGGCGAAATTCCAAGTATAGCGTCACTCGCAACGCGTGAAAGCAACCGAGTAAGCGTCATAAAGACTACACTAGAACAGCATGCAGGAGACAATATTTTTAAGGTAGAGAATGAAATTTCTCCCTCAATAATGAAGCTATTGAGCTGAGATCTGTACAAAAATGTAGCCGCAGATGTTCCCTATACAGGATGTGCCAGATTTCAAAGCCATTTTCATGGGCGAAATTTCAAGTATACATGTATAGCATCACTCGCAATGCGTGAAAGCAGCCGAGTAAGAGTCTAAAAGACTACACTAGAACTGCATGGGAACATCCACGGCTACAATCTGTACAAGTTTCACATCGACTGCCTCAATATTCAGAGAGTAATTTCCAACTCTAGCACAAAAATTAACCAAAATACTGTTCCCCGGTGGCCATTAAATGCAAACACGGCTGTGTTTTCGTAGTACAAGGTACGCTATACTTGAATTTTTGGGAATGAAAATGATTTTGAACTGGGGCAAAACTGGTCCTGTAGGGAACATTATTTTACGGCTATACAATCTGTACAGGTTTCACATCGATTGCCTCAATATTCAGAGAGTAATTTCCAACTCTAGCACAAAAATGAACCAAAATACTGTTCCCCGGTCGCCATTGTAATGCAAACACGACTGCGTTTTTGTAGTACAAGTCATGCTATACTTTGATTTTTGGGAATGAAAATGATTTTGAACTGGGACAAAACTGGTATAATCCTGTATGGAACATCCACGGCTACAATCTGAACAAGTTTCACACCGATTGCGTCAAACTTTAGAGAGTAATTTCCTAAAAATGAACCTGACACTGTTCCCATGCCGCCATTGAATGACGGCATGGGAACAATCATATAGGGTATAATCCTGTAGGGAACATCCACGGGTAAAATTTGTGCACTGTTTCACATCTAAAATGTGAACCGTGTTACTGGAAGTGAAATGGTTCTGTACCTTGTATTTGAATTGCCTCATCTTGCCTGGGAATTGACGGAAATCCAGATTCCTTGCCAGTGAACAGTTATCACGGATGTCGGCTTGCTTAACAGCTATAGTGAGCTACGTTCCGCACCATTGACATGCAGTTGAACCCGCCACGCCTATTGAACATAATGGATAGTACCGAACGAAAATGAAGCGCAGTTAGCATGGAAAACCCGGCGGGGTGAAATGTAGGTACAGACAGCTTAAAAATAGAACTTACCTGCCATCCATAATTATGAGGGACATCCAATCAAGCAGTAACAAACGGGATGAACTATTCTGTCGGTCGGCAATACGTCACATTGTTTAAGTACAATGTATAAGTCCATCACTCCCGCGCAAAGAATGAACGAATTCAGGCTCACATTAGCCTCATGTCCTTCACCGAAACATTGTTCAAAGATCATCATAACTGCGATTGCGTGAACATTGATGGTTTTTATTAAACTTGTTACGTGGAGACCGTGACCTACACACTACTGATAAACAAAGTGAGTGCGGTATGTTCCTTTATGTCAGTAATCATTGGTGTCATCCAAACAATGCACATATCAAGGATGCATACAATGCTTCTCTCCTACCCAACTTGAGCTAGGATCGGCTGATCACAACCTTATATTTTTACTCCCGAAATACCGACCTATTGTGCAGCGCAACGAACCACGCATAGTTGATGCAAGAAGTGGTCTGCTGAAGCCTTAACTAGCCTACAAGAATGTTATGCATGCATATATTTGCCTGTTTTCATTGCCTACTAGAATATTCATGAGCTCACGGACATAGCGAGCTGTTACATCACGTTTTGTGAGGTCACTTTAATCCCAACTAAAGGTTAAACGATAGCAACAAACCGTGGATCACCAAATCAGTTAGAGCTTATAAACAAGAAAAAAGGGAGTTTTCGAAACAGAAATCAGAACTAAAGGAAATGCAAAACAATTAAATCACGCCATTTGTATACAAACAAAAGGTGGAACACTTCACGAACAATAACATGCAGCAAGTATATGGAACGGTTTACGTATGATGAGTTGCTACTCAAAGCCTAATAATTATATAGCGCCTCTATCGGTCAGTATAAACGGCCTAGCAATCCTGCGAGCTATTGGCCGATAGGGGGCAGTGTCTTGACTGTCTTGGGCCCTTTTCCAAACCTCGGCTCCGGCTCAGGCTCCGGCTTCGGCACTGTCAGCCATATGCTGAAAATATAGGTTCTGGCTTTTCAATGAAGCTGAAGCTCTGTCTTCTTGTTAAAATTAGAGTATTTACTTCCAAGCCATAGCAAAAAGATGATATTTTGATACCCTTTATTTTATAATGGTTTCAAGAAATGGAGCTGGAGCCGGAACCTGAGCCGGAGCCGAGGTTTGGAAAAGGGCCTTGGACTCATTCTGTGCTGAGCAATCATTCAGGGTTGGTTCAGGGATGGTGATGTTACAGAAAGCTAAAGTGATCACGGCGGCGTGTAATAATTTCAGAACAAAATATCAACAATAATTTTGGTCACTGGTTTTAATCTTTGCTGGATAAATACAGCATTTCAGGCAGAAACATTTTAACAGTATATGTTTCTACCATCACCGTCTTATATACCATGTAAGTTATAGGTAAATCTGTGAACATTTCTGTTTCGGTATGCTACCAAAGTATGATAGTACCTTTAAAGCAAGATCATGTTGTCCTGTTATACGGAATCAAGCCGACATTTTCTAGGGCTATTTGCAGTTTATTAACAACTGGGTTTTCAAGACACTATGATTTACATTATTCTCCATATGCCAACCACCACCCCATTCCAAGCCAGCTCGTTATTAAAGACCTTAATATACCGGGGTTTTATAGCCCGGTCTCAAAACAAAATACAGAGATAATATTTTGTAGTGAGTATCGGATAACGGTTTTTTTATATGGAGACAGCATAATACAACCACACATTAAAACAAAATGGACAGCAGTTTCTTAGGCTAATTAAAGTCGACACAAAAAAAAAAAACAATCTTGGCATTTATGGGTTTTTTTGTTTTTGTTTCGACCGATGCCCGTATGAAATGACACCACGTCTTTTTATAGCAGACCCAGGGGACAAGTAAACCCAAGGAATCATTAATATCCCCGGCTAGTCTTGATTGTTTCAGGCAAGTACAAAAGTCAACAGTAATATCCGGCTAAGAGGAAGACTGCGCACCGATCCCAGTGTGTTTGTAGACTGAGCAGGGTTTGTGTGTTTTCTTTCTTCTTCCTCCTCCTCAGTTGTCTTTTGTTTTACCCGGGGGATCTGGGGTCGATTTCACCAAACTCATCTTAGCTTACGATCAATCGTAAGACTTATGATGTATTGCAGCCCTACACTGATACAGTGGGTTTCTCCTAATTCGTAACTCGAGTTACGATGATCGTAGGGCTTCGTGAAATCGACCCATGGTATCACGACTGCGATCACGCCATACGTGCATAGAGCAAGCCGGACCATGCGAGACTGCCCCAGCCGGCCTTGATATTGAGTGAGGCTTCACCCGCTAAAACACATACCCAAGCCTAGAATTTAACGGAGGCCACGGAGGCCATGGCCTTCGTTGCCCTGGTTCTTGGCCTTGGTGCCCCTTCAAATATTTCCATAGACATTATGATTTTCCAATGGAAGTGCCCCTTGCAATGGAAAAGTGTCCTTACCCCTTTCAGAACAACCAAATTACAGACTTGCATCCCACTCCTAAAACCACACCAACAGACGGCTTAAAATCTTTAAATTAACGTCGGTTAAAGTCCCTTCTGTTCTGCAAATTGTCTTGTCTTGATACTTCCTATTCTGCCTTCTCTGAGTTAATGACAGAATAATAGTTCTCCCGCGACTCCGGCCGTAGAAATTTCATCTAGATCAGATCTTTGTGTGATGAGTAAAAATGGAAGATAAATTGCAAGAACATTATACTTTGTGGTTTGTTTAGCAAGTTCAGTTCATCTTACCTCTTCCAATTATGAGCATTCAAAAGAGATTCATAGAATCAAATGAAATCGACTGACAGCTCCATCAGATTAATGTAACCGCTCATCAGCAAATTATAAATTGCTTTCAATAGTTTGTAACCGTCCATGTTTTGTTTTCTATACCCTCCCCCCATCATTCGAAACATAATTCCTCCCCAAATCCTGACAGACTATTATTAATCTATCTTTTAATCTAGTGAGTTCATTATTAGGTTTACGACATACACGTATGCTCCAATTATCAATATTAAAAACATGAAATTGTAGACTCGAGTCTATACTTTCATGACTTTGACTCTCCAACCAAACCAAGAGAAAGAAGTTGTAGTCCATCGCAGCGTGCAAGTGGTTTGGACTTTTCTCGTCTCCTCAAAAAGATGATTCATTATTGCAAATCAATCATTCTAAATCTTTTGAAAAGAAAAAAAATAACGAAAGTAATGCTCCATTGCTGTTTTCAGTCTAGTTTATTGCAAAGACTGTAGGCCCTTTACGGCTACACGCGGCGAATGTACAATGAGTTTAGAAGTAGGCCAAGCCATATGGGGCAAGGAAACATCTTCATATTTAGTGGTTGATTTTATATTTTTTGGGACAAAATCATGATATCGTGAGATGTATATGGATTGGAGATTGTCAGCGTTGAAGGAATCAGGTTCATCTAGTATTGTTGTTGACTATTGAGCTTATATGGTGTAACATTGTGCATGAATCTGCCGTCTTACTTGGCTTGCAGTGAGGATGGGTTCCTTAATCACCCACTTCAATGGCTTACACGAAATGCATGCCAAACATATTGACTTTGAAATCACAAACGAGTGATGAATAATGACCGTCACCAATTATGGTTCCGCACAGAAATCCACAAATCATACATTGCTTTGACCATTTATTGCTATTTCACTGCATGCAGAGCGGTCTCAGCTGCATGCAAATTTTCCTCGTGCGTAATCGTTTTGCACAAAAAACGCAAGACACACTGTGATTATCTAAATCCATCGTCGATTGTCTTCTGATGTTCCATATGGAAACAAACGTGCACGGAACTGTGCAGTTTCTGAATAATGATCTATAATAGGAGGATAGGAGGAGGAAGATGCACCGGTGCTGGAAATCTTCACCTGCCTGAGAATTCAGGGGGATTCACGGGGGATAAGATGCCCAGCGCACGGTCGTTTGCACGAACCGATATCTCTTCCCAATGATAATCCCCTTAGCCTCCCTGCGAGATTTACGAGCGCTCCTCACCGGCCCCGCACGGAGAGGGGGGGGGGGGGATAATGTGGATGCGATGTCACTATCACGCTGTGTATATTGCAGAGGCATTGGCAGAGATACCGTTGCTAGGCAAGGAATATCTCCCGTGAGCATCAATCCATCAGAAATGGCTACACACGGCAGTCTCGTGTTCGGGCACGTGTTAAATTATCACGGGACATTACACTTTTTATACGCCTGCCTATGGAGAGTGCGAATGGGCAAGTTGATGGAACTTGGAACTTGGGAGATGAGAGAGCAACATTCACTGTTTTTAAGCTGTGAGTTTGTGCATTGAATACCTTCGCCTTTTCTTTAAGGAGAGGAGCGTACTGGATTGTGTAAGCGCCCGTGGTTGTTTCAATCTATTTAAAAAAAAAAAACTTCCACGTGGAAAGACGCTTTTTCTACTATTGCCTCCCAAAACTGGATATTGTGTAATATAACTGTAATCATTAAAAACAAATCTACCAGTCATGTCTTGTTTGTTTTGCTTGTACGGCGATGGTATATACTGGTCGTGATGGTAGCATGCATGTCTTCTGTGTAAACACGCGGCTTGTAAGCGACATGATGTTCCTGTGTTCTGTTTATCTCACGACGAGGTTTAGGGAGGGCTATCATCAGCGATAAAGGGATTTTTATGATCTAAAAACAGCTCTCTGATTTCACGATCTTGTCCCCGTTGTGCACTAATGAAGCAGCTGATGATGTTTCTGGTTCATAATGCATGTACTAGTCTGACAACTCGATTGTATCGTCGTTATGAGCTGGCATAAAGATGTTAGCCAAGGTTTGTGAGAACCACCCACCGATGCGCGTTGACGTTTCCCATACTTATTAAAGACTACAGGGTGTGCGGGGTTTATGTTCAAGGTTATAGACTCATGAGGATGTGGACAAAATGTTCCTTTTCCTTGCTAGGCAATGGCTTCTGCCCATCAACTGGCTTGTGTTGTGCTTGTTTTTGCCAGTGTTACCGACCGTCAATGGCATCCAGGTTACGATCGGAGTCCTCAGTCCGTGGGACGCCCTCGGCCCGAGCATCTTCCCCCTCTTGGGGTTACGTACCGCAGGCGCCGTCCCACTGGCTCTGGAACACATCAGAAACGAAGGAATAATGGGCAACAACACCATCGGCTTTGTGTACCGCGACACGAAATGCGAGACCCCACGCTCCATCGGCTCGGCCGTGGATCTGAACCTGACCGCCGGCGTGCACGCATTCATCGGCCCGCCTTGCTCGGAGTCCTGTCGGAACGTCAGATATCTCACAGCCTACTGGAGCACGCCTCTCATATCCTGGTTCTGTCCCGAAACCCCGGCAGTGGCGACCGATGACACCTACGAGTCCTTCGCCAGGACGTTTGTTCCTTTCTCCAGCATCAGTGACCTTCCTGGCACGGTGATGAAGCAGTATAACTGGGCATCGGCATCCGTCATATATGCCGAAACTTCACTGTGGAAACCTCTTGCCGAAGCCATCTTGGCTAAAATGATTAATTCTGCCACTGGTATCTCTAACCTCCAAAGCTACGAGAAACCGATTGATTTACAAACCGCTGTGTCTCTATTGCAGGAGGTGAAACATGTTTCTCACGGTAAGTACCAAGTAGGCATGTATACACCATTCCTTCTTTGACTTGAACTTGATTTCAACCTATACTGCAAAGCACAAAATAGACACCATCACAGAACAATGTTCATAGGGAGGAAAACTACACCCTAAAATGGCCGCTTAAAGGTAGTATCATACATTGGTTTTTGTCAAAGAAATACAGATTCATGGGCAAAGATATCACGGACGATACAGTAATCGTCAAATCTGTGAAAATTTCAGTCCCATACGGTGCCCACTTTTTGAGAAAACAGTGAAATACCACAGTATTTCTGAAGTCTTTTCTCTTTTATTTTTTAAAAGATCAAAAAGATTTTCAGTCGTTGTTAATTTCTGGATAAATACACCATTTCAGGCGGAAAAATGTAACAGTATGTTTCTATCACCACAATCTTTATACCCTGTAAGTTTTACGTAAATCTGTGAACATTTCTGTTTTGGTGTCTTACCAAAAAGTATGATACTACCTTTAAGTTCATCCATAACCATAATCAGCTTAAATAATCTCCAACCAGGTTCAATGACGTTTTCCTCCATTGAAATCTGGAATCTTGGACATCTATCGTGCAAAATTAATATACAAATAGTTTCTTTTTAAATGTCACCATTTAGTGAGCTTTTGTGTCTGTGGTGATATTAAACACGGGTCATTTTTATTAAAAGCTACTGATGCTTAACATTGCGTGACATGACGTGACAATGAATGTCATTGTTGCTGGGATCTCACGAGAAACATAGCCCCTCTTTTCAAACATTGGTTTCGGCTCCTGGCTCAGGCTTTGGAGCCATTTCTTACATTCAGTTTTAAGGTATCAGGCAAGAAAATAATTACAGGCTTTTGGCTACGGCTTATTTTAGAAGCAGAATACTCTGTTTGAATCAAGCAAACATGACCGACGTCAGCTTCAACGAACATTTCAAGAAGACTGACAGATAGCTATGAGACATAGCCGGAGCCAATTTTTTCAAAATTTCAATAAGCCTCCTAGGGTGTCCCCAAAACGCAACACTTTGTGTCGAGAACTATTATATGAAAAATAAACTGTTATCACTTCAAGATTCATATAATATGATACAGCCATGTCTTGGCTATCACCATGAAGAATTTGAGCACAATTGGACTGAAATCTATAAGACTGAATCACCCAACCTCAAAACCCACTTTTCATTTTTCTTTCAATACACATTATGTGTGTATTGATCACGTATTCTGGAATACTGCAAATTTGTTTTTAAAGAGTATACTCTTCAATCTTGCTTTCCATCTTTAACCTTCCCAGACCTGCGCCTTTGAATGGTATTATTCAGATACTGTGCGCATTATAAATGCTCTATTACCATCATTATTATTATTATATTTACTGTTTTAATTGGTCATATTTTTGCCAATTTCTGCCCGATTTTGCTTAAATTCTACATGGTGATAGCCAAGACATATTGTTGTATCATCAGTAGCTGAATCTTGAAGTGATAGGACAGTTTAATTTTAAACACACTGGTGCGTTTTTTGGGGACACCCTGTATATTATGACACTTAAAATCAAAATGGCAACCGGACGAGGTTTGTGTCATGTCGAAGTCGTCTCTTCGGAGGATGGATATACGTTGAGATGATAAATTGACGGTTTCCAGTGCACTTTCACTGAAGACCTGCTGCGTGAAAAATGTATCTAAAAACCCCATCTACGGATTGATTTTAATTACAGTGGGACCTTCCCAGTAACGACGCAATGTATGTGTTTGTTTCGTCAGATGTCTTATTAGAAAGCTCGTAACTTTAGGGAATAACAGGTTCAATTTATCACAAAATACAATCCCTTTTCCCCCTAAGGAGCCGCACTACTGGCAAGACAATAAACACGATGTCATATATTCCACAATATCCATTTAAGTCTCTTAAAAGGTTCCAGAAAACAGCGACGCCACGAAATGACTAAGGAGCTCTCTGATCGGATGCCAAGGCTCCGGTTTGCACTCAGAAACCTTGTTTTTGCCATTGTGCCTATAACCTTATTCCCATCTGACGTCAATTGGGGTCCATTTTTGTGGATTGTCAGTGATCTGGCTGATCGTTGGAGGGGTCACGACCTTTGAGGAGGACGAGCAGATCTTCATGCTAGCCGCAGACTACTTGGGAATGACCAGCGGTGACCAGGTCTTCCTGCGCATTGAACTGTTTCCGGATCCGGGTCACAGGACTCCTTGGGCACCGGTCCTTGTCACGAGGAATATCACCATGGACGACCAGGAACCAACGGAAGCCTTGCTGAAACAAGCTTACGAATCTCTACTCATTCTCACATACAGGTATATGAAGTCTTCATTATGAGAAGAAATCATTTCATTTATTTCTTATGCTTAGAGTTAGGAGAGCCTGACGCATTTCGATCCTAGCAGGATCTTTATCCAAGGCTAGTTTATTACTAGTGTATCACTTGTTGTATTATTTATTTGTTATGGTAGTTAATTTGGGCCAAAATTATTGGACAGGCAAACTGACATGGAAAAAAAACTGGACATGACACACAGAGAGCCATTTGCAGACGATAAGGAAGGATCTTTACTTGTTAGTGTTGGGGGAGAACGCCCAAGAAATATTATATAACGTAGAAACATATATAATGCCTATGCTACATGGGTATACAGACGAATCGAATCCACATACTCCACGCCGGGATTCGAACCGGGAACCCTGCCGTGATGTAAGCCTATAGGCAACAACCACCATAACGGCAAGCTTATACATTTCCCGACGTAAACAACTTCTGAATTGATTTTGTTTTCAGAAACGTTTACTATTTTGCATAAAACAAATCCATTTTGGCTTTAAATTCAGACTTCCACTGGATGGCAGACTCGATGAGTTTCTTAAGAGTGTACCGGCTGGTTTGGAGGCCCCAGAATTTGCTATCTACCCGAAAACACCTCAATTACAGGTAAGTTTGGTAGCTCCAAAATAATATTATTTGTTTAAAGTTAATACAATGTATCATACTTTGATTTTTATCAACGAAATACAGATTCATGGGCAAAAATATCAAGACCGATACAGTAACAGTCGTCTGTGAAAATTGCAGTCCCATACGGTGCCCACCTTTTGAGAAAACAGTGAAAAACAGCCACAGTGTTTATTAAGTCTTTTCGGTCGTTGTTTTACTCATTTCTGGATAAATACACCATTTCAGGCGGAAAAGTTTAAACGGCATGTTTCTACCACCACCATCTTCATACCCTGTAAAATATACGTAAATCTGTGAACATTTCTGTTTTTGTGTCTTACCAAAGTATGATACTATACCTTTAACGAGGTTTACGACAAAGGCCTACACTGTACTGTCTCGTACACGTTAGGCCTATGTAATGATTGATTATACGACTGATCACAGGGGTCCATTTTCATTAATAAGAGTTGAGGATATTGCTTAGCGATATTGATAGCGGGTGAGATAAAACTCATGTGCATAGGACTACATGTTTTTGTGAATACCTTGAGTGTTTTTCACCGTTTTCTCTAAAAGTCGGCACCGTATAGGACTGGACAATTTCACAGAGCTTATCTTTCTTGATATTTCTGCTAATGAATTTGCAGTTCTCTTAAAAAAAAATCTCTACAAAGTTTGAAGCTATATCTTTAATGAATGGTCAAGTTGCACAAACGAAATTTCACATATAAAAGAATGTGTTTGAATGTCTCTTCGATGTCATGTTCTCAGATGCACGCCAACCTTAGTTCCATTAATATCACTGTTAAAATGTATAGGCTTATATACTCCCTGATTATGTTATAGCAGTTTATGCGAAGCTGTTATACAGTGTGTAGGTGTAACATGATAGATAGGCCATTTCGGTCTTATTTTAGCTACAGTGGGCGCCTGGAAACAGATACGGAGAAAGGGACGCACACAGAAAATAATTATCGTATTCCACATTCAGCAGGATTTATACAAATTTGGCAAAACAGCACAGACTCCAAAATTACCAATATTAGGAATACATGTAATTTGTGTCCATACAACTTGTATGGGCGCGGCATTAGAGCCAATATTTTTAGGGGGCTAGAAGAGCCGTTATTTTGGGGAGCTAGACCCTTCTTCTAACACTTGCTTCTGCTATGTCCATTTGTGAGTAACAAAAAAATGCACGTTTTGCCCACACTTTGCCATATGAATTTGTGGTGTTCACATAAGCGTATATTGCTGCGAGCGCCCGTTTCCTGAACGAAAACACTTGTTAAAATGCCACTTTTTTCACCTGTTTTCACTCATAGGTTGAGAACCGCGCGGGCAATTTTCTGGGGGCGAACTGTTTCGGAAAGGGCATTTCCTTGCCAAGAAAATGATGTCAGTTATATTTTTCTATCAATTAAAAATCCACCGTCATTTTGAGGTTCAAAATGCGAAGTATTGCTTGTTTTCCTGTGCGAGCGCGCAGTTTTCGACACCCAGACATTTTAGATCAAGTGCCGATTCTTACTGGAGTATCGAATTCTTCCGGGGCAAACGGAATCGAATAGAAGAGATCCTCGCCTTTCCTGTGATATAAAAAGCTTTTTGATTGGTTGAAAAAAACCACCGTCATTTCTAAGATGAAAAAAAGGACCAATGACAACCATCGATCGATCTCCCATTGTTCAGCCAACTCCGACCAAGTCCCATTGCTTTACACGTGTTTCACGATGGCTTACTCATTTTCGTCATCTGATTTCGAGGACAGATTTCATACATTTACACTACTTGTAAGTATTTGAAAATCTACTCAGTCTTTAAGGAATGAATCAAAGAGACATATGTACACTTTTTATTTCGAAAATCGATCTCTAAATAGTGAAAATTTGGATCCTAAAACACTTAAGTTTTGGGCTACGAATCCATCAGTCATGTTTATGACATTGTATGGGTGTATGGGGTCATACCATTTTAACCAGGGGATGGGATGTGTTACATGTACTTGTTTATTGTAATTAATGATGGGCTTGGGAAACGATTGATTCTATCATGGAGCTAAGAAGAGATATTCCTACTTGGTTTGATTATCAAATGGTGTGTGTTTTTTTTTGGTGGAGGGGCATTAGTTTTATGTCTATATTTAACTTAAAGAACTGTTCCTACTTTAAATCGAATATTCTTTTTCGTTTGTGTAGGTTTTGTTTCTGAGGCAGAAGCCGGCCAAAGGTGGACTACACTGAACAATGCCATCCTCAACTGATCAGAGCTTGATACATGTATATGAAAATGGACATGAACGAAGAACTCGAACATTTGGAAGTAAAACAGCAATAGTAATACTCTGTACATGGATAGATGGAGTTACTACAGAGTACACAACTTCCCATGATTTGACTCTATATTATAAATGCACGTCTTTCTAAACATAATTATTACAATCTCCATCAAGCTTCATGGTAATCTGAGCAGAGTTTTCACAACAAACGTTGGAGAATATGAACGACATTGAAAGAATAACAAAGTGGTACTCTCAAGCCACAAATCTTCGAAACCTGGAAGCAATGATTCAACTTGCGAAGAAATGAAATAGGGTTGAGCATCTTGCAACATTTCTTTTTAGAAAGAAACATACAGTATTGAACTTGAAGATTCTTGTTTTGTGACATTTTGCATTTTTCTTTAGTACTTGGGCCTACATGTATACTGAGATGAATGTTGTTGAGAAGAAATAAAATATTGAGCTTTATTTAGAAACCAACATCTCTCTGATTAAAATATTTTGTTTTTAAGATGTGTGTAGATGTAGAGTAATGAATGCTATGCATGCAATGACTTGTAGGCCATGCTTCTTATTACCCCTCGTGGTTACATAATGCTCATTGATCCCCTTGTGTATGAATGGAACTGGCCATGTCCTATTTCATGGTCAAACGCACAGCTACACAGGGTTTGGGTTAATCCGATTAAGCCACCCTGACTCTCCACTGAAGACTGTACATGCCAGAATTAAACCCTGATCTTAAGTGAACAAAAGTGGGGGTAACAAATTCATATGTTGTTCGTGTAATTGGCGCGTAAAAATATAATACCTGAAAAGATCGAGCATTTTCCAGCGCGGGTGGGGAACTTTATAGACACAATGTTTGAGGGCTCAAGCCACCCTAGTCCCATCCTACCCGGTAAAACCAGACATGTACCTGTGCATGCATACATTTCCCTGTGGGCACATCCAATTCGTGAACTCTGTACAATAGCAAACTAATGTACGGTATTATGTAGTATAGCCCCTTAATTCATGCAATCCCTGTACCTGCACTATGATCAAACGTCAACCATGCTGAACCATGGGTCAGTATTTCCAGTCGCATCTTTCAACAGATTCCACCCATGTATTGCTTAAAGGCGCTACCTTGTGAGTCGAAACAAAATCCTTTCTCTTTGCTATGCCAAAATGCGCGTATGATGGATGTGCATAGTGAAGTAGCCGTTCAGTTAAAATATTACCTCGGCAAAATCACAGAGCAGTGTTCCAAAAGCTTTTAAAGGTACAGTAGTATCATACTTTGGTTTTTGCCAAAGAAGTACAGATACATGGGTAGAAATGTCAAGAAAGATACAGTCGTAGTCATCTGTGAAAATTTCAGTCCCATACGGTGCCTACTATTTGAGAAAATCGTGAAAAACGGCCACAGTATTGTCTTTTCTCTAGTTGATCTTTTAAAAGATCAAACAGATTTTCGGTCGTTGTTTTACTAATTTCTAGATAAGTACACCATTTAAGGCGGAAACTAAAACGGTAGGTTTCTACCAGCACCATCTTCATACCCTGTAAGATATAAGTAAATCTGTGAACATTTCTGTTTTGGTTTCTTACCAAAGTATGATACTACCTTTAATATGATGATATCGAACATCATTATTTTCGAAATGTCACTTGCATCAATAAATTCTGCATGTCAGTGGAAATATTTATATATTGGTGGTTGGCAACAGAACTTGTATACAGAGTAAGCCTATAATAAACCGCGATGAAGATGTTTTAGTAAAACGAAACATTTTGTGGATTTTGATCTGCATATAAACATGATGCATTATTACTTCTATTTTTGTTTCATCGGATTTACCTACATAATCAACGTCTTAATGATCCGTGTCTATTTTTGTCTTCTGCCAGCCAAGCATCATGTCTGCATTTCTGTATGACTCTATCATACTATTTGCATATGCGGCCAGAGAGGTTGTCGAAACCATGGATTATATGGCTGGTGATTACACAAGATCCAATGTGACATTTGATGGTAAGTTCTGTACTTTATTCCTTTTTTTCTTTCGGATGTATTTTGGGAAATATCCTTCTTAAGATCCAGCAAATCTTTCAGGATTAAGGCCTCTTTTACGACGCCATTATGATGATAAATGCATCTCTGTTTCCTAATTGCTGGATGGCGGGAAATGTATAAGGAAATGTAAATGTCATTGTTTTTTTTGTTTTTTTTTCGCGGTTGAATTCACATCAGCTTCCTTCAACCGTTGTACAGTATAATACTACATAAATAGCTATAGGGCTTTAATAGTGCAATAGCTGCCATCAGTTGCGAGTTGAAGCTCCTGCAATGGGAGACTTTTGGAGAGTCGGTCTTGAGTCAACAGCGCACGCGCAAACCATGCTTGCGCAATTGTGAGCATGTGCGCGTTGTATTGCGCGTGCGTGCGCGTGCGCTGTTGACTCAAGACCGACTCTCCAAAAGTCTCCCATTGCTGACGTACCTAATCACCAATAAGTTCAAATACAGTGTATAGTATTACCAAGAATTCACACAAGGTGATTTTACATAAGCCTTCATCAACAACATCTATATCAACAAAGCATCATAAAACGGGATTGTCGCATATTTGCGCTCAAGATAATCATGGGTAAACTGTCATAAAACTACGAGAAGAATGTACGACTTTTAGATAGGACATGGGCTTATTAAGCTTGGATGAAATTATGATTATTATTCATATCCTCTAACCTCTTGTGGACCGGGTTGAAGTCCGGCTGGGTCCACAAGTGGATTGGTTTTCAGTCCCTGCCTGGCCTAATTCCGTGGGTTTTACCCAGAATATTACTCTGGGGTTTTCCTCCCACCTCTAAAACTGTATCTTCTTCTCATCATCTTTCCATAATAGGTTTCATCGGGCTTTCGAGCTACAGTGCCTATTTAGTGCGCTTTTGATGAATCCTTGGTGTCATTACCAGAAATAAATAATAATAATAAAAATTACAAATACTTTCATATTACAGTGTGGTTTTCTTTTAACTCTGCCAAATTGCAAGGGTAAAGGCCTAAATAATAACTAAATGTATTTTGAATATAGATTGAATTTATACAGTGTGTATTCATGTACCTGGGGGTCTATCTACTTTCATCTGAAAATGTCGTCAACCTGTCTCTTTTGTCACCCGTGAATAACTGTGAAAGACGCAAAAACGACAGGAACACAGCACTGTTCCCCCACGCATAGATAAATGCATTGCATGTACACTGTACGTGTAATCCAGTCAATGTTTTTTATTATCTCTATAACATTCTGGACAGTTAGCTTTTAAATTGATGTTATTTGCGTATAAGTCTTATTTTCACGTGTTACCGCCCACAGGAAAAACTGAATTGCTTTTAAAACTATTTATTCCAATTTTCTATCCTGGGAATCATTTCACTCTAACATTCAACACGAACATGGTGAATATTTTTATGCATAATCCCAGCCTACAGCATGACGTGCAAGTTGAAACACGACCGATCTAGCTCCGCCAGCCTCATGTGGGGGTGTTGAAAACATGAACGAAAAATATGTATAATGATAAAGTTGAAGTACATGTATTTTTAGGCATTTAATGAAATCGGGATATTCTATTCACGCAAATTCAATTGGTGATCTGAGGTGGTTTAGATATAGTTATTTAGAAGCGGACTTTTGCAATACCAGGGGTCGATTTCACGAAGCCCTACGATTGATGGTAACACGAGGTACGAAAAATAACCCATTGTATGTCGCACGACCTTTACGTGTGTGGAGCTGCAATGCATCGTAACTGATAATTGTCAGTTATTACGATGGTTTTGTGAAATCGATCCGAGTTGATGTTTTCACGGCACACGCAGTATTCTCATGACCTCGTGCGAGACGCTTTAGAAGGCTTAGCGGGATTCGAACCTGCGACTTCCTTGCTGCCTTAGCGTACGGTTCCCCACCAGACAAGTCACCCGATCACTGTTGGGTCGTACTATATATATACATTGAAGTACGTACGAATCCTTTACAATTGCCTGCACGCGGGATGTTGGACTATCTGTATTAAAGATGGACGTGAGCCTATAACTATAGCCTATAACTGCCTGATTAGAACACCACAAACCAGCTCATTGACTGCGAGATCAAGAATCCTGTGCATAGGCCTACATGTATTTGGAAAAACGTTTTTCACTGTTTCCTATAAAACCCCATTATGTATACGCACCACTAACATGAAACATGTTTTGATTATCGCGTGAGAACTTGACTACCTAATACTTGAACCCTCTGGATAGATCTGTTGACGAGTGTCCCTCTCGAAGCTCGCTGACAAGACAGGTGTAGCAGCTGTCTCAGTTTCACTGTACGGTCAATGATGGCACAACATCCAATCCCCACAACTCTCATCCTTCCTATCTCTTCAAAGCTCCTGATTCGTATCGTATATCTCTTGTTTCCTGAGAGGATACTAATCATGTTTTCAGTTATCATACACCATGCACCATGCACCATGCACGGATCATTTTCTTTTAATTATCACACGCGCTACACTCGAGACGCAATAGTTGGCAAATTCAAAACGCCACAAGGGAAATGCCGGTGCTAATCGGTTTAGCGTCTTTTGTTTCATCAAGTCTTAGATGTGATTCAGCGCCAATTAAGTGTACTCTTAGAAAATCTCTGCAGCTGTCTTTAACTGAAAAACACTGGGGATTAAACAAACACAGTAAAACCCAAGGGGGTATATGTATAACATCATCAATGCCAGCTCATAATCTCATGCAGTATAAATTTATATGACTTGATTGTTTAATATGAACAGCGCGTGTGTATTTAGACACCTACATGGTTTTGGTTTATTTGCTTGTGTCCTTAAAGGTAGTACCATACTTTGGTAAGAGACCAAAACAGAAATGTTCACAGATTTACGTATAACTTACAGGGTATGAAGATAGTGGTGGTAGAAACATACTGTTAACATTTTTCCGCCTGAAATGGTGTATTTATCCAGAAATTAGCCAAACAACGACCGAAAATCTTTTTGATCTTTAAAAAGATCAAAAATAAAAGAGAAAACACTTAAGAAAAACTGTGGCCGTTTTTCGTTGTTTTCGCAAAAAGTGGGCAACGTACATGGGACTGAACTTTTCACAGATTACTTTTACTGTATCTTCCTTGATATTTTTGGCCACGAATCTGTATTTCTTTGACAAAAACCAAACTATGATACTACCATTAATGCAGATATATCTGTGATTGATCTTACTGTGCAGGTATGACGGGCGTTGTGGCTTTGGATAGTGCTGGCGACCGAATTGCCAATTTTTCACTCTTGGATTTGAAGGTAAAGACTTGATTAATATTTTGCAACACTGGGGAACTTGGTGAATGGTGACAGTGCTGGTTTGTTGGTAGTCTGGTTCCCAAGAATCTCCCGACTATTGTCTGTCAATTCTTTAATGTTTAATAAGAGTCGTCAGGGAATCTTTGGGCAGGGAACCAGACTAGTTTGTTGGTTGGCTTGATCATGGGTGTTTGTTTGTTTTTTTCTTTCTTTCTCTACTTTTGCTGGTCGCATCTCTCTTATGGGCCATTTCGTCGTTGATTTGGTTATAATTTTAATATTGCAGAAAATTTCATCTGCTATAAATTATAATGGCTAATTTCTTTCATTCGATATCATTTTGTTTTCATGTCGAATTAAAAAACGACAGGAGAGCGCAGAGTTTCGACCAGTTGGTCACGTGAGCGGAATCAGCCCAGTCTTTGAAGCAATAGAGGGCGAGGAGGTATGGTGGCCTGGAAGTGTCATACCAAGCGAGCCAAAATGCGGCTACCAAGGAGAGAACTGCTTAGGTATGAAAACAATTTTCTTTGGTTATTAGTCATTAGACTTTGAGTCTAATGACCAATTGATTCTAGTTCTGTTCTGTGTTGTCAGTGTTATGGCTGAAATAATATTGCTAGTAGTTGGACCTTTTGAAGAACTATATTCCTTAGCATACGAATCATCACAAGTATTGAATAAAATAAGGATTTTGCAGTTTTGTTCAAATCGCCATTACGATTGACATCCGTACAAAATACATTGAGTCTATACACCATCGGAAAGTGCATTTGAACACTACTTCACATAATCCGATTAGACATCTGTACATCACAATCCGCCCACCAATATCTATGGGAGAGTTGTAATAAAGAGGGTATAATAGTATTTATTGGATTGTGTATGTTTACTTTGGTTAAGAACTGTCCATTGTGATTTAAAAAATAACATTACGCTTGTTAATTTGAGTCCGAAACGACTGATTTTGTCTAAGTTCGCGACGCACAATATAAAAGGTAACCCTGGGCGCATACAGGGGATAGCATTTGCCCTATAAAGATAAGGCCTAAGTATTCCATTTTCAGCAAAAATTGTTTGTAAATATTTTGAAAATTGTGTCTGAGATGTGCTAGCTTTGAAACCTTGTGCTTTTCGAGCCTGGAAGTGTACAATCATTCTTTGCCATTTTCCGGTCTGTGTGTATAATTATGAAATTGTGACATTTTGTGGCCACCGAGATTATGGCTTGATCCGAGTGAACGCCATTTCAGCCTATAGTTCGTAAAGCCAACTCGTTTTTATAGAAGGTGTTTATCTTAGTTCGAATTTCACAATGTTTGTCTTGCCGTGCACGCCTTCAAAAATGACCGATGTTTCAAGGGGGAAGGGGGAGGGGGGATGCCCCTCATAAGTCTCCATCTCGAACCGATGTAACTATAGCAATCGAAGGACAGATATGGAGATGGACTAGTCTGGGTGAAACGCGGGAATGCTGGTCATGTACAGTGTACAGTAGCATGATCGCGAGCTGCGCTTATGAACGCGAGGTCCGAGTATAGGCCTATACATGCATCGGTGTCGATTTCTGTTGGGAGGAGGGGGATGATTGGTGATGTGGTGTCCTATGCGAGGGAACGAAACGACCGAGCGGGGGAGGGTGCGGGAGGAGGGGACCCCCTCCCGCACCAGGTACTTAAAAAACAAAAACAGAGTTGAAAAGTCGCATTTTAGAGCATTTAAAAACAATTATTGCTATTTCTTCATTATTTTGTTGGTACTTCAGATGTTTTGTCGATATTAAATAACATTTAACCTCCAAATATTGGGGAATGATAATACACGCCATCCCCCACCTCAAATATTGGGGGGGGGGGGGGGGGGGGGTATAGGCCTATCCCCCCTCCCCCTGGATCGACATCCAGATATACATGGAACCGAGACGGGTGGATATCTTAGACCTCGGCCGGGTTTAAAAACCAAATCATCCAAATTCTACCCCCCTTTCCGTGGTTTTGATGAGACCACGAGACTGCCATATCACACAAAGGGAATTGATCGTTAAAGGTAGTATCATACTTTGGTAAGAAACCAAAACAGACATGTTCACAGATTTACGTATAACTTACAGGGTATGAAGATGGTGATGGTAGAAACAAACCGTTAAAGTTTTTCCGCCTGAAATGGTGTATTTTATCCAGAAAATCTTTTTGATCTTTTAAAAGATAAAAAAAGAGAAAAGACTTAAGAAATACTGTGGCTGTTTTTCACTGTTTTCTCAAAAAGTGGGCTCCGTATGGGACTGAAATGTTCACAGATGACTGTTACTGTATCTTCCTTGATATTTTTGCCCATAAATCTGTATTTCTTTGATAAAAACCAAAGTATGATATTACCTTTAACACAGCCATCGAGCATTGTCTATAATAATGCGTTATCTGGCCCTTACCATAATCTGGCGATCAAATCATGAAACTCGTGGCTTTACGCGTGTACTTAGGGGATTCAGCGTTATTGATCTGTGTAATCAATGTCTTAGGATAACCTTACACGGTATTGACTCTTACAGATAGCAGTACCATCATTGCCATAGTGACCGGAGGAATCGTGACGTTAATGCTGATAGTGACCATCCCATATCTAAGGTAAGAAGCTATAGCTGACCTGAGCGTAGCACCCAAGTAAATAAACTCCCATAGACAACAGTGATAACTCTTAACTCCTCGGCTTCAAAAAAATCATTTAAAAATACTCAGAACTCTCATAGGTGTTTAGGTTGCACGTGAACATGTCACCTTTCATTTTCTTTTCATGGTGGGTTGACCATTGAATGTTTGAGATATACTCATTCTCAGCTGACCACCCCTAAAAAACAAAGTATGGTTAACTCCAGTCAAAGAAGCCATTTAAAAAAAAACCTCTGCAAAGCGGCTGAAATAGGTGTATCTATCCAGAAATTATTAAAACAAAGGCACAAAACTGTTTTGATCTCGGAGTGAGATCATTATCAAAACCATTCTTTATGTATGATACGAAAAATTGAGCCGGGTTTTCGCTAAGTTTCTCGTGACTCGGATGTTCGATTGAGCTCAAATTTTCACAGGTTTATTATTTTATGTGTATGTTTGATCAGACAAAAGTGTTAGTGCTGTTCTGCGACCTTTACCAAGCATGTATTATACCTACTTCACCCATTACGGAATTTCCCAACATTTGTTATTTTCTCTTTGACCCCTGTAAACCTCTGTAGATCATGGGCCATCATTAATCACTTTGAGGCGTCGTCACATTGGATACAATGTGTTTGGGAACTTGCTTTGGGCCTAACCAGATGAATAAGTCCTTCGTCTGTCATATCATTTCATGAGAAAGATGTTTGACGATGTACTTAGTATAAGGACATTCGAAAAGATAAAACCACTTGGTCTGCTTATCGATATTAGGATTTAAAAAGATACATTACACGATATGTTTGTCAGGTTAAGCTTTTGACACGGAAGCCGTTAACCCCATCAGTGCCCGGGCGGGGCACATGTAAGGAAGCTATGAATGGACATCTCAAACAACAATATTCACGATTTTCGGAAATCGCCAAATTACTATTATTAAGATTAATAACTTCTGGTAATGACACCAAGGATTCCTCAAAAGCGCCCTAGGCACAGTACCTCGAAAGCCTGAATAAACCTTTTATGGAAAGAAGATGAGAAGATACACTAGAGGTGGGAGGAAAACCCCCGAGTAATGGGTAAAATTCACAGAATCAGGTAGGGACTGAAAACCCAATCCACTTGTGGACCAAGCCGGACTTGAACTCGGTACGCCAGAGGTGAAAGGCGAGGAAAGAAACGCTACGCCATGCAGCATTCTCGAAAAAGTAGTGTTTGAAATCGAAGCTGCGTTGCCATCTTTGCACAATGTCATGGCATTTATCTTTCTTTGTCATTATAGTTTTCATTGCACAATAATCCGTGATATTCTCAGTCATTTTAACTATCAAGTCGGGTTTTTTTTTTCAAGAATGCTCCTTGAATACAAAAGGTCGATGCCTTTGTGTGTGACACGTTCTGGCATATGACCCCTCGGAAATACAAACAAACAAGATGTAATAAGATAAGATTTGATAAAATTATTAGTCAAACTGACGTCTAAATAATTCGATCTACGAAGTGAAGGGTGTACGACCGCATTGGCCAGAATTGAATTATTGAACCAGCCCTATAGCTATGAGCTTTCATACTGAGTAAGAGTGAAGGACGTAGTAATTGGACGGAAGAACACACACTTCGTTCTAAGCCAATTTATGAATTTGAGCGACAATGTTTGAGCAGCTCGTGCCGTTAGCACTGTCTATCTAGACCACCTTTCTTCTTGAGGCGACTCTCTCTCTCTATTTCTCTCTCTAAAAACAGAATTGACATCCTAAAATATAATATCATGCTTCTTGTAAATCTGAATCCCTCAAGTTGTTGTTTTCATCATTTTGTACAGAACTTTCTTCAATTTGGCCTCAAAGGTATGGAACTATCAAATGCACATTCAGGCAGCTGCATGTGACAAAAACACTAATTGGTGGTAATTGTTGACTTCTTGTATAGCCTAAGGTACAGGAAGTACACCCTTCGCAAAGAGTGGCTGGTTGAAATGGATGAGCTGACATTCCTGCCTCTACACACCAGCACCATAGGGGTAAAAACGAACACATTTTGTTCTTTTATAATTATAGAAAATTGCTTTACGTGTATGATGAGTGATGTTATGTGTATTCGTCTAGGTACGAACTTTGTATAAATCGATATTAATGAATTGATGAGCCGGTTCCACAGCAAAGACATGACGGTCTCAAATCTACTTTCTAATCCCGTGAAACAGGTGGGGGTCCAGGGATACCCATCCACCTTCCGCCTGCCCAACATCTCTGACCGGATCACGAGCCAGATGTCCCTGCCGTCCAGCTCGGTACAGGACAGGTCTGGCGGCCAGAGCGACGTCGCCACGCCCGACTTCTCCCTGGCCAAGTACAAAGCGGAGACCGTGGTCCTCAGGAAGGCTAGGATCGGTAACAGTCTGACCCTGAACAAGGTCACCAAGAGGGAACTGAAGGAGGTGGGTATAGGCATAGCTATTTCAATTTGCCAGACCTCTTGGATCGAGTTGACTGCTTGGTTGTGTATTCCTGATGCTTCATCGGTTCTTGCAATAGCGCCTATGGCCCATATTTACACATTATTGAAGCACACCGTATATCGAACACCGTATACCGTATATCGAATATTTAAAGGCAAGAATGGGTAATTAAGGCTTGCGGTGACACCATGTATAATACTCTATGAGGAAGATGTGTGGTCCTGAAAAGGACAGATGAGAGTATGTTTTCGACGTTTCGACTGGAGTGCTCTAGTTGTCCTCAGGAGAGAGAGAGTGGCAAGTTGCTCAAGTAGGCCATGTCAGAGGATACCACACTGATTGCAGATATACCGGCACCATCGGTCTTATGCTATATAGAAGTTGCTGTATCAGAGTTTGCTTAAAGTCACATCAGTCAATTATTTGAGTACTTTGAGTATTGAATGATCACAAGTCAGCACACTGATCCATTATTCAAATTCAATTCCATGACCTTTGACCCCAACAACAGATGAGATGGCTGGTTCACGACAACCTCAATCGTTTCATCGGCGTGTGCTTTCCGAGTAGAGTGGACAGTAACACGTTCCTCTACCTGTCCGAATACTGCACCAAGGGCAACCTCAAGTCAGTCCTGGCCAACGATGACATCAAGCTAGACTTGAGCTTCAAAGTCTCTTTCATCAATGACATCGCAAGGGTAGGTCAAAGGTCATACTGATATCACCTGCCAGCCGAACCGCGGCAAAAGTATTCATATGGCCTTTTCGAAACGGAGGCTTAGGCACAGGATCAGACTCCAGCTCTTAATATCAATATGCTGAATATATAGGTTGTGCTTTTTCATTGAAGCTGGAGCTCTGTTTTCCTTTTCATACTAGAAAATCTATACTTCAGAACCGCAGCCATAAGTCTCTATTTTGATGCCCGTTGTTTTAGATTGGATTCACGAAATGGAACCGGAGCCTGAAACGGAGCCTGAGACTCCGTTTCGAAAACGCCCATAGTCTACTTAACTCCATCGTTTGTATAGGGAATTCCCATCTCTCCCCCACATACCTTAATAGTGCATCAATTTTTTGTACATTATAAGTAACTGCATGAAGAGAAAATGACATTACTTTTCATATGATTCACCCATTGATTCGTATTCCCCTTCAAGGCAGCTGGAAAAATATAACTCTAGCTGTTTCCTGTTCCGTCCATTTTAAGTTGTTTTGCAATTTTGGCCTTAATAGGCCAAAATTAACCCTGCGGTGCTCTGCGTTACAACTCGACAAGGAATATTATGTTCTCCTGTGCTCGGTCTTAACAGCCCAGCAAAGAAAAACACGATCTTCTCTTGCAATAGGGCCTATAAGCTCTTCCTTCCGTTTCTAAAAACCGTCGGACTTTAAAGGTCTGGCTTTTTAAAAGGTCGTAGTCTTCTACAACTTAAACAAAAAAGACTTGTCTCCGCAGGGCATGCAATTTCTTCACAGCACCGTTGTCAAGTCCCACGGTCTACTCTGCTCCAACCTATGCTTCATCGACAGCCGCTGGGCGTTGAAGATCGGCGGCTTCGGGGCGGTGTCCTTCCACATGACCCGAGAGACCGGACAGAAGATCACCAATCCGGAAGACAGATTTTCAAGTGAGAACCCGACAACAAACCGTGTTCAAATGCAATTTGTATAGCGGGAGGCATGTTGTTATTAGAGCGGTTAAGGTAGCACCAACCGTGGGACAAACATGTCGTTTTAAGCTTCTCGATAAATTTCCAATCAAATTATCGTACACGGTCAGAGAACTTGTCGTATAAATAATGTAAAAACGCGTCACTTGGTCGAGGCTGTGTTATTTTTAAAGTGACCACTGAAAGTTAACGGCCGCGCTGTATAATTTGAGTCTGTGTGATCATACGGTACTTCATCAACTTAGATAACCGCTTCCTATCACTCAGAGCTATAGTGCGCAGTGTCTGCGACAAGGACACGCATGCTAGGAACCAGCCACAGGCACAACTGGTCTGAAGTTCGATCATCAATATTTACCCAGGTCTCTTTGAATGACTAGTAATGATCGAATTGAATCGATCAACCAATCGATTGATCCATCCATCTAGATTTTACCCTGGGCCTGTTCCAGGTTCAGAGTCGCTGATTGGTCCGTCATTTTGATTTAGGATTAGGGTCTGAAGCTGACCCGGTGTCCAGTCAAATTGTAAACATTCAGATGGATTCGTTAATTTGACTTGTTTTTTCGTGAATGTTGTTTTATTTCGAGAGACTCAGTATAGTTCTAACGCAAACAGGAAATGAATGGCGAGTAGGCGTACATTACATGTCATCCACTAGCTCGGTATCTCCCATTCCAAATGACATGACTCCGCGTGGGCTCGACCTACCTACCTGTGTTCCGTCAGAAATCACACTAGTTTGTTAACATTGACATCTATTTACGACATGCTTTAATAGGTTGGTGGCTTTTTTCCTGCATGTGGGTGTACATTTATTTTTGTCTTAAGATTAGAGAAATTCTGGAGTCCGTATGTCAGGTTTTTTGTGTTAAATGTCAAGGTGGAAAATGATCAAACGGTAAATAACTGTGGAATATTTCAGTTTCAGTTTTTTCTTCTCTTTTTAATGGAAGCACGGTGGAGAGGATATAATCATCTCTATAAAAACGTGTTTATGCATGCATGACGATGCATAAGGTAAACGCAACTAAAAGGCTTTTAAGTTGCGATTATCTTATGCATCGTTATGCACAAACACTCAGTGCGGGCTTTTCCCCCGTATTTATCGTCAATTGCTTGGTGGATGCTTCGACTGATATTGCTTGTCAGTGAATTTGGTCTATAATTCTCTCATTTTCTGTAGAGTTACTTTGGACATCCCCCGAGTTACTGAGGCACGAACTACCGACTAAAGGCTCGCAGAAGGGAGACGTGTACTCCTTCGGTATCCTCGTAGATGAGATCTTGACCAGATCCTTGCCGTATCACGACACGGGGCTCTCCTCAAGGGGTAGGTCAAGCATCACAGGTTTATCATTCTTGATAATATCCTCCATGAACATATTGTGCATACATGTTAAAGGTAGTATCATACTTCGGTTTTATCAAAGAAATACAGATTCATGGGCAACAATATCAAGACAGATACAGAAACAGTCATCTGTGAAAATTTCAGTCCCATACGGTGCCCACTTTTTGAGAAAACAGTGAACCAAGCTTTTGTGCCCGCAAGCCAGACGTTAAATGTTAAAAGCTAGCACGTAGGGCCAGTCAATGTGGCGAGCTGCATGGGAACCGTCTCTTAGGGGCTGCCTTACATTATGATGGGTTATCCTTCGTATTGAACTCGAGTTACGATCGGTTGTAGGGGCTTCGTGAAATTGACCCCCGGAGGCCATTCGGCTTGCCAGTCAACCAAGCCAACAAAATACGACATCAGTCTTCAAGACTCGATACCAATGTTCTTGCCATATTCCTGCTTCAAAACGTTTCTTCCCTCTCTCAAAACATTCCTCAATCATCTGCCTCTCAAGAAATCATCCGTAGGGTCATCCGACGCCAGGAGCCGCCACTGAGACCTCGCAAGATGTTGGATGACCGGGGTGAGATGATATTGCCTCCGCAGTCCGACGGCGTGGTGTCCGGCCTTACCGAGCTCATGGCCCAGTGCTGGGAGGAGTTCCCAGAGGACCGACCAGACTTCAACATCGTCAGACAACGACTCAGATCAATGCAGAAGGGAAGGTATGCAGAGACAAACACCTCATTAATAGCTGTTATAATGTTGCCTTACTTCACCTGTGAAGTTGTATAGATGGTGCTGTAGGCCTACCATTGTCTCTACACTTGACGAGATTGTCAAATGTGTATATTTCATCGCTGCAGCCTTGGAAATTTGTGGAATATTGCAACAAGTAACACAGAGTGTGTTTTAGAAGCTTTTTTGGAAAAAACTCCACTGAGGCTCATGCTTTGTCTCTGACGTCACAGAGTTGGAAGTATACCACTCGGTCTAGCGTTATGTCATGTTTCCTCGTTCAAAACAGTGTATACTTCAGGACCGCATAGATGTATAGCAAAAAGACCATGTTTTGATACCTGTTGGCCTACTGGAAAATGAACTTTACAAAACGAGATCCGAAACATTAGAGCCCCCCCGGGTTTTGACATCTAAGCAAGTTCTACCGTTTTTACGCTCTCTTACCGGTATCTTCCTAGGAAAGAGCTGAACCTGATGGACAATATGGTGTCCAAGATGGAGAAGTACACCGAGAATCTTGAGCAGGTGGTTGCCGATCGGACGGGTCAACTCCTTGAGGAAAAGAAGAAGACTGACGCGCTGCTGTACAGAATGTTACCCCAGTAAGCTGATCGCTTCTGAAATCTTGTCAATTCACCCGATCCATATTTCTTTTACAACTATTCCGTGTCCTTGCGACTTGGATAGAAAGATCGTAATGCCTTTTCTGATGGATAGGCCCGGCCACGCCGCGACTCAAGCTACATTCCGTAGCCTATAATATACCTTAAGTGGCGGGCTTAAACTTATATTTCATAGACTTGTAGCATTTTCTTTCACATGTGAGTAATTAAATTTAGAAAGCAAAAATGTGCACGGTGATGAATTGATTACTCGCCGTTGGTTTGTTGGCAGGGTTGTGGCCGATGAGCTCAAGAAGGGTCACTCGTTTCACGGCGAGTTTTACGACGAGGTGACCCTCTACTTCAGTGACATTGTTGGCTTTACGGAACTGTCTGCCTCCAGCACACCCATGGAGGTTGTGGATCTCCTCAACGACCTGTACACCTGCTTCGATGCCATCTTAGAAACGTTTGACGTGTACAAGGTAACGATAGCTCAGATTTTGACTAGAAATTTGACTTTGAAGGTCAGTAACCTCCATTGAAAGTGATGTCAGGTGTTTCGATATAGACAGCTTATACAAATGTTGTTTCGCCAGACGCACCCTGTGCTTTTGTTAGGGACTGATATGAATCAGCGATATCATTCGAATGGGAGACTTTTGGAGAGTCGGTCTTGAGTCAACAGCGCACGCGCACGCACGCGCAATACAACGCGCGCATGCTCACAATTGCTATCTATCTTAAGAATACATTTTTACATTAAAAATTTTCCACTTTACATTATCATTAGACTATGGTCTGAAGAAGGCTCCCTTGCCATGAGGACGACAGGTTATAAGTTCAGAAATACAGGAATTGTAGTGAAGCACTACGTTTTCCTCGCTACTAATGACACTTTGGAATTGTCTTGAAAAACAAACAGGTTGAGACGATAGGTGATGCCTACATGGTGGCCAGCGGTCTTCCTCACAGGAATGGCAACAGACATGCCTCTGAGATTGCAAGCATGGCGCTGGCAGTCAGGGAAGGAGTCAAGACGTTCAGAATCAGACATCTACCCGAGCACCATGTCCAGATCAGGATCGGCATCAACTCAGGTATGATGGCGTGACTTCCTTGAGCAGGCTTCAGAACAGAAGCTGAAAAAACAATGAGAACATTGAGTACCAGCAGCAACAGCAGCAGGCTGCTGTAATCCACGTCCCAGCGGTTATAGTATGATCACAGTGCTTGTTAGTAGCAGCAGTGTCAGAAACAGCATCAATTACAGCAACAACACAACATCAGCTGCCATCACCAATGGCAGCAGCATGCAGCACAGCAGCGCTAACAACTAACAGCAACAACAGAAATGGCATTAGCAAAAACAACAGCTGCACCAGTAGGTATAGCATTACCAGTGTTTGTATAGTAGTAGCTATAAGTTAAACACAACACCGAAGAAACTGCAGCAGCAGTCAAGCACCTACACCCAGCAATGCGGCAGCAGCAACAGCAACATTAGCAAAAACAGCGGCAGTAAACGCAAGCAGCAGAAAGATTATCTCATCAAAGCAGATCCACCAGTGTAGTGTATAGCTAAAAAATATTGTCCAATAATTCTTGCCACCATCAGGGCCGGTTGCAGCGGGCGTGGTCGGCCTGACAATGCCACGATTCTGTCTCTTCGGTGACACCGTCAACACGGCCTCGCGCATGGAATCACACGGGATGCCGCAACAAATTCACGTCAGTTGCAGTACAGCCGCACTGCTCACCAACATCGGCGGGTACCGGCTAGATGTCAGGGGTCAAATGAAGATCAAGGTACATGTATTCCAGAACATCTTCTCAATAGTTGCACTTTGAAATGATTATGGTGGAGGGTATGCGCTTCCAGTTTGTTCAACGATCTACACTACAGCGTACTCCTTTAGCACAAAATGATCAGAGAAATAACCGTGCATTGCTTAGGGACATATCAGATACGCTTGCTCACCTGCAGTAAAATCGTGGACATCTGAGAAATTCATATACAATTATGTAAGCTTTTGCCCATACCTTTCAAGACAGTCACTCAGAGGCGCCTTTATGGAGCTAAGTGCAAGTTAGCCTACTTCTTCATTTTCATTTAATTAACATATGATTTGGTGGGAATCTCTGTCTTGATACAGGGGAAAGGTGTTATGACTACATTCTGGTTGTTGGGAAGAGACGAGCAAAGCAGTCCTCTTCAAGTGATAGATCATCTTCAAAATAGTTCAATTAAGAAAATGTAAGTTGCATGTATATGGACCTCCCGTTAATCACATCTGATGATTGGGGTATAGACAGTGTATCCATTCTGCATTCCAAGCAGTGCAATCAAACAGATGCTATAGGATTCAAAATTGTCTGGTACCAGTTTTCTCAGTTTTAGAATTGGAAATCTTTTCCAACGGGTATACAAGGAATGTGACGAGATGGATGCGCCATGAATAAGGCCTATTAATAATCTTTCTGTGGTCGTAAGCCCATCAACGCAATTCATTGAATTGCAGATGTATTGAAAAATGGATCATAATTTATCCACATGTTGGCAGGAGCCAGAATCACTAAGTTGATTAGTCAGCATCAGATTTCAATCACATTTTTGACCACATTCTTTGAATGACACTATCTTTTGGTTTTATTACGGCATAGATCCACGGACACGGTTATTAGCGGGGACAGTGTACTCTCACCATCCAACAACAGCGACCAAAAAACGTTCAGCCAAGAATCCCTGAAAACATCTCGAGTGTCCGAGGAATCATTCCCGGCCGGCGTGGTGCCCGGGAGCCCACCGCCCGTAGCCGCCCCATCACCTAGGCGGCGCAGGACTGGTAGCTGCAACGGAACCGTCGGCATATCCAGAGAGAACGGAAACAATGCCAAGCTGGAGATATTAATGACTCCCCCAGCAGACATCACTATCCAAGGACGTTCCTCGATGGATGTTGCTGGCAGCACGGCTGGAAAGGATGCCGGCATCACGATAAAATCGAACGGCAGTGTCAGAGAAGCCAATGACCCCAGCGCAGGTAACACCAAGCCGGGGTCTGATAACACCGGCACTCCGACGGTTACTAAGCTGACCGAAGTCGCATCAACCATCAGCAGGGAAAATGTCGCGCAAGACGGCAGATTTGTTCGGACACAGAGCGGTGACATCGTGCGAACGCCAAGTTGCCACCTACTCCTTGCGTCAGCCGCCGAGAAGCCTCCTCCCATGAGCAGTCTCCAGGAGTCCACGGTAGACCTACCGAACGTCCCCAGTTTGCCAAACAGTCCCCAGAAGGTTCCCAGTTTCCCAAGGAGCATTAAGATCGAGGAGCAGAACTGATGATCGGATCAGGTGTCGAGTCTGACGAGGCCACGTCAGCCTCCTATGCCGTCCCATCACTCCCTGAACTCCTCAACGAGATCTCATCAACCACGGGGGATCTGGATCCCACAGAACAAGACATGGAGATGAACGGGCCAAACAATGCACAATGAGATTTACACAGCAGATATACAGAACAAATCTCAGAACCGTGAATATTAACGTCGGTGAAGGGCAAGCCTATAATTTGCAAAACTCAAAACATCAAATCTGTCCGTCCTGTATGCAGACGATCTATAACCTTGAATAGATTATGCAATCTTTGTTTCAGTCTTACATCACAGATCGCAGGGAACCGACCAGACATTCTGAGGAGATGAACCTGCTGAATACGGCACAATGTTGTGATTGGCCCGTCTATCTGCAATTTAAACCTGTATCATGATCAGACAGTTTAAAACTTAGGCTATACAAAAAATATAAACGTCCACTGATGACAAACAGTGATTAAGATTTAGAACATAAGAAGCAACCGCCATCCTTCCCAGCGCAAGCACAAACCCAAGCGGCTGGAATTTCCTGGGGCATGAATAAAATGCATGTCTAGCCGCGTAATGGTGGGCCTCGATACTGCCAAACTCAATAACAACATGATGCATTCGGGCGATCAAGGCAAACTGGTTACGGCGGACCTGACGTGAACCTGGACAATTAATTCTGTCTCCCCTTCTTTTTGTCTTCTCATTTTGTGTCTTTCTGCTGAAAGAAAGGGGGCGTACGCTCCCAGGATCCGCCCCGCCGAGGGTGATCCTAAAATCAACTCAACAGAAAATACATACATTAATTCGTAAACTAAAATAGAGCCTAAATCACACTATATCCCAGGGAACATTATTTTGTATTTCCTTTGGGAGCACTCACGTTTCCCCGCCTTGATTTGTTTGTTTGCTTGGGTTTGTTTTTCATGGCATCTGCACATCCGGTAGTAAGCAAGATGTCGTGGCTTCAAATCCCACCTGAGCCAGCGCATGATTTTTTCATGAGCACTTAAACAAGCACTGAGTATAATGCAGTGCTCATCCACGTCGGTGAAGGGCAAGCCTAATTTGCATTTTGTTTGTTTTCTGGCACGATTTTTAGGAAAACTTGAAAAACATAAAATTGTACATTGCTGTGACGAAACGAGGGCAGTGTGCCTTATATTAAGTCAATGTATAATGTCTCCCGCAGGCGGGCCAACTACAGAACAATTTACTCAAAGTTGAACTTTTAACAAATCTCAAGATTTGCAATGTAAACTTGTTTCGGGATATCTTTTTGCTACCATCGTCAATATTTTGTGTAATTATTTCCAGCATTGTAAATTATTATTGTGGAATTCATATTATTTTGTTTTAAATTCATTCGCATCAGATTTAATTCTCTTGCTGTATATTTTTTATCAAGATGTGCATTTTATCAATGAAATTAATATAATTGGATAAATTGTGTATTTTCTGAAGGAGAAATAAATGTTTATTTCGGTCTCTTCTGTGGGAGAACCAAGTTATAAGTTTCAGCTCATGCGTGAAGAAAATCTAGCATTCCCAACGATATGATTATAAGATCAAGTATTGATCTATCAGTAAGAGATATCCAATCAACATCAATGATGAATCAACCAACAACCCATCTAATGATAATCGGTCAATCTATCGATAATCAATCAATAATCAATTAGTAATCAACCAACAACCCATATACTGATAATCGGTCAATCTATCGATTATCAATCAATAATCAATGAGTAATCAACCAACAACCCATCCACTGATAATTGGTCAATCTATCGATTATCAATCAATAATCAACGAGTAATCAACCAACAACTAATAATCGGTCATCGATAATCAATCAATAATCAGTGGTCAATCAACCAACAACCCATCTACTGATAATTTGTCAATCTATTGATTATCAATCAATTATCAGTGAGTAATCAACCAACCACCCATCTACTGATAATTGGTCAATCCATCGATAATCAATCGTTAATCAATTAAGTAATCAGTGATCAGTCGATAAATCATTCCATCAATGAACCACCACTGGCTTCCTCCACAATCAAATGTCCCTACGACAGCCAGAGAAATCTTCCCGGTTCACGAAGAAAATTGCACGACTGGATGGGTCGTGTCCGTTGCTTTATATACGGGTAATATCATAAGCACACTTCGAATATGATTTCGCCAGCGCCAGATTATGATGGTCAAGACTGGACAAGTCATACGTTTCTTTAATAAACTGATGCGTCAATTTTTAATGCCAGTATCCAATATTATGTACAATAATTATTATTTTTCTCCGGAACGCAACCGGCTATAACTAGTTTAATATGCCTATTTTACATGGAAATTCACTACCATTTCGCGGATTAAAAAATAAATATACAAAATGAAATAAAAATCAACTACATCTTAAAGGTAATATCATACTTTGTTTTTGGTCAAAGAAATACAGATTCATGGGCAAAAATATCAAAACAGATATAGTAACAGTCATCTGTGAAAATTTCAGTCCCATACGGTGCCCACTTTTTGAGAAAACAGTGAGAAACGGTCAGAGTATTTCTTAAGTCATTTCTCTTTTATTGTTGATCTTTAAAAGATCCAAAATAATTTTGGTCAATGGTTTTACTCCTTTTCTGGATAAATACAGCATTTCAGTCAGACAAATTTTAACGGTATGTTTCTGCCATCACTATCTGTACACCATCATAAATCGATGAAGATTTCTGTTTAGGTGCAGTATGCAGCAAAAGTATGATACTACCTTTAACTGCAATGTCACATTACCAAGATGAGTAATAAGGGACCTTCACCTTCCATATATTCTAAACAGTTTTGGACATCAGACAAGTTCTACACATTATAAATAAATGTCACTTAATCACCTCGAAAACACAACCTGTCATCCATCAAGCAAAAGGCCAAATCCCCATCGAAGGAGATTCTGTTGTTGTTGATGACTTAAACCTGAATCCCCTATAACTTAAGGGGATGATTTTCTACAATATATAACTGTCCTACAATGAATGAGTATTATATACTAACATAAATCAAAGAAGATCAGTTCTACATGGCATTGAATCTAAACACTGTAATTATTTCCACGTGCGGATTACCCGATACCTGATTAACGACGGCATTTTCCACCATGACAACAGAACCGATGACGTCAGTACAGCCATTGAACTAACCCCCAAAGAGACCTAATTAAAAATAGATCTTTACAACCGCCCATAGTGGTACCGTTATTTGCCTATGTATTGAATAAATATTCCTAAGGAAATTACTGTTGATTCTTCTATAGGTTGACGCGCACTGCTATACCCTATATGAAGCAAGACGTCAAACGCCAAGAATTCAACTGATAGGAATGCGTACACTGTAATTGCCTATCATTTGCATAATTCTATCTCCCCGACAAAAAACTCGTAAATAATAGTGAATCAATGACGAATTATGCACGGTGAAAACAAGACATATCCTGTTTAATATGAAAATATAACAGGTGTATATTTTACATACACCTGTTATGTGGCGGTGTGTGCGTGGTTTCATGGCTTCTGACTGCCAAACGAACATAGATAGTTGACTATTGGGGTCACCGCCAACGTAGGGCTGGATGGCTCAGTTGGTAGAGCGCCTGTTCGAATCCCGCTACAGTCAATTTTTCTTTGTTCATTTTTCAAGGTGTATGTTTTAATACAATCTAAGGATTGATCATTACGACTCACTCCATTGCCGCTACTAATACATCTTCACGAGCATTTTAAGAAACTTATTATTCAAATTGTAACACCATGTGATTTTGGCAGGGGTTGTCCTGTCTGTCCCCAAAAGGGGCCCTGATGGAAAAGACACGTATGGGGACACTTCTGTACAAAATTAATGTGCACGATCTTCAAAAAGATGTTCTCCGACACCGATGGTAGACTTCAACATGTATATCAATCCATTTCAACAATTTCTTTACCATTTCATTTGAGATACATCGGTCTCCATCATCTTTTGGGCCAGAGATACACAAGGCTATTTTACCACTGCGTCGTCAGAAATCAGAAATGTCGAAACAAAACATTTGACGATTCTGACGAAAACCTGTATTGCAGGGATAATTTTTAAGACTTTTTTATGCAGCAAAATATTCCAGAGTGAGAGTTATAACGTGCGTCACACGTTTTCTTACACGCGTCATCTCATTCGCTCCGTTCAAAGAACTATTCCTGTTTTGACCACAAACTTAAGCCACCTGGCTTAGTTCTGGCAAAAACAGACTAAAATCCTTCCTCCTCAAAACTCTCTAGAGACAATAGCTTACAGTATACACCGTATTCTCCATGATAATTTAGAAAAACAAAATTAAAATGACCTTTAAATATTAATGTCCGGTGATTTAAAAACAAAATGCATCAATTATGGGGGGTGGGGGGGATTCATCAAGTTGTTTTACGTGAAGTCAATTTACTGAAACCATCAGTTAAATCCAGATAGATGATACACAGATGGACAATGCATATTATCTTACATGTGATATGCAATCTACAGAGACTTATTACTATCATAAACATTGTCACAAATCCACAGAAGCTTATCCCAGTGGGTGGAAGTAGGGTGAAGTTCAGGATGGATGGAAATGTCATGAGGGCATGTACAATGTTGGTAACGGTCACAGAAAAGCAAGATTTCACACTTTGTCTGATCCAGCATGTACATGAAATAATAAGCCTGTGAAAATTTGAGCTCAATCGGACATGCAAGTCCCGATTTATAGCGAAAAACTGACTCAATTTTTCTAATACAACATAAAGAAGAATTTTTATCTTGCCAAGATCAAAAATGTTTTTGGTGTTTAGTTTTACTCTTTCTGGATAAAATAGGCCTACACCATTCCAGGCAGAAATGTTGTTTCTACCAGCACCATATTTATAACCTAAAAGTTATATGTAAATATGTGAACATTTCTGTTTTGGTTTGTTACCAATGATGTACATGCCCTTTAAGTACATATTCCTATGTCAACTATCAACAGCGCCCTCGCTCTGTTTGCCCATGACATGTTTCATTTCCATAAGTGCATGTACATGTACTGTCCTTATGTACACATTGCCATCGTCATTGGCACTGACATGGTTTTAAAATGTAAAACACTGGCACAAAGAAACTTTCGGTGCACTGGTAGAAAACGGTCAACAAGTAATAAACAGACAATCATTTTCAAATCAAAGGAAAAAAATATTGAGTCATTGACAAGTGAACAAAGAAAGATTAAATGGAATGGGATTCGAACCAGCGACCTCCGGAATCCCACTCCAGTAAATTTTACTATGCTCATTTTTCAATTACTTTAATTAACCAGTCAGTTTCCTTTGCAGTTCATGTTCTTTGATGATTGAAAAAATATTGAGGAAAGTAAATTATGTCCTATCACTATTTTAGTCTTTAGTAATATATCTGTACAATTTCTGAATAAATGATACATTCTATATAAACATGCAATTGATTAACAGGGGCCGTGAAGAACAAAAAAAACATATTGCTCTGATGCACACTTAAGACCACTGCAACAGAAATGTGTATGCGCATGAACAAAGACCAAATTTACAGGGACAGGATTTGAACCTGTAACCTACTTTTTAATGGAGCTTTCTTGATCTCTGGATTTGGCCTTCCATAGTGAGAGTCAAAAGTCAAGACCTAAGAAGCCCAAGAATTTCTGCAAAATAACTCAAACGTGGACCTTAGGATAAACCAAGACAAAACAAAATTTGGAGCTTACCGGATACAATTATTGACCTTTGGTTGAACAAACTTCCTGCAAGTGAATCCAGCAGCTCAACTCCAGAATTCCTGGTTAGTATCTAACCTCTAGCCAAATGTACAGTTTACAAACATTAAGTTATTCATTTTTATGCTAATATGGCTAGAGAATAGCTTATATTAATTGATGGTATTTAGACTATTTACAAAAAAAAGGCCAGAACGAATTCCCGAGGATGTCAAATTGACATTACCCCAGTTTCTCTTAGTCTCCGTCTGAGAAATGTTCTCTAAACAGGTGACCCAGCAGGCCATCCTTATTTAAGGGCTGCTTACCGGCCACAAGACAAACTGACCATTGGCTGGCCCCCACAAGCAAACGGACCGTCGGTCCCCGGCAAAACTGTCACCTCTAGCTCCGCAGTGCTTCTAGCCTAGCCTGCATCTCGGATATGTCTTCTGCTGCCTCTTCTTCCTCGTCTGAGGCTGCTGTAGCTCCACCCGCGGGAAGATCGTCGTTGACTGCTTTGGGAGCATCACTCAGATGACCTTTGTGTTACAAGAAAATGAAAAGCAAAAGATGTATTAAGCCCTCTTTGTTTTGGTATCACCAGAATTGGCAAAAAGGAGAAAAATTAATCTGCTTCCAAGCATTTGCGAGTGTCTGACTGTAAAGAATGATAAGTTTTCCTGGGTTCCACAAGTAGCAGACAATCAAGCTAGCTTAATTTCCACACTTGAGACCAGTCTTCTCCTTGCTGTTAGAGTAAACAGGTGTCATAATGAAAGGATTACGTCGTAGGTATCAAGGAGCAATGGAAGCTAGTTAATAGTGAGTTTACATGCAACAGCTCCTGGACTGGAAGTACACAATTGCTGATATATTTAACTTGCAAAACATTTATTGCCCTTCGACAACGTCGATGTCTAACTTGGCCATGGATTTCTCCACACTCTTCTCCCGGAGTCGTCATCCTCCGACATCCTGCTTCTTACCTGCGGTGATCTCAAACAGGATCTTCTCCACCTCTTGCTCAGTGGCTTCCTCCATCTCCTCGTCATCCTCCAAGGACTCAAAGGTGTCCTCTACCATCTCCTCGATGATGCCCGCCTTCATCATCTCCTTGGACATTTCCATCATGGAGGCCTGCACCTCTGAGACTTTGCAGAGCTGGGACATGTACTTCATGACGTCGGCCGACTTCTGCATGACGCCCGACATCCTGATCAGAGCTGGAGACAACAAACAAACAAACAAATAAACAAACAAATTCCATTCTAGTGTGAGAACCTGAAATTTGAAATGTGGGTCAGCTTACAGGATAAATGGTGCTATGGGCTGTCTTATGTACACCATCCAAAAGGCTTTGTAGAGTAGCACTCCGCACTTGCGCTAAAAATAGCATATCGGATCTCAGACAAACACTGCAACCACGGCAAACGTGTGGTGAGTGTGCTTGTGTGCATGCATGAGAAGTTTGTCTGACCACAGTCCGACATCCGGGAATTTTGTACATGTGCACGCTGGCTAAGGGCCTGTTTGTTTAACGCACAGGATCCGATATTTTGGGATCCACCTCCTATGCAGGGTACGCTAAAATGGGATCCGGATCCGCAGGATTCGTCATAAACAAACAGGCCCCAAATCACTCGTGTGACGTCATTAGTGCGGAGCGCTATTAGCATCTAGTTTCGGGTGATCCACAACAAAGAGATGCACTTCACCTCAGGACTCTTCTAGTTGTCCTCTGACCTTCCTCCATTCCTAAAGGAGACGAAAACATTCCAGTATTATTCATTACCTAGTTGATTCTTCATCTGCATGCTGACAGAGTTGATCTGGGCCTTTGAGGTGTGAATTCTCTTGACTGCTTTCCTGGAGTTGATGATCTCCTTGGCTAGGATCTTACAGACGTCCTTCTGACCCTTCTTGGCTGCATCCTTCATGGACCTCTTCACTTTGGCTTCTTCCCTCTCAATTGCTGGAAATTTTTTATAAGAACGGGAGTGAATAATGATTCTCAAATCGTAGATCTTTGGCTCATCATGTCCCACCATTACGTTCATAACCACAAGGGAAACTGATTGGATTTTTAAGTCATTCAAAGTGGAACAAAGAAAAATTGACTGGAGCGGGATAATACAACCCCAAAACGAGCAAACAAGGCTAAAGCTACAGTACAGGATTAGTAACATACCCAAACAGAAATGTTCACAGATTAACATATAATGTTCAGGGTATGAAGATGGAAGATGGTGCTGGTAGAAACATGCTGTGAAATTGTTTTTTCCAGAAAAGTCAAACGAACACAGGAAACAGTTTTGATCTTGGGGTAAGATCAAAACCATTCTATATGTATTATAAGATTAATTGAGCCAGGTTTTCGCTATTCTCTCATGACTCAGATGCCCGATTTCAAGAATTTAAATTTTCACAGGTTTATCATTTCATACATGTGTACATGTTCGATCAGACAATGATCTTGTGCTGTCCTATGATATTCACCAATCATTAAGAATGTTAATCTCACGTGGGATGTCTACAGTACAAACCATAAAGCTTTTACAAATTAAAACAAAAAATTTCAAGCATCTTACATCTGATTTGTCTGTCAAGTCTTCTGCCTTCTCTAGTTAGATTCCTCGTCCATTCTTGAACCTACAACAGGAATAAAATATCCCACAATGAAATACATGTAGGAAACATATTCTTATTCATTCATATAATGTACATACATGTACACGTGGCCATAAAAAACTTGAAGAAGGAAGGGAATACGTGGATACAAAAGTACAAGGATACGAGGATACGAAGTGAACTGCACACACACTATGTACATATCACATTCACTGAAGTGTGACTCATTGAAGCATGACTCCGTATCCGCGGCTACGAGGTGGGCAAGGTGAGTGGCGGGGTATTCTGCAATTGTACCTGCATGATAAGGTGACCTAAAGTCTTAACTACACAATCGGCATTGATTAATATTATAAAAAATAATACCCATGTGGTGGGGTATTCTGCAATTGTGCCCCTACCTGCATGATTTGGTGAGGCTAAGGCCCAAGTCTTAACTACACAATCGGCATTGATTAATACAAAAATAGGCCTAATATTATAATAAATAATACCCATGGATTACCTGTTCCTTGGGGTCCTTCTGGGGCGTCTTTCCAAAGAGGCCCATAGTTCTGGTTCTGCAGACAAAGTAGGCTCCACAAGGCTCTCAGACTCTAAACAAAATAATTTTGCGTTAGAGAGACTATAAATAGAATTACATAAGCATGAGCAGTGAGCACTGATGACTAATTTAGAAGTGAGCTCAAGTATTAAGTAGGCCTAGGCCTAACTAGGCCTAACGTTACATTTGTTAAGTTCATCAAATTCATGTTTGTTTTATTTTAATTTATTTTTAGTTTATAAACTTTACCTGTTCAATGTTGGTTTAATGCTTTACAAAACACCCCTGCAAAGATGACGCCAAAATGAAATATTTGACAAGCTGTCAGAATAACAACATCTAACTGATAACCAATGTAGGAATTTCATAAAAAATGAAATGACACCGATTGCATGTAAATTGGTGCACAGCCGAGATGTATTTTTCACACACAACACAGTACAGCTTCACAAAATAGTCTGGTACTCGACTCAAAAGAGGTAAATATAGCATTTGATTACAATAAGGGTAGTTGGAAGCCAGACGGAATGCCTCAGTCTAAGTGCATACGGCTATTTACTGTTTCTATTTAGATCTATTTCGAACAGTCGTAAAGTTGTTGGAAAGTTTGGCTTTAAAGGCAACATCTTGGCAGTGGCGTCACCAGACTTTTGAGTTTAGGGGGGCACAAGGGGGGCACTAGCAATTGTTGGGGGGGCACTACAATAATATATATTATATTTTTTTTCGCCAACCCAAATCTCAAATGGGGGGGCACGAGGGGGGGCACAAGGTTTTCCAGGGGGGGCACGTGCCCCCCCTGGCCCCCCCTTGGCGACGCCACTGCATCTTGGGCCTACTTCTCAGGCCAGCAATCCCAGCATTAATCGTTGCATATTCGAAACCATCAAAATAATGTTTAAATTTGCATCATATTTTGACAAAGAAATTATGACAATTATTACAATAACAATTTCTATATCAAAAATTAAAAAAGTATTCTAAAAATGCATTTCGCGCCGCGGCCAAACATTACCTTTAAGTCACCCTGTAATGCATGTGTTGTAGCCTGGTTATTTTCGGGTCAACTCGGACGATCGACCCAAACCAACTCGGACATAATGTCATGTATGTATCGATACATAAACCATTGTACACGTACGTACGTGCATCATGTATCCTGTACATGCGTGTGTGTGAAGTGAAGTGAGTCCAGTTTGTGAAAATAATGTTGTGTGTTCGTGTTGTGGACGTTTGGATTGGACTTCAGTTGTGACTGATTGTGATGTGATTCAGCTTAGCCTACCTCCCCAAAATATTGTCCAAAATACGTGAAACCTGCCCCATTTCTACCGAGAGACAGCCGCTGAGCTAGGCCGCCCTAGGAAGGTGAGGAAGTGCCAAGTTTTATAGTTGCGAACTAACCATGCTAACAAGTTTTAACGTTAGGCTATTTAGTCTTTTCTATTCTACTTTCTGTTGCGATAACTTATCGTAACCCTTGGTTGCCCTTGGGGGCTTAGTCTGGCATGCGCATGGGGACTTGGCGACCATACTCAATTATGAATTAGGTCCCAGTCCCCCGCAGACCAACATTGACCAAGGGTTACGATCATCGCAACTAGCCTAACGTTACTACTTTTCATAAATTGACATAGGCCTAGGCCTGAATAATTTAAAATAGGGCCTAAGTAATATGATCAACTTTGAGGGGAAAGAATTCCACTGACGGCCATTACGGAAACAGGGTTATTTCCTCCAAGACAAGAGATAACTTATTGGATGCAAGTCATGATGAACTTCAATATGCAATCTCAGGTGTATAACATTGGGGTAGCTTATCTGAAAAACCCAGGTTTTTTTTTTACCTACAATAGCACTGCGCACTTGCACTAAAAATAGCACCGAACCTCAGACAAACATTGCAACCGGCCATGCAAACGTGCGGTGAATGGGGGTACATATGTGTGCATGTGCATGCATGGTGTGACGTCATTAGTGCGGAACGCTATTACTTAGGGCCTATACACTTAGAATGCAGCGGTAGGCCTAGCCATTTTTCTCGAAACGCCCTCTGTAGGTCCCATAGGTTTGTGGTCATCAGTGGAATTCTTGCCCTTTACAATTCTGACTATGGCCTATGTTTCAAAAGCCCTATAAATTCTACATCATTTTGCATTGAAGATAATGTCTTTAATATCATTTCGGCTTTTTTTTCACAGAGCAGAGTACATCTAACATTCATCTTAACTGCGAATCAGCCAGCCACACGCCTGTACTTGCAGGCCACCGTCTGCAGGCAACCGCCTGCTAGCTAGTCTGTGACACCAATCCCCCAAACCAGACCATGTCCATGCAAGGACCAGGCGTGCTGCCCTCGGCAGCCGCCAGCTCCGTCAGCGGTTCCATGGAGCCTTCTCAACAGTCCAAGCGAGAAGACTGGCGGAAGGCTAAGGAACTGGAAGAGGCGAGAAAGGCAGGAACTGCCCCAGCACTGACTGACGAGGAGGGAAGGTGGGTACTAGCCAGTCATACTCAGGGCAATAACTTCACAACTTAGACATCAACTAGAAAATGTCGCCCCTGGTCATTGCCTTTCTGCCCCTTCAAATGGACACCAGTTTCGCTCATGGAAGTGCCCCTTGCCCGCCCTGTAAATTGTGAAATTGTTGCCAAAAATGATCCTTGTATGTTATCCCCTCAATGAAGAAAAGATCACAGTCTTCACAAGAGTCACCTTTTCAGACGGTGTTCCAGCTAACAATCTGTTGTGTCTCTCATATTTAATACCTCAGGGACATCAACCCTCACATCCCTCAGTATATTTCAACGGTGCCCTGGTACGTTGGCTACGGCCAACCAACGCTCAAGCACCAGCGACCCCAGGATGAGAAGCAGAAACAGTTCTCTGATATCACTGCGTGGTACAACAAAGGAGTGAGAGAGGTAGGCCTATACTTGGGATTTTTAACATTGAACAAAATTACCGCACCCTTCTTTGACCGACTCAATCTTATGCCATATCCCACGTTGCTGAATGACTAATGCTCTAAGCAGCTCTATGCATGCATTAATGATCCTTGGTGTATAGCGCCTTGTCGGTTGACATTACGGATAGTCTTGGCCTTACCCTCAAGATGAAGGAGAAAGATCCAGTCAGGAGTTTGTGCCCTGTACTGCCCAATTCATGCCAATAGGAAACCTCAGGTGAATTTCACAAAGGTAGTCCTAACTTAGGACCAGTCCTAGGACTTAGGACTACAGTGTAGCCCCTAACTTAAGATTGATCCTAGCTAAGACTGATGAATAGGTGAACAGCAATAGAGATCTGGATGAGCATGACATGCCCAGGCCCTCTTGTTGATAGGGTTGGATTAAGAAACTTTGTGGTGACCCGCCTTGATTAACCTGATCATTGAGGCTAAAGAAATTGTGGATATGACCCTATATCATGCCAATTCATTTCATTTTGCCAATTATCCTTTGAGAAAGGTCCTCCAAGGATCAAAACGTCAGCTCCTTCCCCTTAATGCCAAGCATTTTATATTGATTTTTATCATTATTTTGGCTGATGACCAGTTTGCAGCAGTTTATTAATACTGAAATTGAATATAATTTTGTTTTCTTATTTCGGTCATTGTTATCAGGGATCTGTTGCAACAAAATACAGGAAAGGTGCTTGCGAAAACTGTGGAGCGATGACGCACAAGAAGAAAGATTGTGTAGAGGTAAATTATGATCGTCCCATTCTTTAACTTCTCACCAGTTTTTTTGTTAATCATACATCTAGAAAAGAGTTCATACATGGAGTCTCCGCAAAGGCGCAAACCTTACATTCTTAAAAATTCTATTTTTATTTCCTTGCGCTGTGCTGCAGAGACCCCGTAAGGTCGGGGCCAAGTTTACTGGCGAGCAGTTTGCCCCTGACGAACACTTACAGCCCAACCTGGACTTTGACTACGATGGCAAGCGAGACAGATGGAACGGTTACAACCCTGAGGAATACAATGCAGTGCTGGATGAATTCACCAAAATAGAAGAGGTAGGATGAACTGCTTGTCAGTCAGTAGTGAGTACAGAGGCATACATATACATCGCTAGTGTTTAGGATCGAAGATTGAAGGCCACTTTTAGGAATGCATTCATAGCACAAAGTTGATTAATGTGTACCAAGGATAATCATATTTTTATCTCTCCCTGTAATTGGCAGTTACTCTGCTGTTGGATGAGATGAATAAATAAATAAATAAATAAATATATTGAATTAAAGCAGCAGTTTCTTCTTTAAATGTTGTTGCCACCCTGCCTACTGGTAAGTGGTAATCTGAAATTATCTTGTATTTATGAAATTGAAATATTTGGACACTATTTTTTGTTAGTGCAGATCAAACTATAATGCACTGTATCTTTTTAATCATTTTTTAAACCTTGGTGGCCCAGAATCTTTTTTTCTTAGCGTTGATGTTTTTTTTGGGTCTTTCTTGTAACCAGGCAAAGAAGCAGTTGAAGGGGAAGCACCTGCAGGACCTAGCATCCGGAGAAATAGCCGCAGACACACTGGTAAACCACCAACATTCATTACTTCTGCCCCTGATGGTCACCGGTACCCTGAGTGAAGGGATACAAAGGCCATAGCCAAAATCTCAGGCTGTGGCTACAAATAATCCACGCACCACCTTATGGCAGCCATTAGCTTGTGGCTGCAGCCGTTAGCATTGGCTTGTGTGGTTATTTGATGATTAAAATGCTAACATGGCTAAGAGTTACGAAGGCCTGGCCTTTCGATCCTAGCAAATGACTTAGCCTTTGTGAAAGATCCTGCTAGGATTGAAATGTCCGGCCCTGCTAACGATAAGCACTAAATGATTTTTGATATTTTCTTCTTTAAACTTTGATCATTTTCAGGAGAGGGATAGTGACAATAGTGATGCAGATGAAGACAAATATGCCGATGATGTAGACATGCCTGGTACCAACTTTGACAGCAAAAGGTAAATACTTCCTCAAATCCTGTCGCAAAGTCTTGTTGCAACTCTGTGCATGTTCTGATTATTGCTGTGATTCGATCACGTTACAAGATGATTGAGAAAAGGTCACGCATGAGTTTTGGTTAAAGGCAGAATTTTCTTCTTGTTTTGCAGACGTATCACAGTGCGTAACCTGAGAATCAGAGAGGACACAGCTAAGGTAGGCCAAGCTATAGGTGTCGCATTGATTTGTTGGAATAAAATGACGTACGAAATATCCACGCAGATACAGCCATTTTTACATGAAATCAGGTGTGCAGTCTGCTTGCGCGAACATACGCGAACATGTTTGCGACATTTGCATTACGCTTGGATTTGGAAGTGGAACGCACACACAACAAATGGTGAACATGTGTTGCGTATTGTGTCCATCTTTCATTTAATGTAGTTAGCCAACTTCAGCAAACACCTCCTTTCTCTACACTGTGAGCTATGTTAGGCAAACGTTGTCTTCATGTTTGACGAACAGCGCGTCGTGGGCATAGTTGGCTGGAGTGGAACGCACCCTAGATATCTGCTCATCATATACAGGGAACAGGGATAGTACCGTAAATGTTTATCATTAGTCTGTTTTTTTTGTCAATAAATGACTGAAATCCAAGTCTACTATTTGATAACAAGATGCTTAACTCTTGTCTTTTCTCCTGTGCAGTACCTGAGAAATCTGGACCCCAACTCAGCTTACTATGACCCCAAGACCCGCTCCATGAGACAAAATCCTTACCATGATCAGAATCCAGAGGAGTAAGTAAAATCAGCTGTTAAAACATGGTACAAATGTTCAATGCAAACTGAATACCGCCACGCAGTCCCCCAGCTACCTGACAGAACCTCCCATCATCTTCAGACAGCATCAACGATTGCCCTGTGCTGGATATCTAATGCATTGAACTTGTGGTTCTTTTCTTTTTCCTTGCAGTTCCCACACAGCTGGCGATAATTTTGTCCGGGCGACAGGGGACACGAAACGTATGGCCACGGCACAGTGTGAGTACCAGGCTATTTTCCTGCTTTGATAAAAAATTATGAAAAATCTTAAATTTGACATCTGATGGGTACCGTTGTTGAGATAACTTGAACTCATGAATGTGCATTGTATCATGTATGTAACAAAATATCAGTACATATCAGTATGTATGATCAGGGCTCGAAATGTACCAGCCTGGTGTACAATGTCATGAATGTGTAGCAAAAACCGCTCCTGAGTAGCTAGACTCACTTCCTTGGTTGCCTGTTGGGCTAGTAATGGATCAACATATGTACGGGCCAGTAACAATCTAAATGGGCTAATAAAATCTTAAGTAAGCTGGCCCATTGGGCTAACCTGCAAAAAAAGTTAGCAAAAAAGGCCTGATGATGATGTGTATTAATACATGTACATATATGAACAATTGAACATATTATGAAGTTTTATCTTTTTATTGAAATATAACTCTGTGGTGATTCAACAAATACAAGAGCTTTATGTTCATGAATATGTATGAATCACATCAACTATTTGCATATTCATGATCTGTTTGAATAATAATGCATATATTTGAATTATGCATTTTGTGTGCATATTAATCAGTGTTTGCATGGGAAGCATCTGAGAAGGGTACAGATGTCCATTTACAAGCTGAGCCTACCAAGCTGGAATTGCTACACAAGGAGTTCTCCGTCAAGAAGGACGACTTCAAGGCCAATCAGAAAGGCAGCATTGTAGAAAGGGTAAGTTCATGTTTGGGCGACGTCACGAAATGTTTCACCCAAGATGTGAACCCATTGCCTGTGTACGTACCATCAAGTGGGTCCAATCCCCTAAGCTACCCAGAAGTGATAAGCCCTCCCTAAAATAATAGTCTTCCCGACTGTTTTTTCAGAAGTTGCAGAGCCCAGAAATTTCAATGATTTTAAAAATTTTGAGATGTGAAGTAATTATAATGAGATGTTATGGAAGGATTAAGATAGTGAGTTTCCTTCAAGCCATGCTAGTTGAAAGTGAGCCAAGATGACTGCTTGATGAGGGCAGTTCCATGGTAATACGTTGCATGTTAATTACCTTTGACTTATTCCTTGAGTCATTTTTGAAGGACTCCAATTAAGAAATGTGTTATTGGAATCAGCAAACTTTGTACATGTATACCACTTAATACGATTCCTTGAAATACATGCAAATATACAAAAAAGAGAAAGTGTGTGTTACAAAATAGACATCTAACTGTGGAAGTGCCCATAGTCAGTACTGGTACTAGTGATGTACTGTAGACAGGAGAGACTGATGTGCCTTATTCACAGTTCATCCATCATACATTCAAACCATTGCAATCAAACCAAGGCTTGGATTCAAAGTAGTCTGATAACCGTTTTCTTTATTATTTCCAACGGGCTTACATTTTACAAGGAAGGTGACAGGATGACTGCACCATGAATAAGTCCTATACTATAGTGCATGGCAATTAATTTAGGAATCAAAGTACATGTAATTGATGTATGGCATTTCCTGTATTTTTATTGTACAATTCTTTCGTGGTTTTTTTTTTTTTTTTTTTTTTTTACTGATTTTGCAAGCAAATACCTACGATAACAAAAATCTTGCATGAGAAATTTTCCTTTAAACAGTGAAGACCTAGAATCCGAGGAGTTTGTTTGTTTATTTGTTTGTTGGGGTGTTTGTTTTTTAATGACTTGAGATCTTCCCTTGTAAATTCAATTGTTTTTGTGTTTGCTCTCTTGTAGTATGGAGGAGCAGAACATCTGGAAGCCCCGCCCAAAGAACTTCTGCTGGCACAGACGGTAAGCTAGTCATCAACCTTGTTCCCATGAGTGTGATCCCACTGCACTGATGTGGTGCCACATTATTGCCAGCATTGATGGCTTTTTTACCCTAAAAGTCTGACGAAAGTGCAGACATCATATTTGTCACTCCATGTAGTTTGCATGTAACCATCTTCAGACCAGACACCATAAGTTGGCTACAAGATCTTATGACTTGCACACCTTCATCAATTGCCTTTCCGTTATTTAAACCATGTCAGTATTTTGCACAACAGCCGGATATTATCTTTTTTTTTAATTCTGTGAAAACAAATCTGTCAACAGGAGGACTATGTGGAATATTCAATACACGGCAATGTCATCAAAGGCCAGGAGAGGGCAAAGGTCAAGTCCAAATACCAAGAAGACGTCTTATCCAATAATCACTCGGTAAGTTCAACTGCATCCATGATTTAAATATAATGTATGTATTAACAGTGGAATGTCGCTATAATGGATATGGCGGGATGCACAGATAAGTCCGTTATAGTGATCATTTGTTATAGTGAATTTAAAAATCATATCGATTATCCAGTATGTTTTGTACACAAACTACACAATTATCATACTTTGGTTTTTGCTTAAGAAATTCAGATTCATGGGAAAAATATCAAGGAAAATACAGTCACAGTCATCTGTAAAATGTCCAGTCCCATATGGTGCCCACTTTTTGAGAAAACAGTGAAAAACAGTGAAAATATTTTCACCAATATTTTTTTTCTTTGAAAGGTCAAAATTGTTTTTGGTCATTGGTTTTACTCTTTTCTGGATAAATACAGCTTTTCAGGCAGAGAAAAATTGTAACAATGTTTCTACCACCACCATCTTTATATCTTGTAAGTTATGCGTATATCTGTGGACATTTCTGTTTTGCTTTTTTACCAGTGTTGTATATGCCCTTTAAAGTAAAGGTAAATCTGTGAAGATTTCTGTTTCTGTATGCTACCAAAGTATGATACTACCATGATGTTTGGTATAGCCAAATGTTAGTTATAGTGGCGTTCCGCTGTAATAATGATAACTGAATACTCCACACCGTGTCCCCCCCCCCCCCCCCTCCATATTGGCCACACGCCATTCCATGGTATTGTTGGATTTTGAAGGAATGGGTGCTATAACTTTATACATACATATTTTGTTGGGCTTGCTTGTCCAGGGAATGAAGTTTTATGAAACATTGGGATATTGCAGTGTTGGGTTTTTGGTTTGATTCAGTCAGGTACATACATGTACATGTAACACGCCCAATGGTTAAAGGTTACACAATATGCTACAGGTGCAACAAAATGTTATATTTTGTCGGTCTCACAAAACTTCCTACAGTACTACAAATACAGCTCAGAGCTGTAACAAAATCCTTTTTGACATTCATAATAATAATAATAATAAAATGCTTTTATATAGTGCATAGTTATTAAAGGTATAATACATGATTGGTAAAGGTCACAGTACAGAACAGCACTCACACTTTCTCTGATCCAGCAGATACATGAAATAATAAGCCTGCGGAAATTTGAACTCAATATTGGTCACAAAAAAATAGCCGAAAACCGGACTCAATTTTCAAGGAATAGATCTTAAGATCAAAACTGTTTTTGGTTTTTGTTTGACAAATTTCTGGATAAATACACCATTTCGGGCAGAAATATTTTAACGGTTTTGTTTCACTTTCAGTACAATCTTCATACCTTGAAAGTTATATATGTAAATCTGTGAACATTTCTGTTTGGGTATGTTACCAATCCTGCACTGTACCTTTAACTATCATAATTATGCAATTGAAAATTTAAATTCTTAAAGTTAGGAGGGCCTGACGCAAGTGAAGGAAGCATACATGCTTCCTTCACTTGCATGTTCGTGTATTTTGTCATTCAGCCTTTGAGAAAGATCCTGCTAGGATTGAAACGCGTCAGGCCCTTCTAACTTTAAGCATTTGATATATTTCAGGTAATTTTGGCTGAAGAGCAGTTTGCAGCAGTTTATTACTTGTATTGAAAATTTAAATTGTGTAAGCTCAAATATGACTCTAAGGCAGTGCATCTTTACCATTGATTGTTATTTGCCTCGCAATCTCCAGTTACAATATTAAATGTTGAGCAACATCAAGAAGTAGAATGAAAATGACACTACAGCTAATAGCTTTAAACTCCCCGTATTTACAGTTTTGATGTTGTGTTCAATTATGATATTGGCGACCATGGCATTCAGGGTCTGTGAGCAATGGATGTGGACTGATGGGCGGACCCTGGCTGTATCTGTCGGCCCCCTCGCTTGAATGCTTGACGAAATGCATTTCGGTACTGTGAACTCATTGCACCGTATATGAGTGGATTCACCATAGCGTTTATGTACGTGAGGACGTAGTTCATACGTGTTACCATCTTGGTTTCCGTACATATTGGATGAGTTACCTGGGCTACGGAACAGATCCAGCGAGTGAGGCTTATTATGCGGTTTGGGGTGTGGCAGATGAAGAACACAATCCCATTCACAACTAGCATTAAGACAACTTGTTTAGACTGTTGTTCCCGAGCTCGGTTGTCTCGTCTGCCGTTGCTGCCTCCATGTTTGCTGACTGTCTGTATGATCTTAGTGTACATATAAAGGTTGGAAACCAATGCAATCAGCCACTGCATGCCATCTAATAGGACACAGTAATACTTGACCCACGGATGTACTAAATCACAGTATAATTGAGACAATTGCAGTCCTGTATACTTGTCAGTTGGAGGCCATCTCAGACACGACCATGAGAGCTTAGCCTTACAAGGAACTAGTGCTACAGCCAGGATCAACCCCATGAGCCAGGAAACAGCAATCATTTTATAAGTTCGCCTTCGGCCACGGATCTTGAGATGTTGGATGGGATGACAGGAGGATAAATACCTCTCATATGAAACCATGGAGACCAGTGCCGTGCCAACATAGTACGAAACAAACACAGCACTGTAAAAACTGGCACATTCTGCAGAATTCACAAATGGTTCATGGAAGACCACTGGCGATGCATTGTAGTTCAGAGCAATCATCGTGGCAAGTAAACACATATAAAGTAAATCAGTGAGCGCCAAGTTTGTCAGGTATATATTGGTGTCCGATCTAATTTTAGGCACACGGAACACGACAAATAGAAAGCTCAGGTTTGTGAGGATACCGAGACAGCAGATAATCGTCAGAGCGATGGTCATGATGTTGACATCAGTTGAAGTATACAGCCACTCAGAAACTGTCTCCTCGGTGATGTTAATAGTGTTCTCTTTACTGCACTCACCTGATGTTATGCCCGATCCCATGATGGATAAGATTGTTAAAAGCACAAAATTCCTGTGACAGTTTACAGTGTTGATGCAGTATCTTCCTGCCCAAATCAGAGTTTTTGCTTTTTGACAAATTGCAATGAGTCAAATATTGAGCTCTTTCTCTTGTAGTCTGCTCGATATGGTGGTTGTTGTTGTTGTTTAAAAATGCTCGTTTCTAAAACTCATCATACATCTGAATTGGTAATCGTTGAGCAAAACATCCATCTGAGTTCTCGCCAAATCTCAGTAAAAGTCACAGTTGTCGCAGCTATCCGGGAGTTTTTTGTGAAATTGAGTTTGTCGATCTGGAAAGCTTGCATCTCAGCAAGTAGCTAGGCAAGCAGTAGTTCAATCCGTACCCACTTGATAAAGCCTACAGCTCGTTTTTCTCAAACACAGCGGTTATATGATGGAACAATCCGGGCGTAGTGATATTTAGACCTACATGTATATATGCCTACATATCCTTAATCAGATTGCCGCTGAAGAAAAACAAACAAACCCAGACCTCTATTTTAATACAGTAATTAAATTCCATCACGCTGTCAGTCAAAACGAACGCAATACAGCTTCAAGTCCTCAAAATCACCCATTACAGAACCTTCAATTTCATTTATTTCATGCAAGTCCTACTTCTTGAATAATAGCCATGATGATGATTAAAACTGAGATGATTAATTCAGTCCATCGTTTTTTTTTTTTTCATCCGGAAATGATTCAGTTCAGATTAATGAATTTTTTGTTGTTGCTGATATTTGGATGAATTCATCTGATGTACAGAAATAGATTTGCCAGACAGAAAAAAACACAAGGCTGCCTGAATTGCTTTTTTCCCTTCATACATCAATGGTCAATGCGGTATTAAACTGAATTATATGGTCCCAGCCATGCTAGCACACACATGACACAGGTCCCATTTGTGTCTGTGATGCACCGAATATGTAGTTTTCTACAAATTTTGAAGAAAATATCAAAGATTTTCGGGAAGACGTGCTCCATTTTCCTCGGCTTTTGTTATGTGAATCCTAAATCCTTTTGCCAAAGCTGAATTAACAGTCCATGACCTACTTAAGCATGTGACTTACTGAACTGGCCAACCGCTAAAAGAACCTTTCAGGACTCTAATCGAATAAAGTAATTTACATGTATTTTTAAAGAGCAAAAGATAGAAATACCGACAATCTTCCTTGATGGTGATAATTCTGATGATGGTCCGTTTATTAGCAACTAAAAAAGGGTTTGATTGTACAATTTTGTTTATGTTAAAGGTAGTATCGTACTTTGGTAGCATACCGAAACAGAAATCTTCACAGATTTACCTACAACTTACAGGCTATAAAGATGGTAGAAAATATACCGTTCAAATTGTTCTGCCTGAAATGCTTATAGTGGCGCTCCTCTGTAAATATAATATAAAAAAGAAACCTGTGTATCATTTGTACTCCCAATTAATTACATTATTCTAATTCCTGTATCTTTCATTGACTATTGTTGAACCTACAGAGTGTGTGGGGATCATACTGGAGAGACTTCCGTTGGGGTTATGCCTGCTGTCATTCTACGGTCAGGGGCTCTTACTGCACTGGACATGCAGGACGACAGGCTGCCATGACAGACATTGCAGTACTTGGTCAAGAAGATGCTGAGGAGATTGACGACCAAGTACCCAAATCACTCATGGAGGTCAGTCTCCCTAAGACATTGTGTGTAATACACAGAGGTTATCATGAGCGCCAAAGGCACAAGCTTATGAGATTTTGTGTGGGTTGACTTGCCTGAGTGTAGTCTGTTGCTGCCATCAGTATACCGAACAATTAGAAGTGGTTTGTCCTACATTGCACTGAGCATTGGGTAAGAGATGCAGTCAGCTGAAAGAGTCCTTGTTTTTACTTTTACTCAAAAACTGTCTCCTTATTAAACGTCACTTGTGCCAATCTGTGCCAACAGCAACACCAAGACAAGCTGGAGAAGGAACGCAGGAAGAAAGAGAAGAAGAAGAAGAATAAAAAGAAGAAGAAGAAGAAGAAGCAACATAGCAGCAGCGAGGATAGTGACAGCAGCAGCGAGGAAGATGAGGAAGAAATGAAACGCAAGAAGCTCCTTGAGGTAAGACTCTGGGAAGGGGTGCTGTGCTTAAGCTCATCTCAGTCTACATCATGTCATCTACCCAGTGTTGGAGTACTCGTACTCGTACTCGAGTATAGCTTGAGTACATGCAAATACTCGGCCTGTACTCGATTAAAAGTACTCGAAAATCAAATATACTTAGCCCGTACTCGTTAAAAAGTACTCGAAAATCAAATATACTTAGCCCGTACTCGTTAAAAAGTACTCGAAAATAAATGTACTTGGCCCGTACTCGATTCCATGTACTCAAATTTTTGGAGTACTCAACCATTTAGTGCAAATTTCATTTTTCGTTACAATTTCACGGTTGATTACATGTATGTTGCCGATTTCTGATAAAAAATACAATGGAAGTATGAAGAACATCTTGAACTTAGTATCAAATGGAGTAAGCAGCACAGTGTCATTTGCAAGGTTTGTAAAACAAGAATTTCTGAGAAGAGTGGCAAAATGTCCAAATTGTTGTGAAACTGCATTTTTGGCACTGTGCGTTGGTACTGTGCATGTATTCAGACATGGAAGACTTTGGTACTCGGACTCGGCCCTGTACTCAACTTTAGATATACTCGTACTCAATACTCTGGTCTCAGACTCGCCAGCAATGTACTCGGACTCAGCCCAGTACTTGGACCCAGTACTCAGAGTACTCTGTAGTACTCAGATTTAGGACTCAACTCTTAACACTGCATCTACCATCAAGGTTTCCTCAAGGTAATTTGTTAATGTAAACCCAGGGTTTTTATTTAATATTTACTAATTGTTTGTATATTTCTGAAAAAATTAAACAGGCTCTGAAGAAGGAGGCAGAGAATCAAAGAGAAGCAGAGAGGATCCTTGCCATGGATGAGCGCAAGAGACCATACAACAGCCTCCGAGCCATGGAGACTAAGGAGCCATCTGAGGAAGAGATGGAAGCATTCCGAATGAAGAGGAAGCGTTTTGAAGATCCCATGTCCCATTTCTGAACCAGTCTTTGGACACCGCGGTCATCCAATCCATCTAGCCTTCAGTCTACAGTGTAGTGAACAATGTTCAGCAGGCCTTTAAATTTTACATAGAAATAAAGAGCCACGGATGATGTTTGGTACAGCAAAATTTTCGGTCGGTATATCGGTGTTCGTTTTAACGGGTTTCCACTTAAAATGGCTGACTCGACTTGATAAACAAAAATTCAGTGACCACAATATTGTTTGTGTTGTTACCAGAATACAAATTGACATGTTACTCTGCCTGCTACAACTGTACAGTACATGTACAAGCTTTTTGTTTCAGTTTCATAATTTTTGTTTTTCTGTTTCTTTATGGGTTTCCTTATCCTGTTTATTGGAAAAGACTCGGATCATGGAATGGTTTTCTTATTTCTTCTACAGTTGACTTGAACAGAAAATTAACAAAAAGATAATCTGTAAATATTTGTGTGTTTTTTAGTATTTTTTCTTATAAGACAAGAATCATTTTCAGTTTGGATAAATAGACCATTTCAGAGAGAAATATTTTAACTGTATGTTTCTACCAGCACCATCTTTGTACCCTAAAAGTTATACGTAAATCTTTGAACATTTCTGTTTGGGTATTCAATGTACAGTTTCAATAGATAATTATATCAGGTGGGGTAATAGTGACTTATAGACTTTAGATCATCTTGTTAATATCATGAACCTAGATGTTATTAACAGTCACTCATATTGGGTGATCTTTCCAGTCATTACAGGAAAATATCATCCCTGTTATGGACGTCAAAAGCCTGGCATAAGAGTGAGCATAATTCAGGCCCAGGCGTATTGTATATTTTGTGTAATAAACAAACAAAATAACGGTAATAAGATCAGCTCTTAATAAATAACCAGTTGTAAATTACAGTTCACGGGTCTCAATGGTTTTCTGTTGGCAGTCATCAACTATTAAAGTCATCAACTCAACTCCTATATTGTTTCGTCCATTTTTTTCTGTAGCATTGGACTTTGTGACACATAATGGAGGTGCAATGTGCTTTTATATAGTACTGGTCTACTACAAAAATATCAATTTTACTGAGGACGGACTATTTGTCTTTAAAAGCCACTGAGTACACAATGTATTCTTAACCAAAAAACAGAACCGAAACATCTCTCCAAATCTTGGCTTCCTCATGCAAATCTAGTAAAAAAAAATTAACTTCAACATGTTCAAAGAGATACTACACAAACATTTTGCATTGGTAGAAAAAAAGATTAACTTCTCTTTTATTTTTTTCAATTTAATATGTACACATCAAAAATACAATGACAATACCTTTTGTTTTCAATGTCTTGCTATTAATATATTATGCACTTAATAACCAAACAAGATAGAAATAAATGATGCACAATGAGATGGATAGCTCGACTCGAACCATGAATGTTTATACCGTATACATGTTTATATAAAAGAAGGATGCTTTTCTACAACTGTCTTATAAACCTCTGAAAAACTGAAATAGACAATGTCTTCATATTACTTCTGGGGATTCGTGATTATTTTATTGGTCAAAAGAGGATTTTATGAGAGGGGGGGGGGGGGGGGGTGCGCTAACAAAGTTAAGCTTCTTTTTCCATTTAATGAAATGCAAGTTTTTCATTTGTATAAATCAAAGAAGTCCAGATATTACGAAATTCTACGTATACAATGAAGGCGTATGGACTTGGCTTTTAATTTCAAACATGCAAATTTGTGTGTGGCAGTGATATGCCTTGGGCTGCTAGGTAACTGGGTATACAACATGTATTCATTCTTCATCGGGTGAAATTTCAGCGGTTAACATCCCGAAGCAAAAGATATCTGATAACAGTAAGGGACAACAATAGTGTGAAGCTTATCATAGGGCAGGACAGCTATCCAAAGTACCTGTTTTGGTAGTAAAGCACTGTTTCAGTTTGTCAGAGGTTTCGGGTTCAAGTCCAGATCCAGTTAAAACATAAATACACCCATTACATAATTTATTATTATTTTTCACAAAGCCTATCCCTTTGCCTTTTTGAATCAACATTTAAATATTAAGCGTGTACATTTCATAACAAGAAATCCAGAAATGTTATTAATAACTCTGATTCATAAACAAACTGCCACACATTATGCAGCACCTTATTCATTCGGTCTGTGTATTGAGCAACATAAATTGGTTTGTATGAATAATCAATTTGGGAAAAGAATGTACATGTAAAGATGCCTCATTATGTGAATACAGTGTACAACATAATCTATGCTAATAATATGATAAGCATCCATTTGGTGCTCATGCCATTAGAATGAGTCACATAATATGCAGCATTTTTAATTCCAATAAAAAATATTGTAATTTGTAGTTCAAAGCAAGCGGCACGCTATCTGGCTATTGATCTGCCTCAAATACATGCCACAATGTGCATAATGCCCATTACAATGACACACATATCATGTCCGTCAAACCGATGATACCGGAATCATTGTTCTCTAAAGCAGTTCACATTTTATGTTAATTTTGTATAAAGCACTTTCTCGATATTTACAGCTCTGTCTAATTCCACATGCGTCTATAAACTGAAACTCACAATTTCTTCACCCATTTTCAGTACTGATCAATTGAACAATAGGCCTAATCATTTATTTAAAATAAAAACAAACAAAAATGAGAACGCAGGTTTTCTAAAAAAAAAAAAAAGGGAAATTAAAACTGTTGGCTTTCAACTTTGTCCAAATCTACCACCAATGCACATACATGAGACAAAGAAATTTGCTAAAAATGCTGTTATGTTACATGTGATGATGATCGATATCAGATATCAGAAAATTTCACGTTTGTTTTCTACAGCTGCTCCGTCAATTTTGCCAATCATATGCTTTAGCTTGATTACAAATAATACAAATAATAGAGACTTGAATGCAGAATATGAATTCATGCACTTGTTTATGCTGTCAGCCTATTGTTTGGTGTCTATGAAGGCTTATTAAGCTATGTGAGATATCACCAGAGGATAGTATATAGAGCACATGTACATGTAGCAAAGGTCACCTCTTGATGTATGTGTCCTTATGGTAAATCAACACTTACCACAACTACAACACAGTACCCTCTACACACAGTATCACATGAGTAAGCCATGATTTGTATCCATGTGGGAGAGATAATGATGGCTAATCCTAATGCCACCGGAGTGATTTGCTCTTCTTGGGTTAAAGCAAAGCTTCTGACTTCCCAGGAGAATCCTTCTATAGCACAGTCAACAATATTGATGATATGAAGCAGTTGTTATTTCTCTACAAGCTGAGCTTGTTTGGTGTGCTGATGTTCATGTTCCAAACCGCCGATCACCTTTGTTTCAGGCATTAACTACATGTCTCCTGATGAGGACTAGAGCAGACTAGTCAAAACCTTGAGACCTTGCGAGAAGTGCGAGCGAAATAGAAGTGAGAAAGTCCAAACGATTCTTATATGGTGTTTCTGCAAACCGATCCACATACCAATTGTCACCATGCAAAGCCTCAAATCTTTCTTAACTACATGTAGTCAGAAGCCATGAACAACATTCATAATCAGCTATATCCCAAGGATCAGGATCAATCAATTATAAAGATGAATGGATACTATATTCAAAGTTGGACTTTGCACAAATTTATTGAAAAGACATGAGACTACAGGCAGATCAGACCTGATGGCTATGGATGCTTCCTCACCATGCCACATACACATCTGTTTAGTGTAGAAGTCCTGCCTACACGTACTGTAGATCATAGACCTAAATGCACAGTCCAAAAGCTGTGTACAGTATCTAGTACATAAAAATTCAAGAATACTCAAAATACATTGTATTAAAGAAATATGATTACCGGTACATGTATTTACACTGACCTCAGCCTTGAACATAAAATGTGACAGCAATGGTCATGGGACAGAATATGGCATTTTGTGTAGAACTCGTTTAAGATTTACATTAAATCAAATATATACACATAATTATCTCTACATCCAACGTGATCATTGGCACTTCAGCTTTTCATTGAAGACAGACAAAATAAATGTTGCATTTTATGTGACAGGTCCAAAACAATACATGTACCTGCAAACATGTGTAGCATGGACTTAGAAGCCATGTAGGAACTCGGAAGGCCATACTTCCATTGCATGGCTTTAGACTGTTAGAGTTTTAGAACGCAGAAAGACTATTTAAAAAAACATAATATGCATCTGTAAATTGATCTAGTATCCAAACGTGGCAAAGAACAACCTTTTGCACTTTTGGCAGATGTCCAAAAGTGCAACAGGTGACAATTGCATGCTCGCAGTACTTCAGCTCACGTGAACCCAAAAGTAGGCGTTATGTTTCCCTGATAGGTTGTGTGTATTCAACAAACAAGCCAAGGATCTTTGTTGCGAGCCTAGTTCCATCATAAAACCCAACCTACGTCTAAACTTTTGTTGTGCTCCGACAATTAGAGCTAACTGTCCCAAGTTCAGAGATCAGGCCACCCTCCACCCTAGTACTTAAATTTTATATTGGGAATGCTTTCCAGAACATTTCCCCCCGACAGCAAAAAGATTCTATGTACATTTGCATCCTTAAACTCAACTGCATTGTGCAACTTAATAGTCTAAAATGGGCCGTTATTAACGAAGGTTCTTGAAATCCTTGAAAGGATTCGTTAGTATATTCCTCAAAACCTCTTGGTTGCATCAAGTACAAAGTCAAATATTTGAAAAATGTGGATACATGACCTTACTCGAGTGCCTCTCGATCATTTTGTTGAGATAGAACCGTCAACCCACATCATTGAAGTCCAAAAATACTTTGATTCGTTCCGTATCGGTATCCCCATTAAAGAGAAAAGAACAACCTTGGTGACAACAAATTATATAATCTATATAAAAAAGAAATCATATTCACCGTGAAAACATCAAAGAGAATGATGTGAAGAGGCCGACTAATAAATTGTTTGTGCTAGGGAGTGTATGCCGGTGGTTCTGGTAGGTTTGCACTGTTGAAGTGAGGTAGTCCACTTGGCATGTTTGCAAGCTCTGCCTCTAGGAGTTGGTCCCAGTCATCGATCAGTCTCTCTCTAGGGGCCTCATCGTATGAGGAGTACGGCCGCAAGAGGTTGGTGGCAGCGATGATGACGGAGAGCGCCCCCGATGCCACGATCAGGTAGTAGCCGACGCCAAAGGAGACGTAGACCTTGCTGCTTTCACCTCGCTTGTGTTGGTTAAGTACCTCCTCCATCTGGGCTGCTGACCAATAGCAGAAGCCGCTCATCGTCAGGCACAAGAGGACTGCAACCGAACCCCCAAAGAAGAAGAAAAGATTCATCAGTCTTCATCATTATCATTTTGATTGCTGTTGACATTTATTCATGACCTTTCAAATGAGGACCTGAATATCACAACTCTAACCCACCTCCATACCACAGTTTACCAGTTTCCAGTGGTCGTGCAGATACCACAATACACCACAGTGTGGTTTTTCATGGTAATGCGAGGTTTATGATCCAGTCTCCATGTGGAGACTGTGGTAATGTGTGGGAAGCAACTCTTGTCTTGTGTGGTAGGTGAAGAGGGTTAGAGTTAATAGCTAAAAGCTGAGGGAAACCTGCCTTACCTGTGACAACGTTGCCGACTGCGTGTCTCCTGATGAATCGTAGAGATGGTTTCATGGGACCCAGCGTATCCAGGAAGAAGGCCAGCAAAGAACAAGTAATGGCCAGAAAGATGAAGGCAATGACCGCACGCATGATGACCACCACTTGGGAATTGATGCAATATCGGTAACCTGTGGAAAAAAAACAGGTGGTTGACAATGATATTATGTTGACATTTGTTACCATTCATTATAAAAACCCATGAAATACACCCATGGAATCTAACTTGTTTTTTTTGTTTTTTTCAAGAAGCTGTTACATAACAAACATTTATAAACTGCCTTTCCAAGAAGATCAAAGCACTATACACAGTTACAGACATTATCCCTGGTCATCGGGCCATAATTTACATACTAGAAACCATCTTAACTCCCTAGGGAGCAAACAGCCCCTGCTAGTTTAGGGCGCGCACAGAGGCTAATCAAACCACAAAGCCATATCTACCATTGCAGGTACCCACTTACACCTGAATGAATAGGAGCAATATGTGACAAAGCACCTTGCCCAAGGACTCAAGCACCACTAGCTCACAGCTGGATTCAAACCCACAATCTGTAGATTGACCACAAGATCTTGAGCTTAACATGCCAGGCCACTAGGCCACACTCCACAGCACCATTAGCTGTATACTAAACATGAACAGGAAAGGTGCAAGAGGAATGGACTGTACATGTAGTGTTTGTGGAGTCCTTAATCCATCCACATAGTTTATTCCACTAAATGAGGGCAAGGTTTTAACCACAACTTTAAACAGGAGTACCAAAATCTCGAGCATCCTGAAAAAAGGGTGAGCAAATATTTAATTTCCCTTGCTTATGCTTGTAAATTTGATGAAACCGGTTGTCTACAACAGGAAACATTGTTCATGGATGCCGAAACACTCTAGTTAAAACAAAATCTTGATTTAGGGTTAGTGAAAGATATTAAGATCGAATTACTAGAACTGCTGTCGATGCCCGGTGCCAAGAACTGGTATGCGCTGATGGTCTCCTTTGTGCATTTTCCACCGTGCAAGTAAAACCAATTCTGTTCGGCCAGGGACGAGATCAAGACGGCGATTACGACCATGCCAAAGATAGCAGCCACCAGATTCCGCTCTGCCCGTTTGGGGTTGTGACGGCGCCGCCTGCTGCGGTGGCGGTGGTGGCCATGCGAGCGTGATCGGTGCCTACGGGAACTGCGTGAGCTGCCGCTGGTGTTGGTGTTTTCAGTCCTTGTTGGGGCAGAGCCTCTTCCAGCACCAGTGGCAGAGTTACTGGCTTCGCTGGAAGAAATGACGTTAACAGTTTCACCAGGAGCACTGGTACTCGTTGTGTTGGGGGCGGTATTAACTGACGATTGCATCTGTGCAGGGAAAACAAAACCAAAAATAAACATGATCATGATCAAAGTGCGCATTGACAGATTATTAAGTAATTTGACAAACATTTGACTCACTTTATAAACTAAGCTTTCTTTAAAGCCCTCATTCAGAATAAAAATTTTATTTATTGAGTACAGTAATAATTTTTTGCAAGGAAAAATAAGTACTTTTTGTTTTTCACGCATAAATCAAGATTTTTCATTAGACCCAGTAAACTGGGACACTGAAACCCCCTTTTTTAATTTCGGGAGTCTGTCTAACACCCCAGAGAATCCCATAGAGTTAAACATTTTGTATACGTTTGAGAACCACACAAGATGGCGGATGATCCGAAAAAGTCCAACCCCCAAAATTAAAAAAGGGAGTTCAGCGCCCCAGTTACTGGGTCTAATTTTTCATCAGCTTTGTCATTGTTAATGTTATCAATGTAAAATCTTGAACATGTAAAATAATTTGAATAAAAATGATAAAACATACAAGAAAGAAACGATACACAATAAAATAACAACATAGCCTAAACCTCAGACGTGGGCGGCCATGGGCCTAACTTAATTTACACGAACAGTTACACTAAACCTGCGCAGTTTTTTGGCCTAAACTGCTTTCGTTTAATTGCCAAATTGGCCTAGGCCCTACTTACCATTTTCTTCACGATACCCTCGAATATTCACACACAGGAACACACGATGGAGATATATTGTAGTACTATTTGCAATTAATAATGGTATTTATTTACCACTTTGGTTTCTAGATTCTAAATTGTCGCGTCATCCTTCAATGTGTGGTTATGGTTCACTGGGAACAATAAACAAAACATTTCTGTTGTTGACGTTCCGTCATCACGTTCCGCTGTTTTGGTATTACAAATTCACATCACGGAAACAGTTAAAAAGTGTTTTCAAACCAAAATTATACTGACAGCTTTTCAGTGTACTAAATCTTTCACAACATACGCCCTCGTGCTTCCTTATATCAGCGGCCAGAAAATCAAAACTTATTGGAACCGGAGCCAAAAAACCCTACACTTCCGACTTCGTCATACAGTTCACTCGGTCAATTCAACCAAGCAGCCATCTTACTTAATATATTTTGGATTCCCACGAAATATGCACTGAATAAACATTACATGCGCTGTGTGCTGATTTGACCAGAACCATCGTAGGAATCCATTTTTCTTGTGGTTTCATAAATTAGACTTTACACAAGTCTCTTATACTTTCGCAAGCTGAAGGATGCGTTGAAGTGCATCAATATTTTTTATTGTTTATTATATTAATTACTGATTTAATAGAAATAAAAGAGATAACTACACGAGAGTTTTCTCTGAGTCGATGATCATGTAGAACCTTCCAGACCCTGCAATTAATTGCGAGTTAAAAATGAAAAGTACACCGGTGCACTTTGCCGGTTAAGTCTAGGGGGGTGTTGCACATTATGTTTTATTTCGAATTATTTGGGATTTTCTTGTTTCATTTCCCAAAGGTCGAATCTGGGCAAAGGAGATTTTTCCATCAAGTGCATTCTGAGAGTTATAATAATAAAGATGTAGTCTTTTTTTTGTTTTATTTATAAAATAAAAATACAAACAAAATTTACAACAGACTTCATATACACCCCCCTCCCTCAAAAGACCGTTTTGGGAAATGAATGGAATAACAACTAAATTAACATTTTTTCAAGATTTTCTTTTTATTCTGATATTCAACAAAGCATTATACAATGAAGCAATTAAATGAATGCATGCGTGTATGTAAACCACCATCATATTTAAGGTATTACTGACATGCAATAAACTGCTACAAATTGCTCATCGACCAAAATATATCAAATATATCAAATGCAAGGAGGGCTTGATGTTCCATTACGATCCTACTAGAATTTAAATGTCAGGCCCTCCCAACTCCAAGCATCATGTCAGTGAGATGTTTTAGGAAAATATGGCAAGTGAATTATGAGGAATTTGGAAAGACAAACCAACTTACTTCGCCCTGTTGTATCCAGATAAGTTTTGTCACACATACCTTTAGCATGTCATGCACACTGCAATGAGGATACACTTAAAGCTTGCTGAGGTATACCGATCTGACCCCCCACCCCCCCCCCCCTCCCCTCATTATTCATATAAATATATATCTGTATTTATGTCCTTGATACAAGGATACGTTCGGAAGCAACATTTTCCCTGCAATTGCTAAACGCAGATGCTGAAACAAACAAGTCAAAATCCACTTAAAAACCTGTTTCAATTTACACCACACTTCAAATATAAGCAGATCAAAAGGAGCTTCGATTTCAAAACATTTCTTACTGGCAAACATTTACTTATTTACGAAAAGAACAGAAGTTTAATTAATGGCAAATGTTGAACTGGCAAATTTGAATAAATTTTCCCTTTTTTTTCAAAATATAATTTATATATTGCTATGTATCTATACAGACACAAATACATGCTGAGCATATTTTCATTAACTGAAACTTAGGACATTGAACATTAAACATTCTTTCACGAGAGTCAATATGGATGACTGTATGAGGGCCATGGTAAAGATGGTACAAGCGCGTCATTATGTACACGGATAACTTGCACCATACATGTACGTAAATGATAAGTCCAGTCCATGTGCACAAAAGGCCAGGTACTGCATTGCTCAATTAATTGGAACACCCTTTGGCCTATGTTTAATACAGAAGTTGTAACATTGATGTGCAGTGGCCCCTGGTAATGGCCGCCTTTTGCGACCTCAGGCTCATCAGATCTAGTCTATGTGATAGACGCACTCGCCATATAGAGCGAACGAGTATCTATCACATGCGTGCAGATTTCCAGATTAATTATGCAAGTCAACCCAGCACTGACCAGTTTTGACCAATCAGGGGGCATATCTACTATCGTACCGTTTGGTGAGTGCGTCTATCACATGCGTGCAGATTTCTTGATTAATTATGCCAGTCAACCCAGCACTGACCTCTCTAAGTTTTGACCAATCAGGGGGCATCTACTATCGTACCGTTTGGCTAGTGCATCTATCACATAGACTAGATAGCTGCTGCGGACGCGCAAAATTGAGCCAATCAACATCCTCCATCACGATCCTCACAGAAACAGATAAGATTGGGTAATCTCCCGCATTGCATAAAATTTGCATGCAGGCATGTATCAGACGTTCGTACATAGTGGCACGAAGTAAAACGGGTGATACTCAGACTACATCAGATCCAGAAGAAGCAGCCTTAAGCCCACCGCACACTATACGATCCGACATTCCGACTAGGACCCGACTGGTTTTTGGAAGGATCGCAAAGCATTCTGGGAGTCTTAACCGTGATTGTTCCCAGTCGCAGACCCACTCTGATGGACAGTCGGCAAGATTCGACTGTCGAATCACAGTTAAGACTCCCAGAATGCTTTGCGATCCTTCCAAAAACCAGTCGGATCGTAGTCGGATCGTATAGTGTGCAGTGGGGCTTTAGGCATACATATCTCACCTGTCTATAGTCAAATACTTACAATGCCTATTCAGTAAATATTCTGTACCTGCACAGAAACGTATATGTTTGTTTGTACATATTGGTAGTTCATAACACCGAAATACATGAAATAGTGAAAATTAATTTAAAATAAAATGTCATTACTTTCTAATTCAAATTGGATTTGAAAACAATTTTAGAGTTTGAAAACTAGTGTCCAAACACCCCAACAGACAAAACGTTAAAAAAACTTGGCCTAACCAAGTTCATACTTTGAAAGTTACCACATTCACATACATATAAACACATACTATATTCATAATAATGTATTTCATTCAAGATAAATTTTGATAATTTACAAATCTGCCAAGTTTCCATGCAATGCTGCTTAAATTCATGCGTAGAGAAATGGAATTGCAAACCATGCTACTGGCCAAATAAATAAAAACAAATTTAAAAAGATTTCTGATAAAAAAGCAATCACTTATTCATTTAGGGGTCGGTGGATGGGATTAGTGGCCTATGATATGAATACTGTATTATAAAGGGGATGGCAGTTTTACTTCAACAACTCCAAGCACACATCATTTTAAAAATACTGTTAACTCTTCTTGCTAAATGCTTTATCTTTATGCACACTGCATTTATCGATTGCAGGAGCAAAATTTACTGGCAATTAGCGCTTTCTGTTGTATCAAATGGAAAGCTGAAGAACAAATTTTTCCCTTTTTTCTGACATAAAAAAAGACAATTTCAAGACTATGAGTGATTTAAGCATCCTCACATGGAGAACGGTGCCCAGGCGTTCATTTCAGCTTTTGTCGGGGCCGTTCTTTTGTTTGTCACCTGCTTGGCTGGCTCCTCTATTCCAGCTCCCAGGCCTTCCTTCTTGACAAGATTCACCAGAGGGCTGCCCTTACTCTCCACCCCTTCCACGACAACCTCGGGCAGGGGGTGGTACTTGGGTCCGATGCCGAATAGCCGACGAGGTTCCGGTTGCACTGTGCTCATCTTGGTGGTAACTTCGCTGCCTATCGGACTTCTCCGGACACTTGAGAGAGAACACACACAGACTTGTATTATGTTACTGGCTGTAAACATTTTGATGTTCTTCAAAGATATAATACATAATTGGTAAAGGTCACAGAACAGCACTCACACTTTGTCTGATCAAACATGTACATTTATAAGCCTGTGAAAATTTGAGCTCAATAGGACATATGAGTCACTAGAAAATAGTGAAACCCGACTCAATTTTTCTTATAAAATGTAAAGAATGGTCTTGATCTTACCCTGAGATCAAAACTGTTTTCAGTCTTTGTTTTACTAATTTTTGGATAAATACAGCATTTCAGGCGGAAATATTTTAATGGTGTGTTTCTACCAGCACCATCTTCGTACCCTAAATGTTATAGGTAAATTTGTGAACATTTCTCTTTGGGCATGTACCGTATGTCACCAATCCTGTACTGGACCTTTAATACTCAACAAATTGGACTAATCAACGCACTGCTATTTGAACTATGAGCCAGTCTTCCAGGTTCAGATTCCAACCCAATGTAGCAGATTGCAGCAATTAAATTAAAACAAAACGGACCAACTTCTCCCTCACAGGTAAACACTGCACTTAGCTATGGGAAGTAAGGCAATAACTGACAAAGGGTACAGTAGTATCTCAAGGACCCACCATAGCTGGGCTTGAATAGCGTTCCGCACTAATGATGCGACGTCACACCATACATACACGCCCACACATACCCCCACTCACCACACGTTTGCATGGCCGGTTGCAATGTTTGTCTGAGGTTCGGTGCTATTTTTAGCGCAAGTGCGCAGTGCTATTGTCTTCCACACACCTACACTATCAGTAAGGTCCAGCCATTGAGTACTGAATGATCTTACAAGCACCAGTACTTACTCTCTAGCGGTCTCTGGTAGGGACATGCGCCTGGGTTGTGCTGGTGGATGGGGTTTCTCAGCATGTTCGGAGATTTGAGACACCTTACGGACTGCCTTATCACAAACTTCAATGTCTGTTTCTTCTTCGTCCTTCCGTGGCAATATCAGCGGTTCTTTGAAGGCTGCCTTCATCATGATGTCTGTCAGGTGATGCTTACCAAACGTTTCAGCTGCTGTACATTTACAATTGACAAAAGCCTCTATATTATTGACAATATTCTGCATTTCTGCTTCACTACCGGTATGTAGAAGCAAATTGAGCATATAGCAAATTATTTGAATTGTTTAAAAGCCAAAATTAAATCTTAAACCCTGGTAATATTGGCAAGCATTAACTATTATACCTCCTTGAATCTGCCAAAATCCAACAATGTTGCAGTTTTTCTGTGGTACATTCATTGTATTCGGACCTACCAATACATATAATGTAGGGTGCCTGGCTCCAACTGTCCCAAGTCAATTAAAATAAAAAGAATCGGGTCAAATCCCGCTCCAGTCAATTTGTCTTTGCTCACATTTCAATGAAAATCAAAAGAAACTAGAAATAGAAAAATAGCATAAAAAGCTGGCATGAATATTTTTCACATCACATAAACGTAAAAAAAAAGACTGAGAGAGAAGATCACCTTTTTTCCCTTCAGGCTTGTAGACTGGCATGTCAGATGTGCCAGCTTGTTTGATTGTGGTCTGCCACTGAGGTTGGCTGGACGGCTCCCAGATAGCCGAGACAGCCGCATCCGATGTCCTTCGGGAGTAGTAATCAGACATGTGATCCAAGGAGCAGCGTCGGTACATGTGATCTGCCCTGGTAGAGGTTGACGCTGCACTCTGGGCATAATCAAGTTCTGGCGCTACTGATGATCTGGAGAGGATCTGGTGGATGTCGGGGTCATCGAGGGAGCTGAGTGAGTTGGACCTCCCCCGATGCATGGACTGATTATCCACATCTGTTTTGGAACTGGAAATATTAGAACAGGAAGAATCGTCCACTGAATAGCCCTCTTCCTGGGCTATGAGGCGGCCGTACTTCCGAGGATTCTTGTTGAAGATGTGGCTGGCATCAAATGCCTTCAGCAGAGTGTACTGATGGGGTGGGGAGCTGACATCTATGTCATCCAATTCGTAGCGCTCCGGTCGACCGCCTGGCAGCGTTCTAGGTTCTGATCTTGGAAAAGAAGCCATTTTCAAACTGGTCTCACCAAACACTTTCTAGATTGAAACTAGAATTTTCAAGCGCATCTGAAAGTTAGAAGGAAAATTTTTTGTTATAATCTTTCAGTCTTAGTAATGCCATTTCCTAAACTACATTAATTTCTGATTATATCCTGCCCCTTGCTCTGCAGCAGCAATGCGACAATTAAAGCTAGTTCATAAAATCAACAGGGGATTTGTATAGATTAGGCCACATAAAAAAAATTACTTGTTTAGCGTCCCCGCCCGACCTCCGATATGAGCCCGACCTGTATTATTTTTATATTTTTTATTTGTCTCAAAATAAATAAATATTGGGGGAAACAATTATTTCTTGTATGTAAAAGCAGTGTGCGCTAATATCTACCGTAATTTTCGGACTAAACATCATGAAGGCCACCTGGGGTAGAAGCTGCAGCATGCGAAAAATGTACAAATTTAAGCGGAAGGGACATTTGATAATCAACGTTCCGGAAATTTGTACCGATGTGGCGGACTGAAGGAATATCAGCCAAACACATGACTAGAACTACCGTAACCCGACTTGAGTAAAGTCTACATACTTAGGTTTCTCTAGTCTACTGAAATTTCCAATGGTCAGATATCTAGCTTGAAAGCTTCTATGGTCTTCAGTATCTTCCTAACATGTTTTCTGACCATGAATACCATGTATCTTTTCTTCTACAGGCATGTTGCCATTCTATCCTTAAAATAAAAAATAAAAATAAAAACCTCCCTCCCTACCTAGAAAATTTGGAAGAGGTGGACGCTAAACAATTTTTTTTTTTATGTGGCCTTAGATCACAATGATTATTTTCAGGGAAAGAATTCCACTGACAGCCATCACTTGTGCACAAACCTATGGGACCAACAGAGGGCGTTTTGATAAGAATGTTTCCGCTGCATTCAAGGTGTATAACAGTAGGTCAAAAAAAACTTGAAAATCTCACTGTTTAGATTAGTTGCGATGATCGTAACCCTAGGTCTGACATGGGGACAGGGACCTTAGGGTTACGACACTTTGTTAATAAAAATTGATTGAAACACTTTTTGGCCAAGTTCTGAAATAGAATTGTTCTTAATTTTCCACTTTCCAAAATCCCAACACAAAATCTGACTACATGGATCTGATTGGTACTTATCAATGAGTCATATAAAACCACTTTGAACATTGAAAGATCATTTTCTGCAGAAAAAATGACCCAAAACGTACCGAAGTTGTCGAGATTCCCTCCGTTCGCCGTCAATCGGCCATTTTGAATAGTGCGCAGTGTGCCATCTCGACCAAATTACGTCATGCGCAATGCCGTTTTGGCTGTTCCACCTTTCAAACTCAAACTCACAGCCCTATGGAGGGTGTTCCCAGAATAACACGTGCGCTGTGATACCGTGTACACGCATATCACATACAGTATGGAGGAGGTTTTTTTTGCCCATGTCAAGCTGCCGCTGACAATTCAAATCTTTCATCATGAACTGAAGGAAATTGCTAAGATTTTCAAATGATTTCCTTAAAGAATGGTCCCGCAAACAGACAAAATGTTAGCAAGTCACAAACTCGGCGCCGACCCAGTGATCAAACAGAAAAAAAAAGGTCATCCACCTTATCACAGATCGCGCAGTGGTCGGAATTAACGGTGGACTGCAAAATATATCCGGTCTTCAATTACACCCAAAATGATCATACCCGGTAGGACAGTAAGAACATATTCGTAAAAATATCACCGGAATATTCCATCGGAAAAACCACCATTTCTTACTGCAAATCTGTACCGAGCCGGCCGGCCGTGAGCCACCGTCCGTAACGGTGGAACGAACCCGGCCGCGATCCAAACAGGTAGCCCTTCCGACCGAGCGCAACATTCACTTCATTTCAAGCCCACGGCACGTACGTGTAAACTGTACCGTGATTGAGACTTTCGCTGGTGCACGTACACAATGTACGTTTGCTTTGAAACTGTAGCTATTACTCACGCACGCGGATACCAGGCTGTCTGTCTCTGCGGTGTGATGTGGGCAATGTTTTTTACGTCTTAATTTAATGCGATCGTCGTCGGTCGGTTTCGGAAGGATTTCACGAAATTTTTTTAGATTAAGTATAATTATGAAAAGAGTGTTTCTACTTGGCCAATTGAACAAAATAACTGAGTGAAATTCAAGTAAGATTTATAAGCTGATGAGCCTGCGATTTGCGGTACTTTGGTTTGGAAGGACGGTCGATCAGAATTTTTATATTTAGATCTCGCAACGATATAACGCATACATATCGTGTATTCCAAAAAAAATACACTCCATTTCTTCCTCCATGAACCGTATTTTCGCATGTGTTCGATGTCGGTGTTGGTCGAAAAAAAAATCACGCCGTATACGTTTTTCTTCACCTGTCATGAGCCGCGAAAAAATAAACTTAATTCGGCAGTTTCGGCACACGTATAGGGTGTTTTGAGGGGTTTGGTCAATTCTATAACCTGTAATTTTTTTTAACCCAATACACCGAGCATGCTGTACGTGCTGCTCGGCGGCCGTACGGTTGATATGGAGTATGGACACGCTCACACACTGTATCATGCGAGCGCACGTGATACGAGCCCTCCATAGGGCTGTGAGTTTGAGTTTGAAAGGTGTAACAGCCAAAACGGCATTTCGCATGACGTATTTTGGTCGAGATGGCACACTGCGCACTATTCAAAATGGCCGATTGACGGCGAACGGAGGGAATCTCGACACCTTCGGTAAGTTTTGGGTCATTTTTTCTGCAGAAAATGATCTTTCAATGTTCAAAGTGGTTTTATATGACTCATTGATAAGTACCAATCAGATCCATGTAGTCAGATTTTGTGTTGGGATTTTGGAAAGTGGAAAATTAAGGACAATTCTATTTCAGAACTTGGCCAAAAAGTGTTTCGATCACTTTTTATTAACAAAGTGTCGTAACCCTAAGGTCCCTGTCCCCATGTCAGACCTAGGGTTACGATCATCGCAACTATGTTTAGATAAGCTACACCAGTTTTCACACCTGAGTCTGATTGAAGTTCATCATGACTTGCATCAAATAAGTTAACTCTTGGAGGAAATAACCTTGTTTCCATCATAAGCCTTATCGCAAATACCGCCTGGTTGATTTTGGACAATAGTCGAAAGGCACTGTGGGAAGTGAAAAGGTACAAAATATGCCCCTTTTTCCTTCCCATGGTGCCTTTCCACCATTGTCCAAAATCAACCAGGCGGTATTTGCGATAAGGCTTATGGCCGTCAATGGAATTCTTTCCATTTTCAGTTGTTGAATAGCTTGTACTGTTCCAAATTTAATTTTGAATTTTATGCTAAAAACTGACCTAGAAAAACAAAACTGTAAACGTCTAGGCCCCGTATAGTCTAACGTTAGGGGCCTAACGTTAGGCCTACGTTAAAATTATTTTAACACTGAAAAAGTGTGTTGGCTACTTACCATGTTTGTAAAGCAACAAGCCAACTGTGGAAACAGAGACACCGCGCAGATAGTGAACATGGAGAAAAAGTAAACATCGACAAACAAGTGCATTCATGTAATTTAATGTGAATTAATGAGATCGTACTGTTTTATTCTCCCTCGAGTAAAGTGCAAAATAATGATCATAATCAGTACGTAGACGTAGACGACTTTTACCAAACACCAAGCTGATCGTGCAGTAGTCTTGGTTCACGACTATATTATTACTCGAACGTACGAACCAGAGGGAACCAGTCTAATAAACTTGGATTACGCTACGGTGGCACATTCATCACACAAAAAGAAAACTATAATTTTTTTTAGTAGATTTTCTTGTGCTTTTCATTCTATATAATATTTATGTAAATATACCATAATAATAATACGTGCCAACACACATGAACCAATCGCATTGGTTTCCTGGATTTATGCCACCGCGGATCCTGTTGAGCCCTATGGATATGGGTGCATTCGTCTAGCTAACACGGGTCAGCCGGTACTGGGAATGGTCGTGCTATACTGCACAAACACAAAACAAGCGAGAGAATGGAGAAGAGGTTGACTGGTGTCGACCCAAGAAAGCTAAACGAATGCACCCAATGTGTGAATTAGACAGTGGGATGTATACCGGGGGTGCCCAGTTCTTGGATGGTAAAGTTCTCCTCAGTAAATTTCATGGATTAAATCTGGTCATTTCTCACTCAAAATTGTACTGGAAATTCTTCACATCTACGTTTTAAAAACTGTCAAAACAAAATATTACAGTCACTATAACTCCCAGATCATGATGAAGTGAGTACTAGGTACATGTACAGGACTTAAAGGTATAATACAAGTCATGATTGGTAAAGGTCACAGAGCAGCACTCACCGCATTCTGTAATCCAGCATGTACTTTTTGTGAAAAATTGAGCTCGATCGGACATCTGAGTCACGAAACAAAAAAGGGAAACCTGACTCAATTTTCCTTATAAAACATAAAGAATGGTTTTGATCTATACCCCGAGATCAAAACTGTTTTTGGTCTTTGTTTGAGTAATTTCTGGGGAAAATGTACACTTTTTTTCAGGCGGGAATATTTTAATGGCATGTTTCTACCTGTTTAGTTGTTCGGAGATGGCCTTGCCAATGTTGATATAATAATTCATTATTTATCGGTTTTTCAATTATACGAATATTGATCTGAATACATTATTGATAAAGAACGCTGTGAAACATGTGAATATAACCATCTGTATTTTGCCGACATAAAGGATCCATTGTACACTTGGTATTTTTCTCTCACTAAAATTATTCATCGATCGCCGAGTTATAGTCCCGTTGCTTGTTATCTTGTGGTCTGAAGATCTTGCCACAGCTTGCTTTTTTTCAAACCTTGGAACTTGCAAGTTGCAATTACCACGCGTCGTTAGCTTGACTGAGAAGATGTGCAGGGTTTCCGGTCCGGAGGTCGCTGGTTCGTATCCCGCTCCAGTCATTTTTGGCTTTAGACGCGTATAAAGCGAAAAGCCTTTATTTTCATTATGTTTTTAGCTTTTTCGCGTAAGCGAAAAGCCTTTGCTTTTGTTCTGTTAGAAAGAAAGTCCCTATAGCTTAGTTGTTATATGCCATCAAGTTACGTCACCATGACGCCATCGCGTGTCATGTGACAACACCTTAAAGGGGCAAATTTCACACACCAATTATGATCAAACCGAAAGTGCGATTGGGTTGAAATTTGGCATGTATCTAAGCAGTAGTGTTCAGTATTGAAAAACTGCAATGACGTCAGCATGACGTCATCGCGTGTCACGTGACAGTGCCTTAAAGGGACAAACTTAAAACATCAATTATGAACGAACCCTAGGTCCGATTGACTTGAAAGTTGCAGTTGATATGTATAGTCAGGAAGTGTTATAATGAAAAATCGTCATCATGACGTCATCGTGCGTCACGTGACAGCGCCTTAAAGGTCAAACTTTACATGCCATTTAAGAATTAACAAACCCATAGAAGAAGCTCCGCATTTAAAAGAGGTAAGAACGAGGATCAGAAGACTGAAGTATCATCTTTACAATATAAGTTGAGAAGCTTTTTTATACCATTAATTATGCAGAAAGGCCATAGGCCTATAATGTGCTGTTCCCAAAAGCCATAATGTCTATAGTTTCTTTGTTTACTTGCCAATGACTTAAAAATCCAGTCAGTTGCCTTTGTGGTTATTTGATGAAGATGATAATAATAACAATACAAAATTAGGCCAACTATACTGAAACTAGATGTTGCCAAGATGGGAAAAGGATTGACCGTTTCGGTCGAATTAAACATGAATTCAAAATCATATTTTCATTGTTTGACAAAGGATGGACGTTTCGCTCTGAGACTGTGTATTGGTCTATAGTTATTATTATTTGTTTCTAAAATCATGGGATATTTATAGATGCATCGTCTGCCCGTGTAGCACTTCAATGCAAACGGAGGGTGCTGACGATGAAATATAGAGCAAACCAAAGTTCCGTACAAAATGATAACCCATTCATTATAGTAATAATTAAACTGAACAAAGTGTACAAACAAACCATGCCTTCATCTAGTCAAAATTTTAATGATTTTCTTTTACTCATTTCACTTCTGTTCTAACAAGACAATGTTATTAATTATTTGATGCTATAACCTTTGTAAACATGCTGAATAATCATGCATTTAAATAAATGTAGCTCTTTGCCGTCGTCTGAAGACAATATTGATAGTTCTAAACAATAGAAGTTTGCCATGTTGAAGTCTATATATACAATTTTACCGATTGTAATTATTTCTTTACCACGTACATGCATTAGGCCTACAAAAATTTGTTGAGTTGCCCTCAGCGACCGACCGTAAAATGCCAAAACTTTGGGTCGGGATTTTTTTTCTTTTCTTTTCTTTTTTCTCTGAGTCCTAAAGTATAAAAAACTCACCATTTTTGACAGAAAATGTAAGATTTAGCAGTAAAAAAGCGTGTCTCCTCAAAACGACCCAAGACCGTTGATTTATAAGCCCTGGTGACCATACATCCTGTATTTATTCTTAAATGTTTGAAAGTCTGCCAAAAAACAAATCAAAAAAAAAATCGACCAAAATTTTAATTTGTCCACTTGAGGGCAACACAACATTTTTTGTAGGCCTTATCATCTACAGTTCAGTGTATCTAAGCTTGGCCAGTATTTTTGGCCGACCCGACGGTATACTGAATATGTTAAATTTGCTCATTTTACGGGAAAGGAAAGAAAATGTTACATACTTTCATTTGATACCTCGGGCATAAGGACTAATAATGGTATACGCGTCATTATGAATATTAATAATTAATTAAGAAAGACATTACTAGTTAAAAGGCTACGAGGTACATATCATACTTTGGTAGCATACAGAAACAGAAATCTTCACCGATCTACCTATAACTTACAGGATATAACGATGGTGGTGATAGAAACCATGCCTTTAAAACCGTTTCTGCATTAAATGCTGTACTTATCCAGAAAAGAGTAAAACCAGTGACCAAAATTATTTTTGATCTTTTGAAGATCAAAAAGAGACGATAAAAGACTTAAGAAATACTCTGGCCGTTGTTCACTGTTTTCTCAAATAGTGGGCACCGTATGGGACTGAAAATTTCACAGATGACTATTATTGTATCTTCCTTGATATTTTTGACCATGAATCTGCATTTCTTTGACTAAAACCAAAGTATGATATTACCTTTAAGGCAATCGTTATTGGTTTTCTTTACCATTAATTCTTTGAAACTTATAATTGCTAGAAAACAAACAATCGTTCCTTTTAATTTCCTGTTTGTTTGGAGAACTAGTTTAAGCCCCTCTTTGCAACACTTTGCATACAGAGGCAAGCGTTGCGTGACAACCAGTATCGTACATCGAGCCTGAGGAAAGCACCACGCAGTTATAGTTAGCGTCAGAAACCACGCTCCAGGTCCAAGCCGATCCGTCCACCCAGACGAATGCCGCCCCGCCCTGCAACCTGTCGCTGAGACCGATCCACATGATCGTGGTAGAGTGCTCCCTTGCAAGCGCCATGAGGAAGTTGGACTCGTTGGAGTCAGCCACGGAGGCCAGATGGCTCTCCCGAGTTCCCCTGGAGAAGGTCAGGCAGTGGTCCTCGGCGGCCTGAAAGGTCATCGGGTCCGAGACGAAGAGGTAGCAGTGCTGACCGTAAGCCACCCAGGGTTTGCCGCAGGAGCAGTAAGCATCGCTTCCTCGGAAACTCACCGTTGCCAGCAGAATCACAGCAATGGTAACCAAGAGGGATTTCTCCATCCTCACAGCCGCAAATGATACAGTTCAAGTTTCTCTTGAAAATAGGGCTCACCGAGGTGCAGTTATCGTTCGTTATTCAGTATAGCTGAAGAGTGAAAGTTTGAATTTCATGTGAACTCCAAAACTTAAATCCTGTGGCTCCTTCGTTTTTATCTGTAACGACACTGGCTTTCCAGACCGGAAAACTCAGCTGTTTGCCCCCAAATTGTCACTTCAAGTGATATCAAAGACGACCAAGAACTCAGACTATTGTGATGAGCACCGCACAGTCTTGGTGAAGTCTTCAATGGGCTCACTTTGCACTGTATACGATGGGCTGGTAATTCTGTCCAACTTGGGAATGATTTTTGTCAATTTCCTTGATGGTCTGTCTTCATTACTGCTCAGTTAGCGAGTGCAGCTTTCTTTTATACCACCCTATAGACAACATGAATGATGTAAAAGGCGTCGCCGGGGGAAGGAACCAGCTGTGTAAATACAACGAGCAACGACCCGGTCGATTTACTGAATAATGGAGCACTTTGATAGCAGAAAATAAGGAAATATTAGAGACTATAATATTGGTAAAACATAAAACCATTAAAAGTCAGGCATAATTATTAGCAATGTGCGTTACTAAAAAAAAAATGGAAAGTCTTCAAAAGGAATAAAGTCAAGCCAGTCGGCATTATTTTCATATGTTGAATTGGAATAATTATGTCATGAACAACCCCGGTTGTCGGCAGACAAAAGGAAGATGGCACCGCGTGTTATAATTGTGTGATGGAATTTGTGGGGCAAAACAATGACGACCGTGTTTAACTATAAGCTGATGCCTCTGATTTGGGAATGTGGCAATTTGGGGTGTAATATTAATTTTGTCAGCCGTGGTGCCAGTTTTCGTGCTGAAGATAATGATTTGCCGATTGGAGACGTTTTGTGGCAAAACAATGCCGGCATTGTAGTAGGCGAAAAGATCTTGAAGTGATGTACTTATGAGGCTGTTTACTTTTCCATTGTTATACCGGAGTACACTATATAGTGTACACAATTTGCTTTGGAACAATATAAAAAGCCTCCTTCCTCAACTTCAGCATTGATGGTGGAGCCGAGGAGCCATAGTCTTGGTCTAAGGCGCTCTTGAGGTTTTATCATGAGTGACTTTTCGAATTCTATTATCTGTATTAAAAGTCTATACTCTCTAAATGCAAAAGATTGAAAAATACCACTCGTTCAAAATCGAGTCCTTCATAATGGCTCTTGAAAAAGAGTGGTGGATATTTCACTCTTTTAGAGTGGTTTTCACTCTGGGTCAGAGTGAAAAATCACTCAAAATGATGCATGCAAACTTCATTCGAAAGAATGGAATACAACTCGAAAAAGAGTTGTCCCTCATTATGGCTCTTCAAGGAGTGCATACATTTTTCAATCGTTTGCATTGAGAGAGTACATGTATGTTTCCCTGATGGCGGCATAATGATAAATGGCCATAGTCTCGGTTTATCACTCTATGATCCCCATGGCCCCTTTCCTCGGTCTTGATCGAGCAAGTCGAGTCATCCCGCCTGATGGGCCTAGGC